>OX453035.1:17150823-17533323 GCA_949699805.1 Tromatobia lineatoria
TGACTTTTTTTTTGTCAATAGCTTAACACTTCACATCAGATCCCTACAATTATTCTAAAAGTATCTGAACTTCCTTTGAATGAACAAATTTTTCATACTACCAATAAATTCTGCGATCTGTTCAGCCGATAAATCGGAACCAAATGTACGCTGATAAATAATATTTAATGACTAACCTTTTGAAATTTTAGCATGCGTTCCTTCCTGCCAATTCTGGTCTCGTGCCAGATCGCTTTTCAAAGGGAATATATATTCAAGAGGTTTCTTTTATTGTTTCATTTTGACTGACGAAAAGCGAACCCCAGTGAACAGCAACAATTTGTGGCTCGACCCATTAATGTAAAATCCTATTCGACTAAATGATCATCAAACCAGAAACCAATGATAATAAATGTATAGACACGCACAAACGTATACACAGAACTTAACGAATTACGAACAGGAGGATAGAAGCGGTTGGACGACTGGGCGACAAATTTACAACATTGTGATATCAGCGTACAATGTGACTGATGATTTTACGATTAAGGTAATTAAAGTAAAGCCAAGTGATAAACCCTAAGTATAAGCATAATTTTAACGGTGCGTAGGATCGATGGTGAATAGTGCGTTACGGCATAGACGCACGACTTCTTGTGCGACAAACGGTGCTCATGAAATTACGATTTATGTAATTATGAGGACGCGATATGTCTTAAATGTGGTTTATAATAAACCAGGCAACGGTATAATGAAACATAAATATTTTAAGTATAATAACTAGATTGCGGAAAATATATTAAGGAGATAGCGTTGAAATTAAAAGAAAAGGGTCGTACAACACGAAAAACGTAACAATTTTTTGTAAAGCTTGCAAATCTATCTACGGGACTCGGCAGGATAATGAGTGGATCTTGAAAGAGTGCCATTCACAGAACCAGCATCGGAGCCACTGCCTTTCAGGCTTACTCTCGGAATACTAAAGGGAGTTGGTGAACCCGGCATGGATCTGGGTAATTGTGGAGAGACGTTGGATATGGAAGTCGCAGCGAAGGTAAATGCGGCGAAAGAAAGAGCGGATAATCGGGAGGGCATACAATCTCGGTAGCGGGCCTCCAACGCTTCCATTTCAGACGCCAGTTCAGCCTCTATTCTCTATAAAATAAAGTATACGAAAAATAAACTTAAATGTAGATATTCAAAGCGCATAGATCGAAATTTTGACTTGAAACCCTGTAGCGAGGGATTTAATTTACTCGAGCGAATTTCTGAATGCGCCCTATGATACAGTACAGAAACGCTGAAATAATATCGACATCCACC
Source organism: Tromatobia lineatoria (assembly GCA_949699805.1). Taxonomy (NCBI): domain Eukaryota; kingdom Metazoa; phylum Arthropoda; class Insecta; order Hymenoptera; family Ichneumonidae; genus Tromatobia; species Tromatobia lineatoria. Next base: position 17,152,126 of record OX453035.1, read on the forward strand.
ATAATTTGATTTAACAAAACTTTTTAACTTTTTACTTTAGCTTTTTTTTCATCACAGAAAGCGCAAAAGGTTTTCCTCTGAATAATCACCTACTTGCGTTTAAAGTAGTTCACCAGCGTTAGCGCAAATAGGGGAAGTGAAAAACAGTTCCGATGACGTATTTTAGAAACATTTCATCGAATTTTAAATTGTATTATTTATTTGTCAGGTCAAGATTGTTTTTTCTTGAATTTTTTATTCCACTGCTACAAGGTTTGATAGTTCTGTCGGCTGTTCCTAAGAGTGGTTTCCACATAATAATATGTGTATGTGAGTAATAATGCTCATTAAGTATGTGTTATTAATATATAAATACATCCACAGCGAGGTATAGAAACAACACACACTGATATATAAAGGCGCCTGTTATGGGCTTTTTTGTCATCCAGCTTCATAGTAGAGCAAATAAATGATATCTATTCGATTACGGCGTGCGACAGCTCATTTTACTTATTGAAGGCGGCTGAATTGATGGGCAGATTCCGTATCAGTATTAAGTGTCCTAAAGTGACAAGCATGTGTGCTCCAATATTAAATTAGGATAGATAAATGAACGGTTGTAATTTTATTATAAAGAGTAAAACAATGAAAATGTTCGGGAAATCAATGAGGCATCTATCAAGGAATAAAAAAAAGCTATTGCTCATCACAGTCCCACTAAAATTATGACTTTTTCTCGTACAAAAATAAATGCCAAACACACTTGATGGGACATTTGTATATATCGGTGCACTTTATTTTCAATCTGTGCCCGTGGTTATATTTATATTAAGAACAAATCGAGACGCACAAATCACTATTCTAAACTGTAAAACGAATCACCGAAGTATTCAAAAACGTTTTTGTACCTCACGGCCACAGTTATTGTTACCGTTCAAATCTTCTATTACTATCGATTGATGCCAATAAATTAAAAATGAGCTGTATCCGTTTGGATTAAGCAATAAAAACATCGGAATTGCAACAAAAACATCAAACCAGAAGAATTAGCGAACAACCTCCGTTAAATTTAAGATACGAGATCAAACTTATTTCCACATCTCTTAACGTTATTGTTTAGAAATAAAAATTTGCCGATTCCTCGTTTTTTCAACGCGATAATCAATCTCCGTTATTCAGTACCACCATCGTATATTTTATATTTGAAATATCGAGCAATTAAATTTATTTCAAAGTAATAATAAATCTTATTATGACTATTATTATTTGATGATTAAGTGGGATTTTGAAAGATTAAGCGTTCAATTTTAATTAAAGAGTTCTATATTTAGAACCAAATAGTCTGTAACGGAGTATACTAAAATGTCGTGTATCTAAATGCCAAAATTTTCAACAAAAACACTTGACCTTCAATCACGATGTTCCTTCAACATCGTAATATTTTTGTATCCGTAATATTTTGATCACGACAAAAATGGACATTTTTTTACATTCTCATTACATACGGAGCATGCGAAAGGAAAAGGTATTGCAATCCAAAAAGAAATCGACTGTTGGATTTTTACTACATTTTCGATTTAAAAAAGCACTAACGGTCTTTGGAATTATAAAATTTTGAAATTACAGTAACATAATTAGGAAGCAAATTGTATATATAAGATCATAGGAACCAAGTTCTTCGTTGACATTGTTTCCAACCATTCTTTTGACAGTCCTAATCGTATATGCCCGCAATAGTTAGAAGAATATTGAAGGTGATATCGCGAACAGAAAAAACCGATAGCCATCATGTTTTTTGTACCTGATTGTTGTTTTTTTTTAAATAAAGTCAGTCAAGAGTGATCCGATCAGGGTCACAGTTTTCTTTTTTTTAAATCTTTCAATTCGATTACTGACGAATCACTGATTTTTCTCCCTGACCAATTTTTTTAATTCTCTGATGTTTTCGGATTTTTGTTTTCCCTAACCGCGGTACGCGAGTGGGTGGAAATGACCACACGATAAGCTTCTTCCGCGGCAACACATGAAAACCGTAGTAATTTTTATTAGATTTATTGGTGATGAACTACCTTAGAGGCATTCGTAAAAACCGAAGAAGTGACAATTTTGCATTCAATAAAAAAATATAATAATTTATTTAAAAACTTACAGTCGTAACTAATACGTTTTTAGCAGAATAATGCAGTCAATCTATTTAAAAAAAAAAAAAAATCTATATCTATACTGAAGTTACATAGTTAATCGTTGTTCAGAGCATCACCCCAATGATGAACTATATCGATAAAGATTGTGGTGTTAATTTCATAGGTAGGGGGGTTTTTTTGTTTGTTTCAATCGAGACTCACCTGCTTGCGTGGTTTAAGTTGCGCCTTCCACTCCCTGAGCTCCTTCGTATAAGCCTCCTCCTGTTCCTTGAGCTTCATCGTCTCGTGCTCCATCAGCATCTTTCTCTTTTCATTCTGCAACTGCTCGAGTTCTTTGATAGTCGCATCGCTCTGCGCTCTGACCTCTTCCAATTGCCGCGCGTGTTTGAGTTCAAACCGCTGCTGTTCCGCGCGATATCGTTTTTTCTCATTCTCCTGAAATTTCTTCAATTTTTCACGATCGGCATCAGGATCAGTGGCGAGTGCCGAGGATATTGATATTCTCATGGATTCGCGGAACATCATTTCCCGCGCCTTCATCTCATTCCTAATTCTTTTCGGAAGATTGCGACGTTCGACAGTCTGTCGTTTAATAAGTTCCTCCTCTTTGCGCAAATTCATTCGTTTCATTTGCTCGAGTTCTTTCTCATGACGTATGAGCATTTGATGTCGCTGCAGGAAAAATATATCCTTCAATTGTCGTTTGAGTAATTGTTGTCTTTCGTGAATTTGTCGTTCTTCAAGTTCCCAAATAGCGGATTCGCGAGCCCTCATCAATTGCTGTTTCTGTTGCAAAAACTGTCGTTCCATAAGCGCTATCTTTTCTCGATGACTGTCCGAAAGTCGTCGCAATGAAGTTTCGTGGCTCTCATTCAATTTCTCGAGGAAAAGTTTCTCGCGGTCTTCGTGCTCGGATTCGAGCTTTTCTTTTCTCATTTTGAAAGCGCTCTTCCTCTTTTCTTTTGGCATGAGGTCAACCTCCTGTTTAAGAAGCCGAAGCTCCTGTTTTAGACCCTCGCGGAATTGTTTTAAATCGCGTTCCTGCTCTCCGCGTATTTTTTTCGAAGCGAGCCTCAAATCGGCCTCCTGCTGCGCTTCGGCGCGTTCGATTTGTTGTCTTTGCTGTCTGGCGAGACTCTCGAGTTCGCTCTCAGCTCCGCGTTCCAAAAGTTGACGTTCCTGCTCGAAACGACGTTCTTGCTGGTCTTTATTAAATTGGGCTTTTTGCGTCAGATCCTGAAACTGTTTCTGTTCCATTTTCTGTAACATTTTGAGTTCCCGAAGTTCCTGCTTTCGGAATATCTGATCGTCGTAAGTACGCCCGTTTTCGTCATCGCCGTAAATAACTTTAGAAGTCGTCGTAGTGACAACAACACCGTCAATCTCAAACTTTCGCGTCCGTTTCCGGGTTTTTTTCTTAAGATTCATCATCTGTATGTCCTCTTTCGTTCTTGTTGGTCGCGGAGGGTCGCGATTGTAGTCCGGTTTTCTTCTCAAAACAACTTCGTCATCGGGTTCCGACGATTGACGAGTTTCGCGACTCGCGTGATTATTATCTTTGTTAGAGCCGCGGCTATCCTGACTGATGGTCGTAGATATCGATTCTGCGTCCGAACGATCGATGCTTTTATTAGGTGTATGCGATCGCGTGGAACCAGCATCACTGTGGGATATCGAGCCTTCGTATGAGTCCGGAGATGTACGTTTCTCCTTTGAATGCTTACAGTCATTAACTATTTTACCGCTGTTTGTTCTTTCCTCGTAATTTCGCAATGTTCTGTCGTTTCTCACTTGGCCGTTCATTTTTCCCGTTTTATCGTCGGCAATGGCGTCGACGTCCGTAGATTCTACAGTCGTGCCAGCGACTATCATCGCGTTTTTACTTATTTCGTCGCCACTGTCGCTCTTTGTGCTGAAACGTTCGCTGGAGCTGAGATCGCTGTGCGAGGAGCTCGTTCTCATAACGTTACCCTTGTTGCCGGTGTTCATTGACGAATCCTTGACCTGCTCACGCTCGTCGCCAACGGTTACCACAGAAACGTGACTAGTATCCTGTTGTTCTTCCTCTAAATCGTCCTCGACTATTGGACTTACTATTACGACCTCGGACTCGTCCAATTTCTTGCCGATTCGTTTTGTTGTATCGGTTATCACGATCGGTTGTTCTTGTGGCATATATTCCAGGCTGTCGAGACTCGTAAACCCGTCGTCGTCGGTCGAACTTTCGTTCACCTGAGTCTTGTTCGTCTCGTTGGCTACTATCACCACTTCGGATGTTGGTGATTGACGTCGTGGTGGCGGAGACGACGCCGCGTCTATCAGAACTGGCGGGTGCGTCGTTACCACTGTTACCTGGCTTATGTTACTCGCGAGACTGTTGGAAGGATCCGGCGAATCCGATGTTATCCGCACCGTCGTTGAGCTATTCGAACGGGGATCTGACTCGGATTGCGTTTTTCCTGCAATAAAAACCAACGAAAAAATCATAACCTATGATCGACATTTTGCAACGAAATTGCTTAACTCTACATGATTTTTGTTACCTCATAGAGTCAAGAGCTTTTGCTTCAACATTTGTTTTTCACCTTTTTATGTCAAAACAAGAGACCATATCGCGCCTCAAGAGACCATAAAAGCGTGATCATTCGATTTCTGTAGTTGTTCGTAACATGGTGTCCACCAGAGAATCAGTTTCAAGGACATTTCCAGCAAGTTTCATGGATCTTTTTCATCTTATCTTTTAATGTTTTTTAATTTCATTAAAATTTTTGCAAAATTTCAACGACCCTTCTAAGTTGTTTTAGAACAATATAATAAAAGGGAGATAATCGGTTCCGAAGGAAATTTAACGAAAGTTAGATTTCCCTAATCAGATTCGGTACAACGTTAAAATTTTAAGTTTACATTTCCAGTTGAAAACTTAAGTTGACAATAACCTTTAGAAATAATGAGAAAAAGCTCATTATTTCTAGCTCTTTATTTCAGTATCGAATCATGAAAAAAAAATGAGAATCAAGGAATTTAAAGGCCAAGTGGTGACCATTTCATATTCCTACAGGAATTTGGTATCTCGAAAAATACCACTTGGTAACAATTTTGTGTACAGATGGATAATTACAATGGAGTTACAGCGTTTTTCCGAAACTAAAAAAATCACTGCACCGATAAACTCCCAATTTTACGTATCAAAGAGCATAGTTTTTTTTTGTCAACGAAAATAGAGGATTTTTATTTAGATTATTCGGCGAAGCACTAGGTAAATGTATGCCGAAATAGAACATAAATCCGCGTAAATGCTTTTCTTACCGGTAATAACAACAACGTTATCGCCGCTTCCCGTCCTCGACAAACTTTTGCTTCTTATAGGCGTCGACGTGATGACAGAGACGTTGATTCCTGAGCCTCTCCGTTCTTGGTTAGAGCTGCGATCAACAGAGTCTTCGTTCCTTCGGTTCTTTTTCTTACCATCAAACTCCTCGTGAAAGTTCTCGAGCGAGTCTGTCCTCGAAGAGCCGGCGCTTCGGCTCTTCGATGTATTTTCAGTCTTAGATACGCCAAAGTCGGTTGTCTTGATGTTTTCGGTCGAACTGGCTTTCAGGCTGGCCTTCTCCGAGAACGACGAGGTGGCACTGCTTGTCTCGGGGCTGCGTTTTAAAGTCTCGACAGAAGCGTCCGACATGCGTTTGCCTGCTTCCATAGATATTCGCTTTTCCAGTACTGCATTCAATTTATCCTCAACCGACTTTCGCTTTTCGTCCAGACTCTGTCGACCATCCTGCAACGACATCTGCTTTTCGTACCGCGGTCGTTCTTCGCTTGATTTTTCATCACGACTGCAAAAAAAATGTCTATGATTATGAAGTGATTTTCATTAGCATTGTAAGATTTTTTTATCAATATTTAATACTGAGACACGTATTATGGACACCGTTGCAAAAAAAAAGTATGTCAATTGATTCTCTTTTCCTCATAGAGGAAGCATTGTAAAAATCGAAAAATGATGAGAAAGCAATGTACAAGGTTCTACTTTGCATCTTTATTTCAAATTTATTCTCAATCTCTGGTGATTTACGAAAACCAGTAAGTTAAAAAAAAATAGAATAAAAATGACGTAAAATCCGAACGACTTCACCGAATATCACCAAAGCTCGTACGTAGTAGGGCTGTATGGTATTTTTCAACAGTAGAGCAGCCCTAGCTGTATGGTATTTTTCAACAGTAGAACATTTTGATTCATTTTTTGAGATTCGACGTGATTTAGAGAAAAATATTTTTTATTTCGAAAAATTCAAAATTCTATAAAATCAAAAACGCTTTACTGATTTCTCTGAAATTCTGACTATGTAGCTCAATTGACGAATTTTTACGAAAGTTAGAGCGATCACGAAATTTTTTTTGAAAAATAAAAAATTCCATTACATCTGTATACATTGATATATTCAATTGAAAATCACGTCAATTACAAAGGAATTAATACTCTAGTTGCCTGCCAAATTTTAGCTTGATCCATCGTGCCCTTCGTGAGTTATGGACAATTGAATTTTCGGTGTCTGGAACATATGTATGTCGTATGCATGCATACGACAGGGTGTATCGAAAAAAAAAAAAAATCTTCTTCATTTTGCATCATTTTAATCTATAGTTTGTACCTTTAAGCAACTCTTCTCAAAATTTTAGCGTGATATAAAATTTTTTAGAGGTAACTCAAACGATGAATAGATTTCCCATTTGATTAGTACGTAGATGAATGCGACTCTCAATAAATTCATGTCCCAAAATTACAGATACGATATATCGACGTTCGCGTATCTTTTTTCGTTTTCTTCAGATCATTGGGAAGAGAAAAAGTGCTTACAAATTTCTCGTTCAAATCAATAATTTTGTAGTTATAAATTTTTGAAGCTCAGAATATCGTACTCTCCGCCCTGTAAGATCAGTTTCAATTGACATTTCAAAATTGACGTAAATTCTGGAGCCATTGTTTGTCGTGAAGTTTAATTACAAGTAAAATTTCATTCAACACAAATTTTAGTCACAAATTTTACAAATAATGTCAAAAATGGAGAAAAATCGAGAAAAAATGTCCAAATGTCGCTAAATCTTCGAACCAATCTGACATTTTGTTTGGAATCTTTATGATTTTCTTCTTTTGCAATTTTTCGATGATTTATTGATATTTTCCCCTCGATTTTTCTTTATTTTTTACATTTTATATCGATTTTTCTCCATTTTCAACATTATTTGTAAAATTTGTGACCCAGTCTAAAAAAAATTTCAGACGCTTCATAAAGTTTTTCTTTCTTCTTAAATTTTTTGATGTTTTGTTGAACTTTTTCCCGATTTTTGGTCAAATTTGACAGGTTTATCAAACGTTTTGAACAAAGCCCATGAATTTCTTATTTTTCTCTTAAATATTCGATCGAATTCATCATTTTTTCGTATTTACAAACAAATTTGAAACAACCGTTTAACGGTTAAATGAAATTCAACTTATAATTAAACTTCAAGACGGACAATGGCTCCGGAATTTACCTTTTCAATTTCAATTAAAACTGATCTTACATGGCGGAGAGGGCGATATTCTGAGCTTCAAAAATTCATAACTAGAAAACTATTGATTTAAACGGAAAATTTGTAAGCACTTTTTCTCTTCCCAATGATCTGAAGATAACGAAAAAAGATACGCGAACGGCAATATATCGGATTTGTAATTTAGGGACATGAATTTATTAAGAGTCGCATTCATCTACGTGTTAATCAAATGGGAAATCTATAAATCGTTTGAGCTACCTCTAAAAATTTTTTTATCGCGCTAAAATTTTGAGAAGAGTTGCTTGAAGGTACAAACTATAGATTAAAACGATGCAAATTGAAAAGAAAAAAAAAATTTCGACAAACCCTAATACACACGCACGCACGCACACACACACACACACACACACACACACACACACACACACACACACACACGCTCATACAGACATATTTTCTAGACCCTTTTTCTCGGCGTTTTAAGTCATTCTGAGTCTGTTAACATGAAAATCTCGAGAAAAAAAAAAAAAAAATTCACGAAAACAAAGCTTCCTCTATGAGGAAGCAAAATGACTAATTACGAAGCGATACACAAACAAAAATCATACACTTTTTTGTTTCTTCGATTCTTCGATTTTTATGTGAAGTTACTGAGAATAGTCTAAAACATCGAAAAAGTAGTTTAGAAAAAAATGTCCGGATGCATGTATGTATGAATCTATATATGAGCGTGGGTGCGTACGCGCGTGGCACACCTGAAAAATTCAAACTACTGTACAGTTTTTTTCAAATGCCTGTATGTTCTCTAGTTGCCGCATTTTTTCAGCTATAGAACTAAATAGTTTTTGACAAATAATTAATGTTTTCGTTCTGATTGGATAACTTCTTCCTCATAGAGGTAGCTTTGTAAAAAGTAAACAAGAAGGAAGAAACAATTTGCAAGGTTCTACTTTGCAAGCTCCTCTTATTGAACCTTCAATTCTGAAGCTACGATTAAATATATCTTCTGATTTCGGAACTCTAGTATTTCCGCAGTTTCGTTTGGAAATTTGTCGTATAGCTGATTATTTCACATATCCGCCGTGAATTAAAAGAGAGTTTCACAATTTTTATATCTTGCTGAAATTTGGAATACAAGTAAACTTTTATAAGGCAAGGTTTGGGATTTAATTTGAAGTTAATCCATTTAGAAATTGAAGTTTTTTGGCCTTTTGTTTTACAAGAATGTTTCTCACCTTACAATTTTCTCTTTTACAGCACACATTTTTCAAAGTTTCAATTATTTCGTACTGTAAAATAAGAACGGAATGTTGCGGTGATACCCAGAATTCATGCAGAATTCTACGATATCAGAGTAAATACTGATATTATTTAGAATGTTTCGAAGAGACTGCGCGTTCCGTACAAGCACAGAGTGTGGGAGAAATTACAAGTGCTAATTCAGACAAATTTTGAGGTAACAAAATTTTTCCGCACCATTAATTGGTGCGAAATAATTCAAGTAAGTTCCCTGATATTGTAGCAGACACAAAAGAAATCTTCCAACTAACAGCGATCGTCCTAAAAGACAAAGGATTTTTTTGCAACACGTATTATTCACAAAAAAAAAAATACTTTTTGCAAAAGCCGTTCATCATTGAACTACCTTCAGGTAGTCCTTGCGCATTGACCTTTCTGAACTTTAAGACTTAACATTTTTTTATGTAATAGTTAAATCATTTCCAAATGCGATTGCAAAGTTTCAAGCTCGATTATCGACTAAATTACCGAGAAAATCAATATTTAAAAGAGAATTCTTATGCACAGGCTCTTATGGGAAACTAACCGATTTCATACTTCGGAATTAAAATTAAACTGAACTTTTATACAGTATTAAATGTGCTATGGATTCCTTAGAGTGTCACGATTCTGTATAGAATATAAAAAAGGGACGTTATCGAAGTATTTGGGTGTGATGATTCCAACGTCAAACACATCATCGCGACTCAGAAATTACGGATAACAGGATGTAGCGAACGATGATAGAAATCAACATAACCTCGAGTGTCAACCGGTGCCGTTTCAACCTTGGTTTCAGCGACCCGATTTTTCGTGGCGGTTATAGTCGTGGCGCAAAAATTAGATTTTCTATGTACTTTGTTTCGTGTGACAAATTTACGTTTAAAACGTCCAAATTTGGCTCTGACCGCCTGGTGATACAATACCACTACTAGAGATATTTTAGTTAATACAATTTATGTCTTTTAAGTTAAAGAAGCATCGACAAATACGTTTCTATTCTCACTGTGATTAATTGACTGTGCAGATGTATAAAAATGTTAGCATTTACAGAATTTTCGGAACAGTGCGTCAATTGACTAGTATGGGTCGCAAGGACTACCTTAAGCTAACAATTCAACCAATATGAAAACTTACACTCTTTTTTCTTCTAATGAGCTCTGCTTGTTAAAAACAGGCTTTTTCCAAAGTTCCGCCGACTCCGGTTGTACGGGAGCCGATTTTCTTTTTTCCTCTAGATAGTTCTTCGGACCCGAAGATCTCCTTCCATCGGTTGGTTTCGGTTGGTTTCTCAAATCAACGTTCTGATTGTTCTCCATCGTGTCCCGTTTTTTCTCCAACATGATGCGAGTATGTTCCGCATTATCTTCGGATCGCAATTTCTCGAGACTCTTTTTTCGTTCTTCGCCATTGATACCACGCTGTACGACACCCGCGTGATTCTCTAGCGAAGCGTTGCCCGGGTGCTTTTCGTCGATAGATGGTGATCTGTCGAAAAAATCCATGTCAGTGGGCTTGTCGACGATCTTAGGAACATTTTCTTTGTCGTCGCCTTTGCTGTTTTGACGAACTGCCGGCGGGGGCGGCGCCGGTCCCTTGTCACGCGATGATCGACGTTCGCTCGTGTCTCCCGCAACTGGAGGTTTTGGCGCCTGAAAAAATTCCAAACGTTACTTCACGAGAAAAATTTCAATTGATGAATTTCCCTTATCTTTTCTCACTAAACTTACCGGCTTTTTTTCAACTGACAGCGGAATACTTTCTTTCGAATCGGCTTTGCGCAGCTTCTTGTTCTTTTCTTCTTTCTCGCCATCCCGATTTATCTCACGCTTGTGACTCTCCTCCCTCTTTGCTGGCTCGGCAACAACACCTTCCTTCTCCGTGACTGAAACACCGGAGAATATTTCTTTGCAACTTGCAACGGGTCGAAAACATTTGAATATTACGTTGGAGTCGTATATATGTTTCAGTTAAAACCAACGGCAAGTGTCTTGAATTTCCCGCGATATTACGTTTATTCTATATAACGTTCTCCGAAAACATTTACTGTATTAATAACGTTTTAAATTGCCTCTTTATCTTTATGACATTGACAAACATCTGCGAAGAATTACGTTCCTAAATATTGGTTTCTTCGCAAAGAAAACTTTCATCATATCGTAAAATAACGTGGCTGACAGATAAGAAAATATTTACTTCCAACGTTTATCAATGGAGGATGAACGATCATTACTTGAGAGTCGAAAATTTTATTTTAAGGAGGGTCGAGCGTTACAGTGTCATCAAGAAAAACATGCTGGTTTTTTTTAAGGCATTGCTATGAGTGGTCCAAGTGTAACTGCAAAGTTTGAATGCGTTCGTCTCCTCCATTTTCGAGAAATATTTTTTCTAATTTGGACAACTTAACATTTATTCTTATGGAAGATTGAAAATAAGCGATGAATTTTAATATTCGTAGGGTAGTTCATGTGGAAACGTTGCGAACAAATTATTGAAAACTTCAAAGAATATTGTCAGGAAGCTCTGTACAAAAATGCAGACACTTGTTCTGCACCGTTAGTTAACAATGTGCAATTACATGGAACTTTGCCCCGTGCCTTGCGCGCCGCCGAGCCTATCCCCTTCGAGTCTCGCACTCGACCCTCCTTAAGAGACTGTAATTGTCCCGAATCACCCCCAATATTAGTATTATCTCTCTATATTATACAAAGATCTCGCCGCCGCCGCTCTGTAGTATATAGAGGGAACTCTATGTCAGAGGGGCCCCATGGGCCGGAATTTTTTAAGTCCCCTCATAGCCAAAAATTTTGAAAATTTTCAAATTTCCAAAATTTGAAATTTTCTAAAATTTTCAAAATTTTCAAAATTACCAAGATTTGTAATTTCGAGGAGGGGACGAAGGTGGGGGCGAAGGTGGGGGCGAAGGTGGGGGCGAAGGCGGGGGACGAAGGCAAACAGGGGGGGGGGGGGGGGGGGAGACTATTAAAAACTAATATTTATTCTTTTTAGAGATTTTTTCTGTAAGAGTTCTAATGTCATCCAGTGAAATATACTGTAACTCTTGAAGAAATTAAACTTGAGGACTATCACAAAAATAGTAATAGTGTGTTCTTGAATGTACATGCACTTTATTTTTTAATTAATTCAATAAAATTTACGGTTATTCATTGATTAACTGAGATTTGCATAATCTAGTTTTGTAATACAGTGTCTTATTTTTTACTGCTCCTCTCAACATCATTCAGCCATATTGTGAATTTATATACTCAAATCAGTAACTTTCTGTTTGTTGCTTGATTATCCACTTCTTAGCTTCACCGTTATGTGGTAAAACTGACTGATTTTTAGTAGTTTCTGTTCAAGCCCGATTCAATGGTACACAATTTTCCAAAATCTTCTGGTATAACACTGTGTCGCTTGATGTGATAAATGATCATTACAACTTCCAGAGGATTAATAAAGTGTGCATTAATTTTCAATGTGTAACAAGTTTCTTTAACTCTTATGTGTTAATAAGTTGTTTTTTCATGAATTCACGGAACTTGGTTATTCAGTATAATTAACTTAGATTCTTTTGCACTTTGAATTTATTAAACCGTCAAGAAATACCATATGAGAAAAGAGTTAATTTGTATTCTAAAGTTTGTTCTAAGCTGGCCACCTCCAGTTTTTCATGCACCATGTTTATACAATGTGAATTCAACAATTGACTTAAATTGGATAGTAGTTTCTTCCAAATACCTTTCTTGCGGTCTGCAATTTCCTAAAGTTATGTATCGAATAGTTCAGTCCATTATAGTACAAAATGACAGTAATTAAGGAGAAAAAGAGTAATCAATAAACATTTTTTTAGTGTATAGTTTGTGAAATATACTAAATTATTCCATTATTTTATATGTATGGTATGATATTAACTCGCCTAGTGCTGAGGGTAAATTGTTTTTTTGCAATTAAATAATAAAATTGGTTTCAATTTTGTTTGTTTCTATTTTTCAATATGTCTTTTTCTGCCGATGCGAGTTTTTTAATTTTTTGAATTGTTATTATTGTCATTATTTTATTATTATTCTAATACATTTCACTGAATAACATAAATTATCTTCATGGGAAAACGTGTCCACGTTAAAATATAAAAACCGCTCGCTTTTCGTTTGCGTAATTTTTACCGTTAGTTTCAAGAATAGCCCGAGGATGGGGGTCGTCAATTATCTAAGTGTCGGTCCTGGTGTTCAGAACAGGTTAAGCTTATACATGTACTTCACATGACATGTTATAGATGTTTTCAGATTATTTAACAACTTTTTGCACATATATAGAAAGTATACTGTTGAATTTTTTTTTTTTATTACGGTGCATTTTGGGGCATAATGCCAGTCAAGTAAATGCACTTGTCTTAATTTTTTTACCCGCAGGGTACTTTTTGCGAGGTATAATTATTTTCCAAATTGATTAAGTCGTGTCAAATTTAAAAAAAAAATTTGTTACTTTGAATCTAGGTTTTCTCACTAAGTGCCTTCGTTTATAGAACTGATTTTTTTCCCTCACGGGTATCCACTGACACATTTTGAAAAAATACGCAGAAGGACTAAGTGGCCAACGGAATAGTGTACGGGATATAATTTTATTCTCGGTTTTTTTAACGTTTAATCTAATTGTTTTGAGTGAAGGTCTTCCTCCATTGAACAGATTGTTATTGCTATTTCACTGATTTATTAGAAGTGTTACCCAGTACTAGCCTGGCTCAGAAGAAGTATGCAGAAGGGCTGAGTGGCCCTTACGAGATATAATTTGATTATAGGTTTTTCTTTCTTCAATTATTTTAAAATTATATTTCGCACATTATTGGGCTTGCCATCTAGCCCTTCTGCATACTTCTTTATAATGCGTCAGTTTATAAGAAGAAAATTAAAGCAGTTCAATGAAGGAGAGTCCTTACTGAGAAAACTCAGATTCGTAACTCAGGACGTAAAAAAAATATGTCATTAAATTTGACACGATTTAATAAATTTGGAAACTTAATATATAAAGAGAGTACAACAAAAAAAGAGAACTTTCGTAATTTTTTAGTTACAATACGCTCTGGGATATAAACAAATGATTTATCTCGAAAACCGCAGGCTCTTGAAGTTTACTACTTTTTTCTAAAGCTATATAGTGAATTTCCGTTTTTTGATACTTGGCGTCGAGTTACGAGCGCTACCTCGCCGCTTGATTACCATGTCGCAAATTTTAACATTTTCGGACACAACGAAAAATCGGATGGCTGAATGGATGTGAAAAGTTTCATTTATGAGGCATTCCACAACAGTTCACTCACCCAAAGTTACGAATTTCTGTAATTAATCAATCAAGTTTGCATTTTACGAAACAAAAAAAAACTGAATTTTTTAGTCAATAAAAAAACAGTATTTCGATTATTTTGTATTATTCTCTTTTCGAAAAAAATCACATAAATTCATATTGGACGTTGAAATACTTATATAAAAATTATCGACCGATTTTTTGTGCACGAACACAATGAAAACCAGTCGATATTTATCTTTTTTATTTTTTCGTTTGTCATGTTGACAATGAATTTTTAGCCAAACGAACTTATAGTAAGCTTAATTGATCTCAAGATGTAATTCATATAAATAATCCAAATATAAAAAAAACATATACTAAAAAGAACTGACTTTGCCACCGGGGTTGGCAGCAAAATCGTTCTCAAATATTCGATCTTGAAAAATGAAAAGTATTAATAAAATCGAAAAATATCGACTGGTTTTCATTGTGTTTGTAGACAGAAGATAATTAAATAATTTTTTTAATGGCGTCAACACTCGCAATAAAGTTTTTTTCTTTTTTTTCACAAAGAGAATTAAAAAATACACAAAATACTGTTTTCTTTTCATTTTTTGCGATCGATCCTTGTAGAAATATCGTCGAAACAAATAAATATAAAAATGTCAGTTCTTTCATTAAGCGGAAGTTTTGTAGGGGCTTGGAAAAGTCTGAATTTTTTCTGATTGCAAAAATTATAACATTTGGGTAGTTGAAGTCCCGTGGAATGCCTCATATCGCTTTTACTGTCAAAAATACTTCACCTAAAATAGCAAATAATCGTCTTTTGGTAGATTTAGAAGTCTGTTGTAATGAAAACAATGTAATCGAGTATAACATCCACAGGCTTTTTTCACATTTTACATCAAAGTATCAAAAATCCAAATAATGACAGATTTCAATAATTTGCGTGGTTAATATTTCCGAAATAACAAAATTTGATTAAAGTAGAAAATAAAATAATAATTCACCGTAATTTTTTTGCATACCTTTAACATCAGTGTCGCTGCGCATAGATGTAGAGTCATCTCCGAGTTGGTCCAGCTCCAGGGGAAGCTGTGACGTGCGCTGCTCCTGGAATGTACCAGTCAGTGTTAACAAAAATGAAAGAAAACTAATCAAGTATAAACAAAAATAAAAGAGACCTCGACCGGAGTCGAAACGTATACAAGAATGATTCAATTCACTATCTACGAAAATAAAAGACTCTGAGGCAGTCGGTACGTCGGATAACTCATGAAAAACTTACTAAAAATAGAAAGTGTCTATTGGAACCATACCGTACAGACACGGTATAATTACGTCCTCCGCTTAATTATACCGTGCACGGCATACGTTCCTACAGTATACGGTATATGCATTTTAAATAACGACATGCCGTGATACTGTGCACGATTTTAAACACCTCGGAGAAAATTACGCACGGTCTGGAGAAGGTAAATGAGATACCATACACGGTTTTGCAGCACGGTATCCTAAAAAATCGACACGGTGTTGACGTGATAACCGTGATGCCGGGCACGGTTTCGCAGCACGATATATTTCGATCTGGTATAAATTGCCACAGGGTTAACGAAGCGTTTGATATTCTAATTTATTCAAATTATTCGAGGAGGTAACCGATGAGATCTGGAGGTGACTGAAATACCGTACACGGTTTTGCAACACGGTATCCTGAAAAATTAACACGGTATCCTGAAAAATTAACACAGTATCCTGAAAAATTAACACGGTATTCTGTTAATAATCGTGGTTTTCGCTGCTGCCCTGTCGCCATACTTCTGCTGTAAGAAAACTGCTCGGGTTACCTCTGTTCTGGGAGGACTTGTGAAATGAGTGATGGACGAAAGCATATTGCATGAAGCAGCGACGTTTATTCCGACCAATCCCCGTCGCAACTGGAATCGAGAATGTGAGCAACACTCCTGTGATTAGTAATGTAACAGCTAAAGAGACGTCAACACCGACATCGAGGAAGAAAATGATTCTTTCCGTGACTCAAGATTTGAAAAATACTGGTAGTCAATCGTGCGGTTCCGATTTCAAATTCAAAGTGGGAACAATATGAATAGTGATAACCTCGTGGAAGCAAACAACAAAAAACGAGGAGATTCAACGAAACGGCAGTCGCAAAGATTTGAACAGAAAGATCCAAACTATTAAAGAAAAATGGAAAGTTTTGGAACCGTTAATAAATGCATTGGTAGCACTCGGACTGCAGCTCTCGGATGACGGCTTTAAGAAGAGGGCGACGTCATTCGAAGAATCGAGTCCTTCCGGCGTCGGCAATTTAATGTTATTATCGAAGAGGTTGACGAACAGCAAGATGTATTGTTACCTCAAAATGTAGCGAGGTATAATTAATATTTAAACGAATTTTTAGCTCATTTATGTACTGGTTATTTCCTATGAAATATTATACATTTTATATTTGCAATACATTACAGTATATTTTTCAGTCAATACCCGATTCTGGATTTGTTAACGCATCGAGTCAATTAAGTGATGATTCAACGACGAAATACGAGGCACTTGTAAAAAGATGCGAAGAATTACGGAGACCGACGCGCGCCTCTGACAATGCATTGTCGAAGATTGAATTGCCTTTGGCTATTAAACGGAAGGGGCGTCCCAATGGGAGCATGACTACTTGGATAAATATTAAAAAACAACCATCAGTGAAGAAGAAAATATAAATTACATCACGGTCCAGATCGAAGTTAGTTTCCAAACGTGAGCGGAGTATTTTACGTGTATGTCTATTACTTACTTTTTGTCACAGGCCTTTGTCAGGCACTTTTGTCATCCGACCGGGACGTGTTATGAACCAGCAAGAATGCCGTCCGCAGGAATGCATATTCTATTTCTCGATAATTTGTTAAACTGAAGTCTCATAATATAGTAATTCAAGATAATAGACAATAAATTCTATTATCAACGATTAATTAATAAAGTGTATTGTCTACATGAACGAAGCAACGCTCCGTTAAACGTATGGCAATTTATACTTGATTAATTATCACATCAACGTCGTATCGATTTTTTAGGATACCGTGCCTGCAAAGCCGTCTACGGTATCTCAGTTACGTCTTCCAGACCGTGCGTAAATTTTTCTAAGGTATCCAAAACGGTGCACGGTATCACGGCATGTTGGGATTTTAAATGCCAATACCGTATACCGTAGGAACCTATACCGTGCACGGTATAATTACACGAAGAATGTAATTAAACCGTGAATCAACCCACGGTATACCGTGATTCTATACGGTATAGTCCCAATAGACACTTCCTTAAAAATAACTAATCGCCTTTTGCATTAATATTTATCAATCGTCCGAAGCGATTCCCAAACGTTGCACGTATAAAAATGAAAATATATTGAAAAAGGCAAAGTTAAAACGGTTTAACGGTTCGAATAGCGAAAGCTACTACTGACCTGGCAATCGCACGGGTGATGGGGCTGGCGAGGCCCGGGAGAGCCGCATGCACAGCCAAATTTCGAAATTACAACGGTACATTAATCAACGCATCGCATTACACTATTTCATAACCGATTTACAAGAAGAATAAAGGGGGCGATGCAGTCATTAATAAATCAGCAATTCTGTGATTAACTAAACTACGATCAATGATTTTTTGCAAAGTATGTCAATGTCTGGTCGCGAGAAACACTAAATTACTCCAGGAAACATTTCTATCAATCTTCGAATAACGTTTTTCAGGCAATGCATGACATATATTATCGGGCAAAAAATGAACTAGGAATTCGTTTTCACACGGGAGCAGCTTACCAATCCGCTGATACTGTTCTCTGTGCTTTTTCGCTTTTTTGGCCTTCTATTGTAGTGCAAGCGTGTAACAACGGACGTACATGTTAAGTCCACGTATCGAACCTAGAGCTATGCGTTTTTTAAAATTATATATAAATATTAGGGTGTGCCAAACCAAAAGCGATATTTTTTTTTGCTTGCTCTGCGCCCAAAATATCGTAGAATACGTCTTAGTAAAGATCCTGTCAAAAGCGGAATTCATAATTATTATTATTAAAAGTCCATTATCATGTTTGAAGTTTCCCCATTTAAATACCACAGGAAAGTAATTTCTTTCTATACTTTCTCCCTGCAACCTAAGAATAAATTCTTTTTTCATAAAATCAATGACTATATCTTAAGAATCATTGAATTTCGAACAAAAAATCTTCTCGAGTCGAATTTCTGTCTTCAATATTTGGGGGGAGCTTTGGTAGAGTCGGGCGGGATGGACGTATCTTGAGTGGTCGGAGTTTTACGAACGGTTGAAACTGGGTTTTTCGGGAACACAAAGGTGATTCGTGGGTGTCGAGGTGTTCTGCTAAGATTATAGAACGTAAGAAGTGAATGATCAGCGGACTTAGGTCAAGAAGAACGGATATATCGAGCAGTGGAGAAAGCGATCAGTTTGGAGGTTAGAAGTGGAGGAGATAAAGATGTGTGAGATGGCGATGTGTGAGACGATAGCGACACCTAGGGGAACAGCAATGGAGGGGATAAGGCAGTTGATAGAAGAGGAAGTGGAGAAGAGTATTGAAGTGAGAAACCCTACTATCCCGGAAGTGCAAAAAAAAGTAAGGTGGCCTCAACAATTAGAGGCAAAAGTGGAAAAAATAGCGGTGGAAAAATGTGAGGAAGAAACAGGTAGAGTTTTAGCATCAATGAAGGCGAAGCTCGAAAGGGCAGAAAGACAATCGAGAGGAGCAAATGTAATAATTAGAGGGGGAAACTTGAAAGGTGGCAATCTCAAGGTGGAAGTTGAGGGTTACCTTAATCAGAAAATGAGGTGGAGAACGCAGATCAAGAAAGCAATGACACTGGGAAGGAATAATAACAACGACAAAGGAGAAACGGTATTGGTGCACCTCGCATCATTGGATGATAAGCGAGCGATAGTGAAAAACAGGTCAAACCTCAAAGGAACCAGTATTTACGTGGACGATGACTTGACTAGAAGGGGAAGAGAAATACATAGAAAGATCTGGCAACGAGCAAAAGAAGAAGAGGAAAAGGGTAACAGGGTAAAAACAGGATATATAAAACGGGTGGTAGATGGTGTTTGTTGGCGATGGAACGAAAGAAAGGACCGATTGGAAACTCCAAATTTTCCGAGGCGGAACGAAGAGAGCCACAGGGGTGGAAACTGATGGTCTGGAATACAGCTGGGGTGCAGCGACTCGAGGAGGCAACGAATTTCCTGGAAGAGTTCAGTCTAATTTTTCTGCAAGAAACATGGATCAACGAGGTATCGACGGACAGGTGTTCAGAGACTTTAAGTGGTAACTTCAGGTGGACAGCAAAAAAGCGGCAATAAGAGGCAAAGCGGGTGGGGGGGGGGGGGGGGGGGGGCAACTCATAGGTATAAGGAATAATATAAAGGGAGCGAGAGTGAGTGAATGGGAGTATGGTCTGTGTGATAAAATAGCATCGAAAGAGAACAATTAGTCTTTTATATTGATGTATAATAATGTAGGGGTGACGGAAGTACAGAGGTATTTGGATGATATGATTGGTACTGTAATAGTGAAGGTGTTGATATTAGGAGACTGGAATGCTAGAATAGGAATGGATCAGGGTAGGGAAGAGAGAATAGACGGCGATGAATGGATAAGATGTCCGGAGGATGAGTGCGTGAATTCGGAAGGGAAAAGACTCTTGGAAATGTGCAGCAAGATCGGTCTAACAATATTAAATGGTAGAACCACTGGCGACAGAGAAGGAAAATTTACGTATGTGGACGCTGAACTCATTGATAGTGAAAAAGTTAAAGGAAAAGAAAGTTGTTGACTTCAAAGTCGCATTTGACATATGGTGGATCGCGAACGGATAGTGGAAAAAAATGAAGAAGATGGTACTGAGAGGGAGGATAGTAAGGATGGTTAGAAGTAATTGCAAAAAGACAACTAACGAGTTCATTACACAGGATGATGCACGATGAGGTTCGAAACGGGTAGAGGGGTACGACAGGACTGCCCTCTTAGTCCTACTCTATTCAATATTTTCTCAGACGATTTGGATGAGCAGTGAAAGAGGACGAATGAAGGGGGTACAGTGATTGGAAGGACTAAGATCTTTGCTTTGAAGTTTGCGGATGACGTAGCCGTGGTGTCGGAGGACGCAGGAGGACTGAATGGGATGTTGAGGGTCTTATCAAAATGGGTGGAAAGAAACAGAATGCAGGTTAATGTGACGAAAACAAAGGCGATGGTCTTCAAGAAAGGGGGAAGAAGATAGGTGGGAGAAATTTAGTAATATGGTGGAAGCGTAATCCAAGAAGTAAATGCCTATAAGTATTTGGGTTTCACGTGCACGTCAAAAAAACTCGTGCACGAAGCACCTAAGCAACCTCGCGGGCAAGGCGCAGATCGCCACTAATGCGGCATGAAACATAATGCACAAGGCAAATATAGGAAGTCTAAGGAGAGAAGCGTATCTAATGGATACATTGGTCAGAACAATTTTGATGTATGGTGCAGAGATTTAGGGATGGAAGGAGAGGCGGAATATTGAAAAAATGGCAGGGAGATATACAAAGATGATGTTGGGAGTGAGCAAATGCACACCGGCTTATATTTGGCGGATGGAGTCGGGTAGGTAGAAATTAGAGGTAGAGGCTAGATGGCGAGCTTCGGAATAGGTTATAAAAATTCTCAAACTGGTGGTCACCGGTGGCCATAAATCTGCCTCAAAGAGGAGCTGAGAAACTGGCTGAACGGGAATAGGTCACAATGGATAAAGGAAATAGAAATGGCTTTCAGGAGAGTGAGTGATGGGGAAACACTAAGAGGCCTGGCAGAAGAGAGGGAACCGCGAGAACTGCTTGTAAGAATGTTACAAGGATGTCAAATAATTGAAGACCAAACAATACAAGAGGATTGGAATAGAATTGATGCTTCGAGATAATTTCCAAAGTACGGCGCGTGGAAAGGGGTGTTGGGCTATAGGAAATATTGAGACGAGCGGAATTCGAAACTGAAAGGTAAAGAGCAATGGGCGAGAATGAGGTGCGGCAACGTCGGCAGAGCAGAAAATAAGGGGTATGGAGAGGTCAAATGTAGATTGTGCGCAGCGGACAAAGAGAACTTGGAGCATCTATTGATATATAAGGAATTTAAGAAAGTTGTGAAAGTGGAGTTACGGATGGCGGTGGAGGAAATTTTGGGAGCGTGCGAGGGTGGACATGAGGGGTGGAAGCGGATTTTATGTGGGTCGGTGAGGGCTGAACTATGCGAATATTGCAGGATTTTTGAAAGAACGGCGAGAGTGAAAGCACAAACCGAGCTATAGGAGGATGTGATAGGCCGAGAGTGGAGCGAGTCTTAATTATAAGAAAAGCTTACCAAAGATCCTGCGAACTACCAAAGTTAGGTTAAGTGAAAGTTTATGATTGTTGAACGTTTGTAAGTTTCTTAAGCCCAACAGGGTAAGAACGGCTAATAAATATCTACCTATCTATTTTCAATATTTGATTTATTACATTTTTTAGCTAAGCTATTAAAGTTAGGACAAGAAGTTACAGAAAAATTTTGTCGTCCTTCTGACGCACTACGAAAAAGTCGGTGGCGAGTTTTTCGTATCGTTGATATTTACAAAGGTACAGACCAACAAAGGTTGGTCTGTACCTTCACATGGTTTTTGTATTTTTAACTCTTATTAAGTGAAACTACTGATGTTAGTACAAAAAAGTCAATAGGGATTAAGAAAAGTCAATGTATTAGAACATTGAATTTTCTAAAAAATTGTCCGGCTGAAATTTTATGTATTGCTAACGGTTTTAAGTTACAGACTCATTGAATCTTATTTTGATGGTTTTTTACGCATATCCGATGAAAAAATGAGTACACATCAAAGACCATCAAAATAAGATTTAATCAGTCAGTAACTTATAACCATCAGAAATATTTAAAACTTCACCCGGACAATTTTTTAGAAAATTCAATGTTCTAATATATTCCTATTGACTTTTTTGTCCTGACTTCAATAGTTTAGCTAAAAATGTATTTAAAAAAAAACGGTAAATTTACATCATTAAAAATTCCAAGGCTCTGTAAAATATCAAATATTCAAGATAGAAATTCGTATCAATAAGATTTTTGTTCGAAATTTAATGATTCATAAGATGTAGTCATTGATTTTATGGAAAAATAATTTCTTCTTAAGTTGCAGGTAGAAAGAATGAAAAAAAAAAAAAATACTTTCGTGTGTTATTTAAATGGAAAAACTTCAAACGCGATGAACGACCTCTAAGAATTAAAATTATGAGCTCCGCTTTCGACAGGATCTCTATTAGGACATATTCGACGATATTTTGAGCAAAGAGCAAAAAAAATTATCGATTTTCTTTGGCACACCCTAATATATATATCTATGACTTTATAACCCTTAGCGTGCTAAATATTCGAGTCGAAATTTCTTTAGCTAGATACGTTGAGAAGTGGGATAGGGACATAAACATAACGCTTGTTGCCTAATTGCGTACCGGATGAATGACGATACACGGTTTCAACTTCTGTATCGTCAGAAATCCCTATTACATAACGTGCGAGGATCGGAATAATATCTTGCAGAAATATCCCAAGGAGCTATCCTATTGTCTCGCAGTCGTGAGGGATTATTATTTAGCACTATTCTATTCTCGACATTGACGACACAGCGATGTATCAACAGCGATGAGCACCATTCGAATGGATAAGAAATATTCGCTTTAAAAATAATAGCAATGAATTATTCCTCAAACCGACAATAGCGGACCTCCGGTCGGTGTAAGGCTTTAACGCCGTAGAAACTCAGTAAAAATAAAACCGCCTGTATCGCGGCCAGGTGTTCCGCAGTTTTCATGTGTCCTCGTGCAAATGCGATACAGC
Source organism: Tromatobia lineatoria (assembly GCA_949699805.1). Taxonomy (NCBI): domain Eukaryota; kingdom Metazoa; phylum Arthropoda; class Insecta; order Hymenoptera; family Ichneumonidae; genus Tromatobia; species Tromatobia lineatoria. Next base: position 17,175,274 of record OX453035.1, read on the forward strand.
AGTGCATTAGGAAGAGTGACTGCGGACGACATTCTGGGCAGGAAGGTCGAGAAACGAATTGGGGAATAAAGGGAACGGGATAGTAAAAGCCCAGTGGCATACTGTGGAATAACCAACAAAAAAAAAAACAAGAAAAGATTGCTGAAACATGTGAACATTTTAGCGGTTTTCCGATTGTCATGAATGTATGGAGTAATTATTCATTTGATGAGAATGATATTCTTTAGACATACTAATCCACAATCATAAAGTAAAAAAATTATTTTTAATCAAGCGTCTAAAAAACTGCAGTTATTTGATGACGTACTGAAAAGTTCCGTTCATAACTCGAGAGAAAAACATTACGACCGGGTGCAATTCTAGTACTTGTCTTCGGCTAGTACTACAAACCTGCACTCCCTGAAATGACGGGCTACATCTACCTAGAAACCCGAAAAAAGTCGAATTTTTTTCTCAATTAAAGAAACTATTGAACGAAAAAAAATAAAATAATTTCTTTCTATTGATTCATAGAACGGAAACGATGTTTCTTATATTAAAAATGAAACAAAACAAAATAGAATAAAAATAATCATATAAACATATTTAAAAAATTAAAGATATGGCCGCCGGCCGATGATGCAAATTTTTTATTCTACCGTTGAACATCATATCTCGGGAACCGCTAGACAGACCGTTTTCAAATTTACGAAAAAAAGCGCCGAGAAACTTTTGAGGTTGCTGATGATATGCGTTTTCTTCAATTTATCTGTTTTCTTGAATAATTACGTAAAAATTACACCCTTTTCTCATAAATATTCCATGCTTGCGTTTGAACTCGTTGTCGTTTGGTAAAAAAAAATCATTTTCAAAGATCGGCGATCGTCAACGACAAGTAGGTCTTTTGTTTTTAAATTAACTCATTTTTGATGAACCGTTTCAGCTGGAGACTGTCCACTGCAAAAGCTCCCGAAAAAATTGCACCGTCGGCCATATCTTTTTTTTAAATTCATTTTTTAATGATCTTTATCAATTAAAAAAAAAAGACTGCACTGGAAACAACTTCGACAACACTATAAACATTGATTTTACATAATCAGAATAATGCAAAAAACCGTGATTAGGAAGTTTGGAAAAAAAAAAAAGTGAAGGAACTTCTAGATGAAAATGTTTGCTCACTAAAATAATTCACTGATTTATTCGGACAATTTGTTTTCAAGATTTTTTAAAATAAAAGTGTTTGTCCCTTATTCCAGAACGTATTATGCATAAAATGACATTCTATAAAAAACATATCTAAAATCCGCGATGTTCGATCAACTTCTCAAGATTAACAAAATTTCAGCAAATTAGAAAAATGATAAAAAAATTGAGAAAGTCCTTTCCAATGAAATTTTTTTTTTCTTTTCTTCAAAATTTGTTCAATAACTATTTTCTAACGTATGTGTTTGTAATTTTTCACACTAAGATTCGCAGCAAGAATTTATATTATTAATATCCCCAATAGAATAAATTTTCGCAAATGTATGTGCAATTAATCAGAAGGATAATTTAAGGATAAGTAATGAATATGTGACGCGTGAGAATGTTTTTCCGATTAAATAGTGCCCATTTCTGTATATGAGTCATCGTTTGTCCAATAATAACAATGCTGCTGATCGAAAGTTCGAAAAAAAGAAGGAATTATGAGAACAGGCCCAAAATGACTCACCTCGGCCTCCTCGTCGACGAGCTCCTCCTCCACGACATCAGCCTTGTACTCTAAAAGCAGATCCCTTATCGGTTTTGAATCCAGTGTACGGTTTATAAACGGATGTTTGAGTAATTCATCGGCCGTAGGTCGCGACGACGGATCCTTTATCAGAGCTTTGGCAATAAAATCGTTGAACTCTTTGGTCCATTTTCCTGGTTGGTCGAGTTTTGGTGGATCACTTTTTTGTATCTTGAGCAACACTCGCATTGGTGACATCTCATGATTCGGTGGCTCCATTTGAGCCAATTCTATCAACGTTATACCCAGCGACCAAATGTCAACCTGCATCGCGAAAAAACATGAATCTTGTTTTATTGACGAAAGATACTGCAATAGAAATTTTATCAATGGCTTACGCAAAATTTAATGCAGTAATCAAGAGTGATGGATTGAGGAAAACATTAAGTCGTGAATATCATTGAGGTACATTTTTATTAAGATCATGGTGTGAAATGGTACTTTATATTTCCCATTTGATTAACACGTAAAAAATCAAGTCTCTCGTGTGGACCGATAATATTATTTCTGTACTCGATGAACTGTACCATGTATGGTAGCATTAGTAGCTCGAACAATAACCCTTAATTTGGTATATCGTAAAACATTTCAGGCCGCAAAGTCCCCAAGATATTCATTTCTATGTAAACAAATGATTTTTACTTTTCGGAAAAATATTACATTAGACAAACCAAAATTTTCCTTGGTACGAACATTGCGAAGATTTGTATAAAATCAGCCAAGGCCACGTGAAAACTATTGTTCATATAATTTAGCGTGATTAATATACTTATTATTTGATAATAATATGCTTAGTTAATTGTTTAATAATTTTTTTCCTGATCCACACGATTGGAAATTCCGGCTTATGCCATAATATCGAACCTCGTATAAAGATAACACCGTTTAAATTTTTTCAGGAGGTAATGTGAAGACCCGAGTTTCACCCTATTTATAACGGACTGTTGAAAATGGACAATATGGAAATTTTTACGCCATCTCCGACCAACATCGACTTGGTGCTTTTCTGTTAGAAGACTCAATATTATGGTATAAATTTTAATAAGCATATTATTTGTAAATAGTAATAATAATAATAATAATAATAATAATAATAATAATAACCACCAATACGGCCAAATTGTATGATGAATAGTTTTATGTTCTTGAGAAATTTTATACAAATTTTTACATTGACTCTACAAAAAAAGATGGCAGCTTGACTTAGTTAATCATCTTTTGGAAGAGTTAAAAACATATGTTCACGCAAAATTGAATATCTTGGACACTATGCGGTCGAAAATATCCTCCAATGCACGAAATTAAAGGTAATCGGTCGAGCTATTAAATGCTGCATACATTGCAATACACAGCACAATGTATAATACAGAAAAAAATAATGGTATCCTTCTGAATAAAAGACTTAATTTTCTAAGTGTTTATCAAACGTGAAGTACAAAAGCCAGTTGCGCCACTTTTGAAACAATCTATATGGAGCTTTCCATTCATGAGGTTCAATATTAGCGTATAAACTATACGTTTTTAGTGTCGCAAGTACAAAGAACAAGAAAAAGTTTTTTTTAATGATTTTTTCAATCATTTAAGTCCCATATCCCACGCATTGTAAATCTTCATCAATGGATACCATTCATTTAAGAGGCCGGAAAAATAAAGCCAGAGATCAGGAAAAACAGAATTCTTGCCATGTAGATTTCTGTAGAGTGATATTGCTAATGCAACAAAACACCATCAATGCGATTTCCATGATTACACATAGGAGAACTGCATTGATATAACATGAGCAAATCAATAAATATGGAATTCAAACAAGTCCGTATAAAACCAAGAACTTTTCTAACAAAACAAAAAAAAACAAACAAACAAACAACAAAACGAAAACGCAGGGAAATGAGTGTTAATGTGTGGAAGTTGACGTTTCTCCAAAACCACCGCAATTAATGTTCAACAAATCGCTGTTTACTGTGATTTCATGACAGAAATGTTGAAAAAGCCAAAATGCAAATCTACTACCTATTTGAATTGGTTGAATTTGGTACCTATCTGAAGCAGCTACTAAACTCGACTAAATTTCAAATAAATATAAATAAATTCAATATAGCAGTAAAATCAGTGTAAAGGGTGAGCGTGGCCGAGTAAGATCGGAGCGCGACTCACACGCAGTAGATTCGGGTTGGATCTCCGGTCAGGTCTAAAGATTTTTTCAGAGGCTTTGTGAATTGCGAGTGGTTCAAATTTCACTATAAACAGTAGGTCTAAGGGAAAGGGCCGGCGCCTGGCCTGGTAAGCCAAAAAGACTGGGGGACTGTCTCGGGGTTAGATTCCCGAGACTGAAGTCCCGCGGGTGAAGGCAAAAACGGACGATGACGTAGCTCCGGCTATGGGACGTACGAACTACGACTATAGCCGTGTGTCCGAGGCCGACACCTGTCGAGGCGCGATGAAGCCCCGGATTCGAGAACTGAATCGACGACAACGGATAAGGACGGAGGAGAGAGAGAATCAGTACCAAGGAGCCCGTAACCCTTAGAGGAATCGGTGTATCAAAACATACATACATACATACATACATACATACATACATACATAAAACATACATACATACATACATACATACATACATACATACATACATACATACATACATAAATACATACATACATACATACATACATACATACATACATACATACATACATACATACATACATACATACATACATACATACATACATACATACAGTAAAATCAGTGTGACGTGACTTTCTTGAAAATGACGTCACAAGATTTCATGTTACCGTAAATTGAGTTTTGCAACGATTCCGAGATACCTTTCCTCGAATTTACTTCTGCGCTTGAGGTAGAGATTTGTCATTTTACGTTTTAGTGATGTGCTGTGGAGTTATGGGAACATCGGTGCACTCGAATCCGTCGCGAGGAAGAGAGCTCAAAGAAACGAGCAGCCCGACGGATAAGATTCACCGATGCGATTTCTTGCAATTAGTTATAGACCGGTGAAAATCCGACGCCCTATGGCGACGGGGCATTGTGTTAGAGAACGGGTGGAGTTTTGTTAGTTTTTGCAGAGAATAGAGCATTCTAGTGCAATATGATTATGCTTAGTAGGCTCGTCTTCGCGCAAAGCACTGAGGGACGCGATTGTACAGATTTCGAAGATGATACCGGCATAATTTGCGTTCCCGATATAGTTACGAGATAATTCGAGGGAGAGGGCAATAGCTCTCGAAGAAGGGATTTTGGAGATATCTGAATATTATTGATGAGTTGTTCCCGATTATTACTTGAAGTAATCAGTCTCACTCGGGACACCGCCGAGGTGCCTCGAGTGGTAGTCGAGCTCCGGTCTTGACAGTTTTTCTGTCGCTCGCGCGCGCGTCTTCGCGTTGATCTCGTACTGCGGATAATACTTAGTGTACAATGTATCGCGTATGTTCCAATTCTTGTGAGTTTTATTTTATTGAATAAAACTAAAAGCTCTCGAGCCCAGTGTAGTGCATTTGTGCACTTCTGGTTTCCGTACATCCTCTAGGATTACCGCTCTCGCTCCTAAGATTATTGGAGATAGCTTTCGGTGAGTCGTTCTTGTAATTTTAATTATTTAATCGAATGTGCCGATCGCGCCAGTTAAAGATCTTGTGCTACGGAATATTTGTGCAGTTACCGTTCCGTTTGGGATATGCGTTCGCTGCTTTGCAACTCACTGTTCCGGTTCCCGATTTCGATGCGTCCCGCTGGTTCTCGCACATTAATTAATAATAAGATTTATTGTATTTGTTCTCGAACTTTTTTTTGAATATTGAAGTTCGTATTTATTGTTTGGGTTTCCGTTAAAATGAGGCTATTTACTGGGCCATACCTCGACCCTCTCTACCAAAACCTAGCAGTCTGAGCGGCCGTGTATTTCCGCAACCGTTCGTCCTCGCGAGCGCATCCAGTTGCGTTTGTTAATTTTACGCGACCCCAAAAATTAACAAAGCTACCGTTGCCTCCGCTGGTGTTCTCGATCGATAGTTTCGGTCCAGACTTTCGATTTTATGGAAATCGAGCCTGTTCAACTCGATTTCTCGGACATACCGGTTCGTTAATACCGGTGAAACAAAAATTAGCTAGCTACCGATTTCGTTGTGATTGTTCCCGGGCGTTAACTTTTGCTCCAGGCTTCCGACTTTGTTTAATTTATTGGAATCGAGCCTGCTCACCTCGATTTCTAGGACATACCGGTTCGCTAATACCGGTGAAACAAAAATTAGGTGGCGCCCACCGGGTTTGCGGATGCGCGAACGAGGGTGGACGGCCGAAGGTGACGGATCTCGATTCGTGTCCACGATTTAGTTTTTGTCATTTAAGCTCGCTCACGAAAAATACGTCACATCAGTTACGACTGATGTACTGGTATGTTGAAGTTCATAGAAATTTCGAAAAGTAAAAAATAATGTTTTCAAGGCTGTACTAACTTTGAAATCATAGGGATTATCCCTAAAGGTTTCGCACAATACAACTTCGGGTGCCATCCAATACGGTGTACCGATGAACGTGTCGTGCTTTTGCAAAGTGTGCTTGTTTTTTGCAGAAACACCAAAGTCAGCTGAAATAATTACAACTCATGTTAACGAAACGTATAATTATGATAGACGAAGGTCACTCAAGCAGGAGAAACAAATTACCTAATTTCACACCACCGGCCATCGTGAGTAAGACATTGCCGGCTTTGAGATCCCTGTGAATTACTCTCGATTTGTGCAAAAACGCGAGTCCCTTGGACATTTGCTGACAAACATATGATATTTGTGGCTCCGTGAGAGCTTTTTCCAACTCTACCATTATTGAATCGACAGCACCGCCGTCGCAATACTCGATCAGCATCTGTATTCATTGAATATTTAATTAGAACAGCGTATTATAGTAGAACCTCGATTACCCGAACGTTTGCGTACGAGATACATTCTTGGTCCCTGCGGTGTTGCGAGAACTGCGCGTAGCCAATATAAAAAAGATACGGAAGAAACATTCAACATTTTTCCGATGTTTAATATATAAAGCAGTGTCTGTCAATTCAGTCGCTTTACAAGGTTCTAAGGTTAACAAAATTGAATAACACTATCCCGAACGAAATCGACCTTATTCCATGTGCTATTCCATTTTTATTACCCTAGTATCTCGATTTGTACAACTCTGTTGATGTTTTTTTTTTTACGATATCGAAAGTCAAGTAGGAATGCTCTGCAGTTTTTGCAGCCAAAAAAATATCCATTTTCAATTGTTCAAATATTAAAATTAGCAATTGAATATATATCTGCTGTTTTTATGTAAAAAAAAAAGTGTCATTGATACTCCCAGCCCCAAAAAAACTACGTTTCGATTATTAGAACTTGTCTTAGCCCAATTGACCGGGTATTCGAGGTTCTCCTATACTTATAAACGTATTAAAATTTATTCGATTTTTTTTTTACCAATAGTTCACTAATTTTAAGAATAAATATAATTATATTGTGATAAATATCTTTCCATACCCATAACTTTCCTTCCTTGAAGTACGCCTCGTGAAGTTCAACGACATTTGGATGCTTGAACTCCGAAAGGATATCAATTTCGATCATAAAATCACTGAGATCGTCCTCTCCCTCGAGTGCGCACATTTTCGCAGCAGCCAACTGATTCGTCTGCTTGTGTTGCGCCTGAATTCATGAATATACTATTATACGTTGATATCTTACGCTCATGCGCAGAACAAGTATCAAATAATCAGAATTTAGATTTTACAACATTCTTGCAAATGGAATTTAACATTAGATACCCAAATATTTGTAGTCTGAATACTGTGAATATGATTCTAGCTACTTTTTTATTTGGATGCCCATCCTTGGCCAGATTGAAAGAAATTGTATGTTGCCCTGAGTGTATTCCATTGGATTAAGAAACCCTGCTGATAACGTTGTACAACTTGTGTTATAGGGAGTAACAAGGCAACAAGCGCGAGTATTGATTGCATTTTGAATAGAGCGCGAAGCTGAGCTGAGACCGAAGTTTTGTATGTGGGTCATTCCATCTATTATTGACAAGAGTTTGTACCTTCCCTCTTCAATTTCACTGTAACTTTTTTAATGTAGAGTATGCCCTTGATGGAGGGGGCTTACATTTTTTCAGATCTCTTCTCGTGTACCCCACCACAGGGTCCCTAAAGGTACCGAATTATCGTTATTTTAGGAACGTAATTTCAATAAACAATTGATGATTCCCATCAAATGTAAAATGACGACGTAATACTATATTAAAAAATGTATCGAAAAATTAGACAAATGATTCCAAATTCTGAGATTGAAGACCCAAATTTCAGAATTTTTTTTTTTTCATGAAACTTCAAAGATTCAAAGAGAAATATTGTAAAGTTCACGAGAGCTTTACAATATTTTTAAAAAATAAATAATAAACAATAGCAAGCAATGGAAGAGGTGCTCTTTGCAAGGGAGGCACTGTCCGTGCGATTATACCGATTACATCGGGTGAACCTTTACTTCCACCGAAAGCTCTCTTCGATGGGCAAACCAGAACTTTCATTCGATGTGAAAAAAAGTAAAAAAAATCCTTTAACAAAGATTCGCAGCTGCGAAAGCTATTCTGGGAATCCAAAAATGCCGCAACTTCATACCCATGTCGAAGGAAACATTAATCATAAAGCGATATTTTACATCGACCGAGGAATTATCTTTCCGAAACAAAAAGAAATGTTTCAGCGATGTCACAGTAAACTATCCAATTGCTCAATCTATGTGAATGGTTGTATGTCAGTTTGGCCTAAATACAGCGTATCGAATTTTTTTTTTAAATTTGAAACTAAAAAATTCTATCGAATGTAAGTTCTGTTTTGCCTATCGAAAGAGAGCTTCAGGTGTGCGTATAGGGTCACCCGTCATACACAATCTAAAGATTCGCAGCTCTTCTCTTGAGAAGAGCACCTAGTCCATTGCTTGCTTCGATTTTTTTGAAAAATATTGGAAACTGCTATAAGTGATGAACTGTAAAGAGGCCCATGAAAAAAAATACAAAAAAGATGCAAAGTAGAACCTTGCACATTGCTTCCTCATAATTTTTGGATTTTTACAAAGTTACCTCTATGAGGAAGTATGTTAATTGGCTTTGGCTTTCTCATCGGGGAGCTCTGTAAAAATCGAAAAATAATGAGAAAGCAATGTGCAAGGTTCTACTTTGCATCTTTATTTTTGTTTTATTCTTAATCTCTGATGATTTACGAAATCCAGTAAGTTAAAAAAAAATAACAATAAAAATGCCGTAAAATCCGAACGACTTTACCGATCATCACCAAATTTCGTACGTAGCAGGGCTGTATGGTACTTTTTTGACTGTAGAACATTTCGGTCCATTTGTTAAAATTCAACGGGATTTAGAGAAAAATATTTTCTATTTCGAAAAATTCAAAATTCTATAAAATCGGAACCGCTTTACCGATTCCGCTGAAACTCAATACCAAACGTTATTTAACGTGTCTTCATTCATAAAGAACTATTTAGCTAAATTGGCAGACTTTTACGAAAGTTAGAGCGATCACGACATTTTTTTTAAGAATTGAAAATTCCATAAAATCTGTATACATTGATACATTCAATAAAAAAATCACGTCAATTATAGAGGAGTCAATACTCTGGTTGTGTGTCAAATGTTAGCGCGATCCATTCTGCTGTTTGTCAATTATGGACAATTGTATTTTCGATGGAATTGCTGGAACACACACACACACACACACACACACACACACACACACACACACACACACACACACGCGCGCGCGCGCACGCACGCACACACACACACACACACACACACACACACACACACACACACACACACACACACACACACACACACACACACACACACACACACACACACACACACACACACACACACACACACACACACACACACACACACACACACACACACACACACACACACACACACACACACACACACACATTATAGACCAGTTTTCTCGACGTTTTAGGTGATTCTGAGTATGTTAACGTGAAAATCTCGAAAAAAAAAAAAAAAATTCTCACGAAAACAAAGCCTCCTCTATGAGGGGGCAAAACAGGGTACTCAGTTACGAAATTTGCAAATATTTTCCCGATGCCAATATTCGAAGTTCTTTCCACAAAAAAAAAAATATTCCCGTTGATTTTGCCGTTAAATAACGCCTAGAATTACACAATCAATTCTGAATTTATTTTTTATTATGAGGGCCATAGAAAAACGCACATTTTTGTTCATCAAAGATGTTGATACGATGAACCGCCCTCGAGATATTATAGGTCAAATGAAAAAACATGGCGGGAGAATTTTTTTAAATTTAAATTTGGTGTATCCACTATAATCACTGAAGCTGATTTTTAGACTATCTTTGGGTATTATTTTTGTTTTTAGGTAACTGAATTCATATGAAATGCCTCATCTGATCTGTATTTTTTTTTTCTTTTGGAGAGCTGAGTCTTTTTTACATTGATTAGATAAGGTTCTTAAAAAATCTGTAGGGAAGTCGAAAAAAAAACTTAAAAAATTAAAGCGCGGTCCAATGAGGGTACACTTAACCCCAAACAAGTCGAAGTTCAATCGGAGAGAACACGTACAAATTCTTGTGAATAATTGATGGAATGACCCATGTTAGAATTTCAAATATTTTATTTTTCTCACCTTGTAAACTTTGCCGAAAGCTCCGTCCCCGAGTTCGCCTATCATCTCCCAAAACTCTTCGGGGTCACAGTCGATCTTTATGTTGTTATAAATTTTCTTTTTCTTGGCATCGTGTCCACCGAAGTGGAACGCCTTCTTAAGATTCGAAAGGAACGACATTGTCGTAGTCGACTTATCAACACCAGTGGAAAAATCAACAGCACTACGTTCACCTTTTGTTTCAACTTTTTCTTTTTGCTTTTCCTTTTTTACATAGTCCTGGAGTGGAAAAAAATAAACAAAAAGAATATGCTACCAGCTCTGAATTTATTCGACTGCCGCATCAATGTGAGCCTCGATATTTCACATTTGAGAAAAACAACCGCTGTTTCGGTACTTCAATTATTAATTCAGATCCCCGCTGTCCGCCAAGGGATCGCGCTGTATCTCTCCCGCATCTTGCCCGTTAGTACGTAATTTTTTTTCTCAATCGCTCGAGCTGCCAAAGTCGTAATTCCAGACCATCGAATCAAGGCCCATTTCTTTATGAGTATGGATGAGTCGACGATGAGTCACCCGGACATTCTGTGATATGAAAACAAACAAACAAAAATACATAAATTATTATTAATTTATGATAATAATAATGACATATTTATCGCTTTTCAGAATATATGGGGCATTCCATAACATCTGGATTTGTATTTGGCAATTGGCAGGAGATCGACTTCGTAATTTATTATACGGAAGTACGTGTCGAAAATACGTTCCCCATTTTTTAAAGATTTTTTAAAAAACTTATCACCTGAGATATAATTTTTCGAAATTGTTCAATAACCTCAATTTTTTTTATATTGTTATGTATCGTTATTTTGTGTATTGCGTTTTGATTAAATCTGTATAACAAATCCAATTTAACTACGAAAGAAAATGAAAACTAAATGTACATGTGGTAAAATTGAACCAAGATTATATTCAAAACACAAGTTTATTAACAAGTTTAGGAGACTGTGCATCAATTTTAATATAGTGTACATCTACTGATACAACTTTTGTATTGAATTCAGCAAAATTGTACATCAATTTTGTGTTATACGTGTAGTTATTTTTCTATACCCGCAACTGTACAAAAGCTTCCTGCACATGTGTAGTAATTTAACCCTAAATATTTTAAACAGTGCAAGTCGTTTAAAGGAAATAGGATATTCTGTATTCAAATAGAACGCAACACCTACATTGATATTTGTCAGAGTCCAAATTTGCAGTGATCTTAAGTTATTTTAATCATCTTGATCTTCAACACTTAAAAACAGTTGTTAATTAATTTTTAATTGATTATTATTGTCGATTATGAGAAGAAGATTATAATATTGGAAGGTGAAACCGTTTGGAACCATAAATATACGCGGATTTTGCGGAGACTCCGAACCGTTTAAGGCATCATGCGATTCTACTGATAACAATACTTTCTACAATTTGTGGAATGTTAGGAATCTCAAGTATTGCTCCATTGATGGTCTTAATTTGTAATTTCATAATGGGCGTCCACTATCTTATCCCACTGATTAAATTAATCGAAATGATTTGCCGCCTAAAAAAAAGCATCGATAAACGAAACAAATGAACGGCAGGTATATTTGACTACGGACGACGCTGCAGCACAGTATTGAAATTCTTCTGCTAGAGAAAACTGGGACATGGCTGGCAAAACGACATTCCAATAGAGAATACCCCGTAACGTCTGCCTGGTGCTAAGACATTGGCTAAGACAGCTTTAGGCCAATTGAACATTAATTTGTTATATAATTTAAATATAGTTTAAATCATAATTTAAACATTGCTATCCCAAAAATCCTATTATTCTAAATAAATTTATTATGAAATTGTTGTTAATGCTGTGGTCGCAAGTATATAAAGTGGTGTAGGTTGATCGGCTAATAGCGATCGAAGAATGAAACTCAATGGTTTTCTTTAAACGTTCCAGCTCACATTTGGGTAATTTAATATCTATAATAATGATACAAATTCCTTTAATAATGATATCTTAATCAATCTAAGTTAATTTAAATGAGTTGTAGGTTTTTGGTGTTGCTTATTTTTCAATTATTTACATGAGGCTCTGGTTACTATTATGATGAGTTATTTGGTATGATTCATTTTTATTAGTAATTTAATAAAATTTGTAAATGTAGTTGTTAAATTAAAATATTAAAAGTGGTTGGCTGTTAATGTAGTTATTATTACTATTAGTATGGATTTTTGTTATATATTGTTGTCTAGCTATCTATTGCGGTTGTGTGTTATAAGCTCTTGATGTGTTTTATTTATAGTTAATGTACATTACGTAGTTATCATTGTTTTTCTTGATGAAATTTTGGGTTTTTTGTTGTCAGATTTCCTAGCTATGTGCTGTTTGGTATTGTAAATTAGTTATCAGTTATTTACAGTGAGTTTTTCTGAAATTTGAAATGTTACATGTCCTGTTTTAATTAATTAAGTTATTTTATTGTGACCGTGATAATATTGTGTATGTTTTTGTTACCTGATTCATTCGATTTTGTTGGTTTTCAATAATTTAAATAAGATCAAGCAGAATACTGTTGATCATTGCTGATTACTTGGTGGCATTACTCTTGCGTTGTCTGTGTTAGTGTTTGAATGTGTATATTGTGTTATGGCGGGAGGTCAACAATTTTTTAAATATTTATTTTCGATTTCGAAAGGAGGGAATTGCAGAAATATGTGTAAATGTGATTTCAATTATTTGTTACTCTTATTTAGTAATGTCAATTATTTATTAAAATTATTTTTAACTATATTTTGGTGTATGTTTTATAGGAGTCAATATTTTTATTTAAGTCAAGTGTTAGTAATTGTCAAGTTTTAGTTAAGAATAAATAAGGTAACAGAAACATACACAATATTATCACAGTTAAAAATTAAATAACTTAATTAATCTCAACAGAACAGGTAGTACTTCAAATTCCAGAAAAACTCATGTTTGTTAATGATTAATTTTTCAATAAAAAGACTATCAATTTTATAGTTTTCCTTACACTACATTTGCTTCATATGGCTTCATATTCAAACCTGCACCTTTCAATAGTAAAGCCAGCGAGTCCAGGTATGAAATATCAACAAACACACACAAGAAATATAAAGAAACACAACAAACTATGTAAGTACTATTGATAACTGAACCATATAAGAGGAAAAAGCAATACACAATAGAAATATCAGACCGAATTCCACTACAATTGGAATTCTCACCCTTTACTCACAATTTTTTACAATAAACAAATATGCCAGCAATTAACAACCACAATACAGAAATGATTATAACACAAACAGTAAATATTTACAATTTATCACTCAACTCATTGAAACAATAGTAACCAAGACTGTCAACATAGATTCAATAGATTACCAAATTTATTCTATATTTCCTTGTGCAAAATAAACAATTGAGACACACCCAGACCAGGGTCGAAACGTATTCAAACAAAGGTCTTTTTTTTAAATTAACCTGGCTGGCAAAAGCTAACTTACCACCTTACATTATGATGCTGAAGTTTGCATCATTGGGTTGTGACGAAATAAATTTTGAAAAATTCCAATGACTGCAAATGATAATAAAAGGTACAAATAAAACTGACATTGATTACTATAATTGGAAAGAAATGTCACCCTATATCACAGCCCACCTCACAGGATGCTAATCTTGGTTTTTATAATTAATTTGTTTATAACTTGGCATGTCAATGATGCAAACTTCAATAGAATTCCAATTGAATAGTGCACTATGCTTGGGATTTACTTAGTTATGAAAGAAAACTACTCTCGTTTTTTTGCATCCATAAAATTGAGCAAATAGAGACAGAACGGTGTGTTTCTATACGAGCTGTATTTTATGATATAGGTAATGAATTCATCAATTAAAGAAGAAAAAAATTACAAGAAGTTACCTGATCCAAATAAATTTATGCATCATATGCAGCAATGCACATATTGATTACTCTGTAGGAGTGAATCTACATGTGCAACACAATTATTAATTCTTCCACGCAATAAAAATGCTATCATAATTTACTTGTAGTAAACATCTTGATCATATTGTATCACAAATAGTATATTATAACTTTACCACCTTGACAAGACTCTTCATTTTTTAATTTGTGATTGAGATTTTTTTCATGAGTATCACCATCAACTTTAGAGCTAGCACTTTCTCGGTTATTCGAAAAGTACGTATAATCTGGACCGAGCGAATCTGACACTTCAAGATCGAATATTCGGTTTACCCGAAACTATCCAGAGTCGATCAAGGTTCGGGTACATCGGGTAGTCCGAGAAATTAAACAGTACACAATTTGTTCTTTATGAATTTCGTCGAGTATGGCTTCTTGATTAATTAAGGTAGTTCTAGCAGTAAGTGGTGCTTAACACCCTCAAAAGTGAGCAATTCGGAGAGAATTTCGAAGACTTCTCGATGGAATAAAAATCTGAACAATATCAAGCATATAAAAGGTGCTGGAAAGATTCATTTTGCATAACAATAGGTCTAAAATGTTATTAATTTATGGGTTAAAAAAAATCGTTGAACAAATTATCCGTCAAACTAACTTTTTTTTTAAATAAAAATGATATTTTTATCAAAATGATATTTTTAATACGTCTTCAGAAAAATTGACATATGATTTTTCTTCAAAAAAAAAAAAAAAGTTATGTTAACGGCCAATCTGTTGAACAATTGTTTTTTTCACCTACTTGTTAATTACATTTAGGAATCATTACTATGCAAAATTAATCTTTTTAGCACTTTTTATAAGCTCGATTTTTTTCAGATTTTTATTACATCGAGAAGTCTCCGAAATTCTCCCTAAATTACTCACTTTCGGGGCCGTTGAGCATCACTCAGTACTATAACTATCTTGATTCAATTAATTAAGCAGTCACAGCAGACATTTGTATGAATACACTTTTTTCGAAATTCGAATCGATTCAAAATGATTTCTGTACAATTTCTACAGCCAGTACGGTATGGAAAAACATTTTTTTGTTAATTAACTCTTCCGTGCTTACGATTTCTTAGCAACATGTTAGTTTATAGGTTACATTTTCCTTTGTGTGTCTTGAAACGAATTTTCTTGGAATTAAAAAAAACGTTCTACTCGATTTAAGAAATGTTTCGTTGATTGAAGGTAACTACTTTCCACTGAGTTTAAGATCATTTAAATAAAATATAGTAGTCAAAATCAAGTATATTGTTTCATGGATAAATATTTTCGTGAATCAAGGAAATTTTTTTTCTCTGTGTAATACTTTATTGACTTATTAATGAAATGTTGATAATATCCTAATTGGGACGTTCTCTTCATTTATCGTGAAAAAGATTAAAAAAGTATCCGGACTATCCGAACTGCCCGGATATCCGAGGTATCCGGATTTGAACTTCGAATCGATCACGTACAAATAGTCCGAGTATCCCAATTCATAAATTACCCATACGAAAATGGGACCCCTAATCGACTTAACTTGTAGTTTTGATTTTTTTTCTGAATTGAACTTTCGTGTTTGTTGGTGAAGAAACAAGTCATGAAATTATAAATGTGCTTTTCAATGTGATTAGTGAACGAATGTTTTTGCATCGTTTTTTCTCTACTATAAATTGCAAATAAATTCATTAATCTAAAAACAGAGAGAGCCATTAGAATTCTAGAAATAGTGAATGATTAAACTCTTTTTCGTTATGTTCTCACAAACTCCAATTCCAGTATTATATCAGTAGATAACAAGTTTATAGCACATAGATAAAAATCGAGGAAGATCAACTGATATTGTGAAAAAACTCACTGATAATATCCAATGACTATTTTGATGCCAAGCACAATTGTGTAAGTCATACACAGATAAAATGAATCTGTACTGATCATGACTCAACGCTGATTACAGTGATGATTAATTAAACATGAAGCTTCACCGGTAGTTTCTCATGTATGAAATGAGAAAAAAAGAAGTGAGGCGATGCTCTAAACTAACAGCCAAGAACACTCAGCCAAAAAGTGAGAAAGCTGCCAAATTATATCAACTTTATCCTATAAATACATAACTTACTCTCAAGGTCATGATTAGAATCTCTGAATATATTTTTTTAAATTTGCAGTGCCATAAAAAATGTTATTAAATACTGAACATGTCTAAAAACACTACAATATAGTCTGAAATTACAGCAATAGGGGAGCTACTAAATTATATCAAAATTGAATTACGAAAATAGAAATCTGCCCCAAGGGCATCAGAAACATCCATACTTTCTTTTTAAACTGAACGTGGAGAAAGCAACTTATTTAACACAATACACAAGTTTTCTCTCAACAAAATATGGTTATAAACTTAATTTCAAAGGAAAAGAATGGAAAACATATAGCATTATATCACATTTTTTTTTTAAATACAGGACTTTACCTCAAAGCTACCAAATTATCCATGAATACTTTTTAAAACCTATGTCAGCAAAGATTCTTATTTGACACTTCTTATTCAACACAAGTCATGGAAATAGTAAAATTGCGAAACTATACATTTTTTATATAAATTTATAACTCTGTCTCAAGGTATCAACGAAAATCTATACATATTTTTCCAAACTTGGGAAAAAAATTAATATTATTACTCCTGTACTGAGCTTTTTGTTTGACCAAACATGGCTAAACATTTTAACACAATACAGAACGAAGTGTTGGATGGGTGGAACCTCAACAAACATATAGATTTATCCTGCGATCGCAAGACTAAACACATCTAACTATTCCAGCGCAAACCAAAAGCAGTGGATGAGTGGTCAATATGTGGCTTTTGCAGTTCAAAAAGTCAAGTGGCATTTCTTGCAGCCATAACTTGGTTAAGAGACTGCTTAGTCATGCCCTGGCTTGTGCTCAACTGGATGGCAGTTTTTTTTAGATTCTTATGTATTCTTTTACAGTAAAAAATCAGTAAAAATAGGGTTTGTGAAAATGGGGGAATAATAAAAGCGAATAGATATACTTGAAAAATTCTAAATATACAACAAAATAAACATACTCTATCGCAACACAACCAGATTTTATATAAGTAAAAGGCAACTGCTGAATTATGAATTTATCCTACAAATTTGGCACTTTCAAGGTCAATATATAAACGTATAAAATTTTGTGAATCCATACCAACAAAAGAATTTTACCACAATATAGGATCTTTTGTTCTACTAAATGTGCATTTGAGTGCATTTGAGTACAGTGCACTTCAAAGTGGCATAAGTAAGAAAACTAGAAAAACATATCCATTTATTCTAAAAACACAGAACTCAAGGGTATCAAAAAAATAAATGAATAAATGTTTCTTGAGCCCACAATAATAAATCAACAACTTATTTGAATCAATGAAGTGCCTTTTGCTCCAATAAATCTGACTCAATATTCCATCACAATACATACTTAAGTGATCCTTATATCAAACGTGGGAAGGATAAGATGTCATTGGTACATGGATATATTTACTTTCCAAAACCACAATGAAAAGAAAAACTCAATTGATATAATATAGTATCTTTTGTTTTACCAAAGTTGGTTCAACACAACATTGCAACATATTTCAAAGTGATCTACAGATCTTATCATGATTATTCCCAGTTTGATGAATCACACAGAATTGTGGAGCATGAAGTCATATATCTCAGCACACTCACCTGTGCCGCAATCAGTGATGTTTATTTCCCTCCCTCACAAATTTTTTTCTCCTAAACCTCTAAATAGCCACAAGTTTGATGTTGATGCAAAAAAATGACAAAACATCACGAGGTAAAAGGGTATTATTAAAAAGTTTTAAAAAATCCTTATGAGAAGAACGGAATAAGCAGTTACAAAAGTTGCATATCAAGTAAAAGTATATAAATTTATAAATTTTAAATTAACAGGATCCAGATATCTAAAAACAATTATTTTCATGAGACTTTTTTTTACAAATCGTACATTTAGATGTCATTAACTATACAACAAGCATTACAATTCTGTGAAAATGCTTAATGCACAAGAATGGTACAAGGTCAAAAGTATAGTTTTTCACTTGTCATACCTTCCATAATAAACCGGTGAAACAATTTGAGTGTTAAATACCTTATTCTATGTGGCAATGAGTACATATTTTAATATAGCGATTTTTGATGCAGTGAAAATTAGATTAACTGTAATAAATTGTTTAATGTTTTTCAAAACATAAAGATTTATTTACACTCGATATCAATTATGTGAGGACAAGTGAAAATTTTTTCTTTATATCTCACACCATTCCGATGTACTGTATGTCTTAACGAAATTGCATAATTGTTACTGCTAAAATGCACAAATGGCAAATACATAACAACAATTCCACTGATGCATTGACTTTTTTCCTCGCATCTCTTTGAAAATTTTCAAATGACTAAAAATTCAATATCAAAAGTAAAAAATAGTAATACTTGTAACAAGGTAAGAGTATTCAATTCAAAAGTCCAGCAAAGATCGTTATGAGTAACACTAGAGAGCCCTTAGAAAGCTAGGAGCACTGTGCTTGAAATCAAAGTATATAAATTTGTAAAAACATTAGATTAAGACCACAAAAGTAATAAGATTTAGTTATTGATACTCTAGAAAGGCATGAACGATGAATAGATAAATACAAATTCACTGATGCATATATTTCTGTCCTCGCAAAATTTCATGCCTTGAAAATCTCAACATGCTGCAAAATTTGTTACAAAGCTTAAAAAAATGGCAAAAAGTGTCATTAGCCAAAAATGCGATAACAAAGTGTGGAAAAATTTCTACAAGCAATACCACACAAACCTAAGGAGCAGTGACGAACGTTACACTCCAAGTCCAAGTCCAAGTAAGTAGAAAAGAAGGAAAAAAAAGACTGTCAGATTAAGATGGTAAAAGTGGTAAAACGTTATTATCGGAATGCGCGTATGGAGAGTACGTGAAAACAAATCGACAGGTGCCGGAGAATGTCGGGGGGGGGGGGGGGGGGGGTGAGTTTGTTGGAGCGACGGATTGACACAATTTTGACAAGAACACCTCCTTTCCTTCGCATCTGTGGACGCCATACTCGTTCGCTACGGCCACACTTCCCTCCTCAACCGTGTGATGAGCTCCGGTTCGCAGATACAAAATTCTCCGCGAGAAATAATAAAGCCCCAAGAAAAGAAAAACACCGGGCAGCATCAATACATACGAGATAACGTGGCTACTGAAAAATTAGTGAACTACGTAAACTGACGTACACAATGGTTATGAAGCGTTCAACAGGAACATCGAGGATGTATCAGACACGCACAGCGGAATATACGCACACTAACATTTACGCTCGAGCGAATGAAGAAAAAAAGAATAGACTAAAAATAAAATAAAAAACCGTAAAACGAACCTCCAGAAGCTTGACGAACTGTCAGTGCAGAACCACCAATCACTTGACACTAAATTACAAACATATTTATTATATATATCTTTTCTTTTTCCTTGATATCCTATTGACGTTGCGGGTGAAAGGCTCTCATCGCAAGGTGCAAGTCGCGAAGTTCTTGCGGTCTCGTATATGTGTGTCTGTATGTATTACTATCGCGGCAGTACTAGGTATATAAGTACTGTACTTTCGTTGGGCGCCGTTGATGCACTCGCGCTTGCTTTTTTCGGGTTTTCCGAAGTTTCTTGGGCACGCGCACCGTCTGAAATATTCACTCGGCACACGCACTGCTTGCCTTCTCTCTCTCGTTTTTGCTCCTTTCCGCGTAGTATTTATCGGAGGACTTGAGGCGACGCCTTAATCGCGCAGCACATCCCTAGACTTTCGGATAAACCACACACTGGTATATGTACATATATATATATATATATATATATATATACATATACATATATAATAAGACGGTCGGAAGCCGCGGTGCAACTGCTACACTGTGCAAACGCGATACGTAAGCGCAGCTCTCAACAGCGAACTCGGGGTGTCTTGATGCGCACGGCCATTTTCAGCGCGCACGCAACCACGCACACTACGCTACGACGACACGGGCACGACACACCACGCCTGGAAGTGACGTAATCCCAACAGCAACAGCGGCTCGATCTGTGCGGGCGCGAGGGCCGGTATCCTAGACACTTGAACTACACTCTACCTTTATTAATGCTGTACATATGTATCTAGTTGTTAGTTGTTATATCGCAGACTGCTTACGAGTACACAAATTTACTCACCGCGACAATTCTTTTATTTTTGCACGCGCTATGCAATAACTTGTGCAGTGCAGGACTCAGCAAAACGTCGTTTCTATAATCAAGGTAACGGTATCGATGCTCGAACTTGATTAATTAGTCTTTTTTTATTTTGTTATTTATAACTACAATGTATTACGTTCTTGACCTACGTATGGAGAGTTATAAATGCGAGTGATCGAAATATGTAAGTGCACTGAATTATGGTGTCGACGTAAATATGATCGTCGATAGATAGGGAAAAATATTCGCAGTAAAATTATTGAATCTGATTTGCTCTACATGTAACCAAAGTGCTGATCATTGAGTGGGTATTAGGAGAATCATCGGATTTCATTGTTTTTTCATGTATGAAGTATATATGGATGCCGATTTAGGTAACAATCGTACTTAGGTGCGTTTATTTCAATCGTTTTTGGAGAATGCGATTGAGGAGAGTGCTTAGGTATCAACGACTTTCTTCCGATGGTTCTCGATCGTGGAGAATTTAAGCAAAACCATAAGTTTTTCGGATAATTATAATTCAGGCAATGCTTTGGATACTGTATGTTGGTAGCCGGGTAACCTAACCTTTCTTTAATGCTACATATATATGTAGCTGATTGTTATATCGCAGAAAGCCTACGAGTATACAATTCTGCCCATCGCGACGATTCTTTTATTTTTGCACGCGCTATGCAATAATTTGTGCAGTGCAGGACTGAACAACTACATCGTTCCGATAATTTAAGGAGGGTCCAGTGTCAAAAGGAAGTCACGAAAACATTCGGATTTTTTTTTACATTTTCGTACGGGCGTTCCAAGTTTGACCGCAAAGTTTCAAGGAGTTTGTGTTTACCGTTTGGGGTAAATAATTTTAAAAATTGTGCACCATTTGACATTATTTTTTATAGTGGATTGCGAATGATGAACAATTTACACAAACGTTTTCCGGAATAGTCCACGTGGAAACGTTACAAACGAATTATTCAAAACGGTAGAAAATATTTCAAGAATGCTTACTGCAAAGGTTATATAGATATTGTGTTCATCGTTATTCAGCAATTAACAAATAACTAGATGAAAAACACGATTGTTCGTTGCGAATAGCGGCCGTGATAGTTTGCAGCGACAACATTGTGCGCATTGTACACGGCAGTATTGGCGCGCGATTCAAATGGTGCTCTGTTCATTCGAGCGATGCGGTAGTTGTTTGCCAATTATAAAAAGAATATTGATACACGCATTCGCCTCTACATATGGATATCAGGGTGTGTCGAAAAAAAAATTATTTTATAAAATCTTTACGTGCCACATTTAAAAAAATTGCTGCCAATAGCCGACTATCCTCCTACTCCGTCAAAAAACTATAGTTTGGATACTAATATTGAACCTATTAAAAGGAAATTTGAAGGATTTTTTTAGAGGTGGTGCAACGGCCTTTTGTAGTTCTCATTTTATTAACATGTAGAAAATCAAATCTTCTGCTTGGACTGATATTATTATTTTTATGCACAATGGGCGGCGCTATGTATGGTAGCATTTGAAAGCTGACATGAATGCCTTTAATCCCGTTTATCGTAAAATATTTTAGGCTGCATAGTTCCCAAGATATTCGATTCTCCGAAAAGAGATGTTTTTTCATTTTTCAAAAAAGATTACATAAGACGAACTTGCCATCTTCTTTGGTACGAATACAGTGAACATTTGTATAAAATCGTTCGCGGACACGTGAAAACTATTCTTCATTTTTACTTTACAGAGCTGGCCACACTTATAAACTCTCATGTATAAGCATAGCCTTTCCTCACCCGCCCCTCACCTCCCGAAGTGTGGACGATCCTCCTTCACCTCATAATATTTTTACATTGATGTGACAAAATAAAATGTAGATACTGTCACACAGCCGATTAATTTCGCGGGCATCCGTGACGGCGTATTTCAACGGACATGGTGGCCGCGGTTAGGGAAAACCGGAAAAACAGAAAAGCCGTGAGTCGGGGAGAAAAAAAATTGGTCAGGAAATCCGGGAGAAGTCCAAGAATTTCAAAATGTGTCAGAAAAAGTAAATTAGTGCCGAATCTTACAATTAGTATAATCCCCCAAAAAGTGTCCTGCGGGTAAAAAAAACTGAGACGAGTATATTTACGTGAGTGGCATTCTGCCCCAAAATGCACCGTTATGTGAATAAAAATTCAGCACTATATATATATATTAGGTAATTTCGATGTTGAGCGATTTTGTTCGAGACGCCCCTTCATATTGTTCGAAATAAATTTTTTTAAACCTGGTTACAATTTAAGAGTCAACGGGAAAACGTGCCTGTAAGCACAAACATTTTCCCATGTAAATAACATGGGAGTTTTGGCACAATTACTTCGAATTTTTTTTTCAGGGCCTCACAAAAGCGGGAAAATTCCAAATACTGCACGAATTTTAATTTATGGTCATTAAAATTTGTGAACAAAGTACAACTACTTGACGTACAATTCGAAATTTAATGATTCATAATGTGTAGTTATTGATTTTATGAAAAAAAATTTCTTCTTAGGTTGCAGGGAGAAAGAATGGAAAAAAATCACTTCCCTGTATTATTTAAATGGGAAAACTTCAAACGCGATGATAGACCTCTAAGAATTAAAATCATGAGCTCCACTTTCGACAGGATTTTTACTAAGACGTATTCTACGATATTTTGGGCGGAGAGTAAAGACAAAAAATACCGCCTTTTTTGACACACCCTAATATATATATAATTGTTGATAGAATGGTGATAAAATTTCATAATTATTACATGAATACAGGCATGATCAAGAGTTATATTTGTTTTGTGATGTGAATGTTCTTGGAAGCTCTTCACAACGATCGAAATGGAAAATTAGTTCGCTCGCGACTACGGCTTGCGAAGCCCCACGCGTCTCTCAATACTTAATCCTCTTATTGAATAATACTTTGTGTCTCGTGTCTTTGACTTTTTACGTCGAATGAGTTTCACCTTTAAAGAAAAATCTTTTAACTTCCTCCGAGTGGAAGCTTTTTTTCCATAAAAACATTTTTTTCTCGCTATTTTCATATTACCTAGTTAACTGACGATGGTCCGGAACTCCGAAAAAAGGGGTTTAGAATAAGTGTTTGGATATGATAATTTGGTCGCCAATAGCCAATACCTTTTTCTTAAAATCATTAATTGCGGCCACAACATTCCTCACTTATTTTGGATATGATGCATTGAGAGAGAAGCATATCGTTGACTCAACGATTTCACATGATAAAAAGCATATCAGAAGTGCTGCAATGTTTTATAGTTAAAGTGATGATAATGTGGTTCAATAAACGATTCTTGCGAGTTTATTGAAAAAACAACGTCGAAATCGTTCATGCAACCAAACGGCATATTTAAAACTATTACAATACTTTTTGAAACTATTATCATTTTGATAATAGCTACTAAAATTATATTTGCTATAACCATGAAATATAGACGTTCCTCCTGACACATATATACTATGTATACTAATACATTATAGTTAGATTATCTTCGGACTAACAATTTTTATAATTAAATTACGATGTTTTTCCCTGAGTGTGAATGGGCTAAAATTCATATAACAATAACTCCTGTACTAGTCGACGAACTCAACCCAAATTATAATGCCATATTGAGTTCTGGCCCATCTTATCTTGGTATATACATATTTTTTGTTTTCTTGGCTTTTGCTATAAGTCAAAGTTAATTGATATACATTCTGATTGAGATACCATTCTATGGGGGAATAAATAATGAGGACTCAGCATCCTTTTTATTTTTTATGAAATGTACCTTTTATGTATTTTTATGTATGGAATGGAAATGAAATGAAACTCAAACTAAAAAAGCTTGTACCACCCGATGTGTTTCAGTGCTTAGTTCTATGATGACTCACGTATATTAGGAGACCAAAATAAATAAATAAATATCGACTGGGACTTTTTTTTAGAACACGTCATTTTAACGTTTATGGCCCAATTCAAATTGCGATTGTATCCACTCAAACTTTGCGTTATTCTATTTGGAAGACGGCTGTTGATTTTTATACGAAACAGGACACTAAATTGCATTTAGATAGATTGCCTTTCGATAGATTGTATTTAGATAGATTGTATCCATAAGCTATGCAAGATTTTGCATATGGGATAAGATCTAGTACGCCTCTTATCTAATCTTGAATAGTTTTCCGGTTCTGTTATTGGTAGAATTTAAATTTCTTTAAAAAATTAATATATCGGGATTATTGATTTGATTGATTTCTTACTTCATTCGAGAGTCTTAAATGAGCCTTTAATTATAGCATCGTTTTTTTTCACAATTTTGTTATTGGTTCGGTCGATAACCCATAATGGCGATTGCAATTTGATTTCGCCGACACCGACGCATGATTTTTCTACTTGAAAAAATTTTAAAAATTAAAAAATTAAAAAAAAAAAGAGTATTTAATTCGGGAATAGAGCATCACATTAGCCTTCAATGAGCCCTTAATTATTTACTAAGTTTTGGGTCGGTTTTATCATATGGCGGTTCCAGATTAAATGGGGCTTGCTGGGCCATACCTCGACCCTCTCTGCCACAGTCTGAGCGGTCGTGCATTTCCGCGCGACCATTCGTTCTCGCAAGCGCATCCAGTTGCGTTTGTTAAATTTGCGCGCCTCGAAATAACTAAGCTCCAGACTTTTGATTTACTCGAGCCTGCTCAACCTCGATTTCTCTTGCATACCGGTTCGTTACGGTGGGCGACCAGCGGCACTTTGTGTTAGATGCAATTCAAAATTTAAAATATAACAATTTAAGTGCTAAACTTTGCTTCTGTAAAATCTTATGCCTTCTTACCGATCTTATTTCCAATGAATCGTAACATCAGAATCAAGATTTTAACACGGTGTCTTATGGGACTACGGGATATCTGACAAATAATTTTAAAAACTAACTTTGTTTACGGTTAGATTACCCAAATAACGAAATAGTTATGACTACGTTAAATTGTGAAAACACGAACGAGCTTATGCAAAAAGGGCGTCACCGAACATTTTATCTAAATATCTTCAGCTAAAACGCAGATATCCGGCCTAAATGGACATTTTCGAAGGTGACGCATCTCCGATTCGTCTATGCTTGGCAACTGTAACAACGACAGCTGATTAAACCCGAATCAAATCATCAACTTTTAATAACTTTTCCTTAATAAGCAATGTAAATTTCAACAATTTGTTTATGCATTTTTCTAACTTGACTTTTTTCACAAGGTTACCAATGTTTACAAGTTTCTAATTAATCCGTTTTAACTCATCAGTGAAGGGGGAGTCATTTGACCTCGATGCAGATGGTCCCCACCTTAATGCCGGTGAAGCAAAAATTATCTAGCTCCGACCGGGTTTGCGGATGCGCGATCGAGGGCAGACAGCCGAAAGTGACAGATCCCGATTTGCATTCGCGAATATTGTCGTCACTTTATCTCGCTCACGAAAAATGCGTCACAACATGTAGTGCACCTAGAACAAATAATTTTTGGAAAACTGGATTTTTCAAGCTCTTCCGCACTTCAACCAACATTTAATATAAATGCGAACCACGCAGGATCTTGAAAGCCAAGGTCCTTCTTTTAGCCAACATACTACAACGTTTGAATAAACAAAATACCCTATTAGAGTTATTTACGTAAGACAGGAGCGAAATAACTGTGCGATAAATATAAAAATGCGGTTTTGCTCTCTCATAGAGGAAGCTTTATTTCATTTAATAGCTTTTTGAATTTTTTCAAAAAAGTACGTGCACGCTCTCGCTTTCGTGAAAATAGCGATATTTGCTAAATAATTCTTCGTACGTACAGGTACTGTTGATGTTGTTTGGTATTTGATTTGACCGAAATCCGAAAAGCAGTTTGATTTTGGAAAATGTTCATATGTGTAATCGGTACTATTTAGCATCGATTAATATATAGGTTCGTCATGATCTACAATGTAGTTTGAAGTCGTCGGTTTTAACTTTCAGAAAGAGAACTGCAAAGTAAAACTTTGCAAATTACGTCCTCATTATTATTTTTTTCACAAACCTTCTTCTATGAGAAAACCAAAATCTATTAACGTACTTTCTGATAGAAGTAGTTTTGTAAAACAAACGAAAAATAATAAGGAAGCATAATTTGCAAAGTTCTACTTTGTATTTTTTTTGTCAATTTGTTTATTCGGATCGATGTTTTTTCGTTTTTCTCTCACACGTGAGTCCGTTAGTCATCGTAGGAAGAAGCACAGAAAAGAAAAAAAAAAAAAAAAGGGAGGTGCAAGCGCTTTTGGGTTGAGTTTCACCTATGCTCACTGCGACGTTGTTCGTAAATTATTCTATATATATTTATTTATCCTATACATCATTGGTATTAATGATTTTTCAGGATATTCTACCACACTGGTATCAGATGTACAAGTATTTTATAAAAAAAAAAACAATTTCTTTTTCTTTGATATTCATTGCAATAAAGAATAAGATAAATATTCATCTGTTATTTCATTTTCTTTTTCATCTATCCGAAAATCTTAGACTTCAATTTTTTTAATTACCTATTTTTTTATGGGAATAGCCGACACGGGCGCTTAAGCGCTCTCGTTATGTCAGTTCTGACATCTGACACAAACAAACAAATTTAATGCATGGACTTGGTCCTGATCTCAGTTTGTCTAACGACACCACCGACGAATCAGAGTTTATACTCTGATTTTTTTTTTTTTATTTATTTATTTATTTTTATAAATCGCTAACAATGAATTCCGCATTTATCATCCATGAACTTTTTAATATAGGAATCGAACGGAAGTGTTCTTATTTAATTTGTTGGTGATTAGTTATCGACTAGCAATAAAGGTGCTGTAAACAGCATAAAATTATTTCGTGAAGCAAAAAAACAAATATAAGTGTTTCCTTTAGTTATATATTAAATTCCGATATTTATTTCATAAAGCAGCATAAAATAAAAAATGATTATTCCCTCAGATCGGCTTGCTGCAAAAATATGGCTGAAAAGACACGCGGAGTCTTTCAAACAATACTGAAAAGTATACTTTCAAGCTCCAAACCAAGGATGAAGCCAAAATTTATGGGTGAAGATTACTTCGGCACGAAATATTTTGAAGAGCCTCCAGAATCATCGGGTCGAAAGACCCGAGGACGATTCTTTGAACCAGTTAATAAGGACGACTTTGAGCAAGAATTACCGGCTGAATGGGAGGCCTGGTTGCGTTATCGTAGGGCAGAGCCGCCAACGAAAGAAGAGATTGAATTTAATTATCGAATGATAATAACTAAACGCGAGAACGCAGCTAAGCTCGAAATTGAATATTCTGCGAAGAGGGATAAAACGGCGCTCCCAGTACGGGGGGAACAACACGCGAGCGCAGCCTTCCCCGTCTACAAGGAATACGAGAGATTTGGGCAAAAGGATGATCGAGATAAATAATTCTAGTCGTTTATTAGGTTCCATAATAATGAAGTTGGGCACTCTCATACAATCTTACGATGAACTATCGTATTACAGTGATGATGCGAACTATCATATTGCAATCAACATTTTAAAAAGTTACGCCACTTTGTTACCGAAATTGTTACGATTTTCATTTTAAAAGTTATTAAGAGGGCTCGATCGGTAGCAAAAACTGCGAAGGCTTTGCTCGGCCACAAGTAATCGCTCGGATAAAAGACAAGAACAGAAGGCTGTGTTTTAGAATTCTCTAGACAACGATTTTAATAAAATGGTATCCAGTAAAAGATATATACGAAATGCAAGAACATTTAAGGACACTTTCAGAAAATTTCTAAGGCACTTCCAGATTGTTTTCGGGCCTGTAATGAAAAGCGAATTTTTTTTTTTTTTAATATAACGCCCAGATGTATACATGTAATGTTTATTGAAACTGAGTTACATTTTTTTCGGTCAGTTAAGGATGATATTTTGAAATAAGATTACATTGACGAGAATATGGAAAATTCAAGAACACTGTGTAAAATTCAAGGACTTTAAGAATCACTGGACACCATGAATAACTTACCCGAAAACTTGAACGTAGCGGCGAAATTTGCTCCGGTAATCGCCGGTATCGATAAGAAAATTTGATTGTATTCACAAACAATTTTGTTTTATGAACGCAAGGAAATTTCAGTTCACTGCAAGATTAACAGACGGACTAGAATCGATACCAATAACCGTTCATCAATCATTTAAAGGCATATTTCAGGACAAAAGCAAATTACGTTAATATAGTTGACAGATGAATGTAGAATTATCTACTGTGCTTTCATTCGAAAAATCCTAACAAAAACATATGTCTATTCTGATACCGATGGTAGTATGTTACATGGTATTAAATTGAATCTTGTGGTCGTTACAGAAAATGCACAAAATTATCGCTTATCGGTTTGTATTAACGCTTGTGAATAAAACGGCTTCGAAAGATCAGCCACATTAAAAACCACAGAAATTGAATAAGATTCAATAAAAAATACAAGTTTATGGAAGATCATTTCCATATTTCCTATAATGTGCCCCGAAATTTTACATTCTCTTTGCTCAAGTTTATCAATAAGAAAAAAAAAACATTCAATTTGATATTTTGAAATAACTTCCAGTCGTTTTCAGGTATTTACAATTCCGCAAAAGATATCATTATTTTAACGCCAAGAACTTTTTCTAACAGTAGTGGCTTTCAATCAACGATGACCAGTTTCCCCGAGTAAGCGGTTGATGAGCAGTACAAAGTGGAAACCATTTGCGCCCGACTCCGAATATAGTTAAGTGTGTGAATAAGTGCTAGAGTTTGTAAATACTTCTTGTAAACTTATTAATAATGTTACTGATGATAAACTTGGATACTTTTGTTTTCAGTATTTTTTTGTTGGTAGAAGGAGTGAAGGATTTATGAAGATCTCATTTGTAAAACGAATTTATTTTTTCACCGTTATAGATAAACATTTATCAATATCGTCTTGTCGATCGTCGAATTCGTATCGAGCCGTTCGGATATCTTCGACTTACGTTCAATCCAACGTTGTCAGTTGGTTCCTCAATAGCCACAAATGAAAAATACATACTCCGGGATACGTGATAGACGAATGGTTAAAAATAAAATTACCCGTTCGTATATCTCGTATTTTGTTGAAATATGCGCAGTAACACAAAACCTCGAACATCCAGCGAACCGAAAAGAGTTGACAGCAATATTTGTAGAATTTTCGGTCAGATTGTGCTACGGACGCAATAGTTGTGATATCTAATGATTCTCGAAGTTTACAATGTCACACACTCGATCATACGATCGATTCGTACCTGTGTCAGTTAGTCATCTCAACGAGCAGATCAAAATTTATTTTCTTTGCACATTTTCGTGCTCTGCCACAAACGATAACAGTCTCGTCCATTGAACAACACTTTAAGGAATTCTTCCATAGGAAAAACAATTTTTCCGACTTTATTTCAGTCTGCAGATTCCATGATATTTCGCTTATTTCAACCGGAGAAATCGCTGTTGTCGAACAGCGCTTGATCGTATAGCTCGCCCTTCACGAGACGACCACCGAAGTAGCGACCATTGAGCGATTCTTTCGCCCTTTCCGCCTCTGAAAAAACCATTATTGAATCAATAAAAAATACACCATTTACAGTCATTATTAGTGTTTGTTTCAAACTTGTCACGTTTTTTTATTCGTCAAATAATCACACAGCTATCATGCATCTTCTACGTTCTTAGTCGCACAATGATCTATTTAACTATTATCATTGTCAGAATTTCCGCGAAAATAGATACTAACGTCACATATCCCGGACGTAACCATCGATGACATACTAGGGTAATAATTAAATAACCCGCGCCTTTTCCAGCGTCCTATTTGCACTAACAGGTTGATAAGGAGATTCATCCAAATCGATACATTTTCAATAGGTACGCATATAGAAAAAAGTGCCGCAGGGCGTGTCATCGAAAAAGCGTCATGTACAGCATTAAGCTGCGTTATTAACGACTTGGCGTGATTAACAGCACGGTTGCCGGCACTCTGTCGTTAATAATGCAGCTTAATGCTGTAGTACATGGCGCATCTTTGTTGACACGATATCGTTTCATGCCATCGTAGTATCGAGAATCTGTTGTAAAATGTCTATCCGAGTTTCTGTCGAATCAACCTATCAAAAATTTTTCGCTATTTTGACCCCTACCCTTTTCCGGCTATAATAAGCGCATTGTTATTTTATTGTTTTTCAATTTTTTGTTTTCCCAATATGTTTGTTAATCAGACTCCTTTTGTTCCGTAAAATTATTTTCATTTCATTCTTTTTAAAGTAACTCAAACACTGCCACACGCGCTATGAAGTCAGTTACAGAATATGCATGAATGGCGGCCATCTTGACATATTTCGATATATCCAGGAAACCATTTGCAAAATTTGTTTATTTATGTGCATAAATAATTTATTATCTCAATTTATGAAAAAAGACATTGTCCGCTATTCCTAGACGAACAACGTAAAAAATTTGGTTAAGTAAATTTTTACCGGTTTCGTGAATATACCGGACAAAAAAATCGATTATCACCGTGAAACGAATAACTGTCACCTTTTTGTCTGTAAAAAAAATTGGCGTAGAGATTGAATATGTCAGCTGAATATTTTGTGATCAAAGAGAGATTATACGAACAATCTGGTGACACGGTAAAAGCGCGCCCATCGTTTTTTCCTTATTTGGAAATCCAATTCCTGTGTTCATGAATTTTGTTTTCCTGACAGAAAGAAGCTTGAACACAGGCCTCCAAGTATAACGAAGCGAAGTGCAAGTTTACAGATGCCAAATAACTTGGAAACCTCACGAACCTCAAGGAGGTTCGCCTATAATTTATAAGTCAAAAATAGTATTGGAATAAACGTTAACGCAGCCATCACGAATTATATGCAATATTAGTATCATGAATTGCGAAAAGTACGTATACACCACATTCCCCGTAAATGTATAGAATGTGTATAGAATATAAAAATACATATTTATAAGTCATAAATGCTCAACAACGTGGAAATTGTTGTCAGTCCAAAACCGTAAAGTAAATGAAAATTCGAAAATTGCCAAAAACAAGTCTCAGACAGTACTAAAATGATTAATAAATTGATAATTTTCATTCATTGACTCCTAATTAGTAGTAAAATCCTTAAAATAACCTATTAACCTGCAAGGTTAATACGGATTCGCAGTGGCGTTACAAGTTCAATTTATTCGCGGTTCGGGATATCAAACTGAACTTCATAACGATAAAGCGTTGGATATAAACGGAAAAGTAAAAATTATCAATTTTTCATACATTCCCTGAATTTTTATTAACTTGGTACTAGTTTTTCAAAGGCCGAAGTGGGCTCGACATATATGAAAAATCTGTAAATGCTGTCTCTGAAACGAATTTTACCATGTGATGAATGCTTTATCGCGGCCATAATGGTTAACTTCTCAATTATATTTTAGCATAACTAAATGGTCAATACCTCTCAAACTTTGGAATTGGCTGTATTAAGAGGCAGTAATTCCCCCCCCCCCCCCCTGCCCGCGCGGAAATTTCGGAAGCTGTTTTCTCCAGAACGATACGGCAAGTAGGGTCTGTATTTTCAGGCAATACGCAGGAGTATCGTAGAATTGGGCTCATTCGACATGGTCGTTTTTTTTTAAATTAAAAGAAAGATAGTGCGAAAGAGAGTAATGTTAGAGAGAGAGATAGACTTATAGGCGTTTAGCATTGGGCGACGAAATTTCTGGCGGTGTATCACTGTGTCTTAAGGTTGCGTAATTACCACCGTGCAACCATAACTTTATAAAGTAATAAACGACAGAAGAGTGTATTGTTTGAAAAGTTACATATTTAACAGACGTTCAGATGAATATTTGAATAAATATTGAACCATCTTGAATTATAAAGAGGAATATTAAGTATTTGAACGGCGCGAAAAGACGCAGATAAAGCATGCGGCAACATCGCAGTTAACAAGACTCGAATGTTACGGAAAAAACGTCACGATAGAATAAACGAATGAAAGCAACGTTGTCAAAAGTCTGTCCCTGAAGCTGTCGACGTTAAGGTATAAGTGGCACAACCTGTTTGCTATAGCAAGTTTAATGAAACTTTCAATCGATATTTGGACGCTTCATCTGCGACAAAATCGTATTTATTTTTTTAATTCTGTCGTATTCAGAAACGTTCAATACATAGAAATCTGTTATTAGAACGTCTTTCTTGGGTTTTTGGTATCTAAATATGTGTACATCGGAGGTTCCGGACGCATTTCTCGAGTCAAGTAGGAGCGTTCACGTAAAAAGTCGCAACTGTACGATGTTATATCTTGAAAATTATATGGTTGGTCTAATTCAAATTTTCATATCGGTCCGCTTGATGTTTAAAATCTAGATTTCGATCTTGGACAGACTAAAAACGATAAACGATTTTAGAAAAATGAAAACCTTCAGTTGGAAGTTGATTAATAGACGAACCTCCTTAAAGTGCCTTCTTATATACATTAAAATAACGTGAAGGTCGAATGATCGCAAATACAGCCATAACATTTAAGCTCAATAAATGATGGAAACTATTTCTTACCACTCATCTGCGAGAATTCCACGAATATTTTGACGATTACTTCCGCGTCTTCGTCATCCTCTGATTGACGTTCGTTATAAATAATTACACGCTCAACGACACCGAACTTCGAGCACTCGTCCTGTATCTCCTCTTGTAGTGTTTCGTCCACATCTTGCGGCGCGACCATGTTTCGCAGAATCACGACCCTCGTGTCGACTTTTCGCATTAATTTTTGCATTACCAAATGTCGGGCGCTTTGTCCTTTTATCGACATACTTTCCTGCTGCTGCAACGTTTGCGGTTCCGTTTCCTCTAGCAATTTCTTTTGCAATTCTTCCTGCTGCTTCTGATGTGCGGCCTGCTGCTCGTGGGCTCGCCTGATTATTTCTGTACCGGCTGCTGTCGTCGTTACCGGCATCTGCAATGAGATTGTTGTTGATTGCATTAGAAAAAATTCCGTATATTTCGTGAGTTAAAACACGAATAGGAAAATATCTGTAGCCGCATTTTTTTCGGCCAAACGGAAGCACAAACAGTGTAGAAGAGTTTTAATTAAATTTATGAATTTTAGCAAGAAACAAATTTCTGAATTTACCCATTTTTGTGTCATTGAAAAAAAAATCAAAATTAACAAAAGATGGCCTTGGGATCATTATCTCATGTAGCCAAATGGCAATTGAATTTTTTATTTCCGCTTTTAATGTGAATAAATAGTTTCATCGTTTAATGCCATATTTATCAAAAATGGCTTCAGGCAATTTATCCTATTCAGTGTACAATTAAACATTGTTATATACTGACCACTGCGGCACCTACAACTGTCGGAGCAACTACCGCTGGAGGAGGAATGATCACCGGTTGGCCAGGAATGGGCTGAATAATCGCTGGTGGTCTTGTTAGCGTTTGTGGTATAGCTATGCCTGGAGGAGGAATTACTGGAGCAACACTGGCAACCGTTGGAGGTGCTAATATCGCTGCAGGTGTAGTAGGACGTACAATTCCTGGAAGTGCTGCAATCATATTTTTTTTTAAATTATTAAACTGATCCGGCGCAGTATCGACTATATTTATACGATATGCTTTAGATAAAGTAATAGAGTTTTCAAATGTTCAATAAACCATTGGTGACGATAATTTCTAAATGTAAACACACTACTAAGAAGTATCGAATTATAAACTACAAATGGAAAATGTACTGTAGAATGAAAAAAGTAGATTAGATTTTTCCTTCCATCCATTGTATGGCTTCGATCGCCTTTTACCACCCTTCCCGACCTTACTCCTATCACTCCCTACCCGCACTTCACTGAGCTAAGCTAACCTAACCTCCAATGCGTCCGCTGCCGACTTAGCCACGCTGACCGCATTTTCCGAGAGCATGGGGAAACTACGAAAAACCCGTACCGGTACAGACGACCGTATATTCTTCTGACTTCCCGGTGTATACACGAAAGTATCTTGCTTAAGTATAAACACCGAGGCCTCAGAAAAACGGACCTCCCGCTCACTGGCTGATGAGCCAGCCGGTGCACGGCTAAGCGGCCACCCATTCAAGTTATGGCTGCAAACAATGCTTCTTAACTCGGGGGATCGCCAGAGTCGCACACCGACCGTGTAACCACCAGTGTCGGTGAATTAAAAAAGTAATATCAATCGACGCAAACGTACGCATCAAATTTTATCCTAGGTTTTCTTACAATACGAAAACAGTATTCAACCCTTAATTATGCCTGTGTCAGGGTCACGGTTTCAGGCCTTAACCCGGACTTGGTGAGGTGAAAATGACATTTTCGTGCCATTTTTCGCCTGGAAATAAATTTTCATAGATTTGCTTCAAAGTTTCAGTATAAAGGTTTTTGAAGTCGCTGAACCCGAATCTGAAATCGGTTTTCGGAAATTCAAAATGGATTTTGAAACGGACGGACGCAAATACGAAAAATTGTTTGTTTCCGACGAAAATAAGTATCTTACAACTTCTAAGGTCATTGAATTCGAAGCTGAAATCTGATTCTCATACTTTCAAATGGCAGGGCCACCCTGACCCGAGAGGTCTTCCGTTCTGATTTAATTGAGTTGATTTGAACTCGAGCGCCTGAATGCGAGAAACAATTCACAAGGATTGTGGTAACACACCCCTGTGAGGGGTACCTTGCTTCCAAAACTATCACGTATGACGGCGTTGCCAGGTGAAAAACCGGATCTAAAGAAATTTGTTATCGAAACATAAAAGTAGGAATTATAAACTGTTCAAAAAATATTTCAAGAATACAAAAAATGAAAGAAAAAACAATCGATACAAACAACGAAAAAAATAAAATTAAAAAATCAATAAAAAAAATCAAAGTACAAAAGGAAGAAACAAATTTTTGAAATTCCAAGAATCAAAAAATAAGGAAATTTAAAGAATGCAAAAAGTAATTTGAAATAAAAATCAGCACTTGGAGATAACGTCAAGATTGTGCTTTCAAAAATTGAAAATAATTTCAATTTTTTCTTTAGAAAATTACTAAAATTTTCGAGTCCAGTGAACGACCTCTAGGTATTTTCGTCTGTCTAGGGCGTCCGCTCATTGTATTTTCATTGCTCTGAGCGACCTTGAAATATCTTTTGACAGGCCGCAGCTTTCGCACGAATTATTTTTTTGTTAAAAAGAAAAAAAGAATTTTGGGTTGTGACAAAGACAAAAATAAAGCTCAAAATATTGTTCCCATACCTGCGGGGATTATAAAAATATTTCGGAACTTCTAAATAACCATCAAAATTCCATTCGATCAAAGGTAATTTTTCAGAGAATTGTGTCTAAGTAAGTGCTTGTCTCAGTTTAACAAATTTACAACAATTTTGACATTTTTGTATAAAACTTACACAGTTGTGAAGGAAAGATGTTTTCGTGAAAGGGGAGCTCTGTAGCTAATTTTTTAGAGGTCGCTCATGCGAGATTCATTTTAATTTGAAATAAAAATTAGGTTGACGGGTAAATTATTGAACAATATTTTTTTTTCATCAATTTGTTCATACCATCTTGAAATTATTATTATACCAAATTAATTTTTTCAACACCTTCCATATGCTTGATTTTTCTGAAATTTTTCACGCATGGACAAGTGTTCAAAATTCGCTTTGAATCTCACGTTTAGGCGGACTGTACCGCTCGTACATCGTTAAATTATTGGTAGCAACCTACTATGACCGATCGTAAGGTTTATTAAATTATTTTTTCAAAAATGAATACTATTCTGTAAATTTATTAAATCCTTTATGTTTTAATAGTAATTAAAATACAAATCTCGCGTGAGCGACCTCAAAAAAATTACCTACAGAGCATCCCTTCCAGAGAAATGTATTTCTGCATGCATCTCAACTTTTCAAACAACAGTCGAGAGATTGAAAAAAAAATTTTTTTTTTTGCAATCCTAATAAATATACTATTTAGTAATAGAAACATCTGTTTAGAAAAGATGAGGTAAAAATCTTGTCTGTAGCTCGAAACAACGATGCATGTCCTTGTGAATCTTTATTAAAGCTTACCGGGATTTAGAAGCGGCGGAGTGGTGCCTCCGAGCTTGGTAAGTCCAAGAGCAACGGCGTTGCTTGCAACAGCATCCATAGCTTGAATCTTGGCTGTTGCGGCGGCAGCAG
Source organism: Tromatobia lineatoria (assembly GCA_949699805.1). NCBI lineage: Eukaryota > Metazoa > Arthropoda > Insecta > Hymenoptera > Ichneumonidae > Tromatobia > Tromatobia lineatoria. Next base: position 17,212,244 of record OX453035.1, read on the forward strand.
CTACAGCAGCGGCTGTTGGCATCATGCTCGTTCCAGTCGGTGGTCCCATAAGAGCGTTGGGCGGAGTGATCGCTCTACCAACTCTTAAATACTGACCACCGAGATCGAAGAGATTCATCGAAGCAATAGCCTCGAGCGCAGACTGCATAGTTTCATACTCAATGAATCCGTAGCCTTTGTGTCTGTGAGGAGAGCTGCCTTGTGCCAATTTGCAATACGTTATGGGGCCGAAAGCCTCAAACACTGATTTTATATCTTCCTCCGTCAAATCCTGATGTATTGACGCGATATAAATTCGATTGTAGTGTTTACTCTCTTCCGTTATTTCGTCGATTACAGATTGTGCTTGTGGCATGTTAGATGGCCGTCCGACAACCTAAAGACGTAAGATCTTCAGAACTCGTTCGAGTTTTTGTAATTTATTTATTTATAGAATAAGTAATGAATTTGGGTTATTTCACCCGAATATCGGAGGAATATCTGGTCTTTAAATTTTTGATACTCTTTTTTTTTCATGATTCGATTCACTACACTGAAATAAGGAGAAAGCCTAAATTTAAGATATTTCGCTCATTATTCCCAAAGAGAATCGTCTACTTTAGATTTCAACTGAAAATTTCAACTATACATTTCAACTCCTTACCGAATCCGTTCAGGAAAATTTAAAGTATTATTTTTCATCGAAAATTTTGCGAATATTCCGAAAAAAATATATGTTTATATTCGACGCCATTATAATGGTCAAATAGTAAAAAAAAAGATTCGAAAAACCCTTTCCGATGCTTACCATTATCCGTTATATACTTTTTTTAAGTTTAGAAAATTTGCCAAAGTTAAGTAAGTTAAAAATACCCAATTTTCAACTTGTAATCAACAAAACTCAATCCCTGACAATAAAAGTACGAAAAATTCATAACGAAACAAATAAATATAAGCGTATACTGTGTACTATGATAAATATAGTTGATTCGTTAGGTTATGAGTTGTTTTATTACAAATAAAATTGTAAACAAAAAAATTTTTAATTTGAGTTTTTTCTTTATTCGGTAACGTAAATCGAATCATGAAAAAAAAAAAGAGCATGAAAAATTTGAAGGCCAAGTTTTCGTCCGACATTTGGTGGGATAACCCATTTACAAAGAGATATCAGACTCGTGCAAGACATTGGGTCAATGCGAGGGAACAATTTGAAGGAAAGGATTCGCGCGGCGTCGGTGATGATATAAGACATTCAAATAATTTATCATCATTGATCCAGATGCCTTGAACGTGAGTGATTTCCACTTTCGGAAATCTGAATAATTTCAGAATAACAAACTTGGGAAAGTGAATCGTTCATATGTGATTGCCATGGAATTTTGGATTGGCGTTGCGACAGAGAAAGACGTTGCCAAAAAGACCAAGGATGAGTATTAGGACGGTTAAAAAAACTTTTGGTTTTTTGAAAAAGGTTCTTGTTCCTTGTTTGGAGAGAAAAAAAAAAAGATTAGGCGGAGAACATGTTCCGAAAATGTTGCCAAGTTTTACTCTACTGTGAACTGTGTTGGCAATTATCAAAGAAGAATTTAAAAAACTGTGAATGAACAATTAATTATTCGACGCTTGTGAAGTATTAATAATACTTTATTACACTTTTAATTTATCGATTCGAAGGTAAAAGAAATACTGTTACAGCTTCTCAGAACTCAGTATAAACAGTGGTTTTGTTATGAACAACATTTATGTCAAAAAACGTAACACCAAAGAAAAATCTTAATCGCACTAACAATTTTAGTGATCATCCTAGATGATCACATCAGCATCACTCGAATTGAAATGCAATTGAACAATTGCTCTGATAATATGTTACGAAACATCGATCGATTTTTTTTAGAATTATTCTTTATTTTTATTGATTATGTTTATCTAGAAATAACTTTTCATGATTAATATCGCCAGAATAAGTATTTCAATACTTTTTTTTTTAATGCGAACGAACGATGCTTATCTCTACATTGACGCTACTGGAGAATAGGAAAAGGAAAGAAGAGGAATATTACTACAAGGATAAGCTAAATAAAAATTTGCCGACCTCCGGCGAGACAGGATTGCGCGGGGACGGGAAATTGGTTATATAGGTACGTCCCGCTACCTTGATGTTTCGTCCACCAATCATGACACCGTTCATCTGTTCGAGCGCTAATTGCGCAGCTTCGGGAATCTCGTATTCAACGAATGCAAATCCCTTGTGCTTTTGAGTAACGGGATCCCACGACATGTTGATGGATTTTATTGGTCCGAATGGCAAGAAAGCTTGCCTTATGGTATCTTCCTTCAGCTCAAAACTTATACTTCCCACGTAAACCCTGTTTGAAAATCAATGATTTGTAATTTCACCGTCGAGGTTTGTCTACTTACTCTTTATCATTATTTTCAACAATTGAAAAAATCTCTTTTTCAATCTTCGAGATCCATAAGAAACTTTTTTAAGATTCCTTAGTCTATTTTTTTCATGTTTGCTGCTCAACTTTATCGAGATATTGAACTTATATGAATATCCAACGTGCGACAAATGTCCTTTAAATGGATACGCAGCAGACGACGCGTCGGCGAATAATCTTCGATTTCCGCTAGAGATAAGAACAAACAAACCTGCACATGAGGGCGAGAGCCTGTTGTCTCTGCACCTGATTCCGTTGACTAGCCATTTGCTGTAACACAAAGGACCATAGGCCTTCCATTGTTAACCTTCCCGCTTTAGATAAAGATATTACAAATATGTATATAACGTCTCGTTCACATCTCCAATTTTAGCCACTTTTTTTCTGGTCTTTTTTGGGGATAGAATTTTCCCGGTGAAAACATCTTTAGATACTTTTTTTCGAGCATAAATGGTCTCAGAGAGCGTGACTGACTCTTTAAGCTTAAACAAAAACAAAGCATTTTTTTTCTAAGCATAACTGCCTTTCCAACACATCTGAAAAACGGGGTATTCAAAAATAGATGCCAATCCTGTCAACTTTATAAACCACGCAATATTCATTATTAATTATTAACATAATATATAACTTAATTATTAATCATAAACGACACGAAGATTCGCAAAACGACCTTCTGAAAAATTTGTAATATGGAGCGAATGTATTCAAAAAGCATTAAGACGTTTCTTGAAGAATTGTAAAATGAAGCAGGTACTCATGAAAAGCAGCTTTCTCAGCGCATTACTCAGATTAATTTGAAAGATGTTTCCACACATCACGTAATGCAACAAGAAGTTTGCCCTGAATCTGTAATTCTCTTCCTCGCAGTTCGGTTAACCCTTCAATGTCCAATCGCGAGACTTTCTCTAATTCTTCTAAGGTTGCCCCGAAGTAATTCTTGAATTAAATAACTCAATAATTTCTTCGTGAGAGTCGACTATGAGCAAGAAGGTAGAATATTCAAGCAGGAAATTTGTTTCTTTGTCAGATTCAACAAATATTCCAGCGTTTTGGGCGCGTCTCAAACTTCCCTTGCTATTCCTACTGTGGTACAGCTCCGCCCTCGCCAATAATTTTTTTCGCTAAAGGTCAAATATCCATTCTTATTCGACGTTCGTAAACTCAGAAGCACGGATTCTCAACTTTTTGGGTATTTCTTTAATATTGGTGTAAGTTATTTCTTCTCATGTTCTTTGCTTGACACTAACCTGCACATTAGCAATAAGACTTGCTGCCGCAGGACCAATTTATTCTTCTGCAGGGAGAAAAAAGATAAGTCTCAGATTTGACGGTCAATAATCGTATTTGAACAAGTATTGACTATATCAAGGATGCACCTCGTATACATTTCATGTTAAAAAAAAGTTTCGTCCTGCCGGAATTTGGATAAGAAAAATGATTTTATACACGACCGTTTAAAAAAATCAGCTTTTGAAAAACTGATCATGTTTAAATTTGTATCGTTTAAATCAAGTTTCTTATCAAATATCGCTACAGACGGTGATTATTTTTTTAGATTTCTCTGTTGTAACGAAATAATTGCGGTTTACTTTTTTTTTTACTTTGATTTCAACTACATTCAGCTTTTCACTGTTCATTTGTGCGCACACCGTTTTCCACACAAGTGATTAGTACAAAATTCATCCGGCAAAATTACGTGTTACAATAGTTATAAACTTCCTACTCGTTCTTCTGCTCAAGGGCGATCATCTCACAAGGTTAATACAAATTAGAATGTTTATTGATTATTTGTCGTCTGTTATTTTTTTATGTTTTAGGCGCTTCTATAAATGCACCAGCAAGGATTTAACTTTTTTTTATGCTTAAGGGTTTCGCGCACAGAATTGTTATTAGAATTAAAGACGTCCAGATGGTTGTCGTGTCTATGTTCAGCATTATGCCAACGATTCGCAAATGTCGCACACAAAACTTCGGGAGTGGGAGCTTCAGTATCGAAGCTCTAGCCCTGGTGATGCAAACTGTAACGTTTTGCGAAATGTCGACATAATGCTGAACATAGACGCGGTAACCGTCCGGAAGCGTTAAATGATAAGTATTTGAGGCAGTAACTCCTATCTACAGAGTACTTCTGGGTCCGTACTCAACTTGGTCCGTGCAACTGTACACAAAATACCTCAACACCAAAGACCTCAGCCCGGCACAACTCGGCATATCACGACTCGACACGATAAAAGCTGCTACGGCGCAATTGAATCGCCTAGAACTCGATCCGGCGCAACGCTCCACACCAAAAATGACCGCGACAACAACTTGTTCTGATAAAACTTGAGACACCACAATTTAAAACAGCAGAATTCGGATTGTTACAACTCTACACACAACAATTCGACTTGATACAACTCTACACAGTACAACATGGCTCAACAGAACTTGGCCGGGCACGACACGACACAGAGAATTTGCATCGTACATATGATTTTATAAAATTCTACACAGCCTGAATTCGACCACTATTCTGTTTTACCATGAGCAAAGAATATGGCGCGTGTCGAATTGCATCAAAGCATATCTACGAAGCGAATTCGCTGTATCGAATCGTGCCCGAATTGTACTACGTATGGCGAATTGTATCGGGTCGAGTTTCATGGGGCTAAGTTTTGGCGTGTCGAGTTGCGATGTACGGAGTGATAACGAGTCGAATTCTGCTGTTTCGAATTGTTGTGTGTCGAGTTTTATCGGACCAAGTTGTCGCTGCCAGTTTCGTTGTGTCGGGTCGAGTTTTAGGGGACTCAATTGCGCCGTAGTGAGTTTTATCGTATCTAATCATGATGTGCCGAGTTTTTTTTGTAAACTATTGCACGGGCCAAGTTGAGTACGGACAGAGTGGTACTCTATAGAAACGAGGTACTACCGTATTTAACTGTCCGTACTTTGAAGGACGTTGAATCGCCTGTTCGGGGAGCCACATACATAGCATATAATGTTACTTGAATATCGTCGGAATATTTCGAATACTTTACCATTCATTTTCTCGTAAAACCGATTGTTTTCACAAGATTTTTGTGAATCTGAAATCTTCGGAAGGATTGTTCTATCTTTGTTATTTTAAAATTAATTATTGGTGATCAACACCCAATACCGTTCATAAAGACAATCAACTCGCAATCCGCGAGCCATAGATTTTTTTGCTTGGAATGTATACATGATATATCCTTAATATATTTTTACTCCAATATGAGCCACATTTGAAAGGAGACGTGGAAGAATTTTTTTAATGCCAGATTTGAGATTGAAATTTTATTTTAAATCCGAAGATGTGACGTGACTTTGCAATAAAAAACTTCCCGCGCTCATTCCTCCATTTAGAAGAATGCACGCAGCAATTTCAAACAACCATTGAGATAAAAAAATAAAAAATAAAAAAATATATCCTACCTGCTGCTGATGGGCTAATGTTTGTTTCATCAGGACCATCTTAATGCTTTGCTCCATAGCATACTTCTTTGCCCTATTGACCGTATCTTGCTGTTCGGAGGAAATTTTCGGCAAACCGCCGCCAAGGATGCCCGGCAAAGTGAGATACTTTGCGCCAGGGCCTGTTAATTGACACAAAAAGATTGAATGAACATCCATTACACCCATATTCTCATGATTGTTAGATATATTCAAAATATCAGATCTTATCAGCTAAACGCTCATAAAATATGGTGACAAATCGATAAAACTTTAGACGAAGTGTCTCAACAAGTAATGATTCTCACGATATAAATAAATTTACATCATTTTATGCGTTCCAAAAGGTTATATCAATTTATTCTGCAAGATTATTCAAACGATTTGCGTAATATTACTGAATGAGTAATTCTTTTTGTTTTACTCACCCGCGACCACTTGACCCGTTTGATTGAGATCATAAATGGGTCCTGGCAAGAAGTCCGATGTATTGCCTACGAAGAAATAACGAATTAGACGTTACGCTCTATAAAATCGTCCGGCCATCAATATATCCACCATCACACAAGCCTGCATTTGTGCTACATAATGATTTTTATTTTTTCATTTCTTATTACGATTCTTGGGCACCGCAGTCATTTCTATGTGACGGTGCAAATATTTATTGGCAAATAAACATCTTGTCATGTAAGAGATTTCGAGGAAGTACGATGATGCGAATTTCTGTTTCGGTAGTGGGATGGGATTTTTGAGGAAATTGCGAGTTCTCAAACACGCTACATTTGGCTGGATCGCCACAGGAAATTAATTTCATATTTATTGTTTTTTTTTTCCATTAGCGGCCAAAGTATGGATTCTTTTTACGAGAGGCAGGCGAAGTGACTTTAGATAAAAGGTCGAATATAGTAACGGTGCCGTGGAGCAGCTCCCCAAAGCTGGATCTTCCGCCAAACTGTAAGTTTAAAGAAATTAAAACAGTCGAGGCAGGCGGCCATGAATTAATCATCAAACAATAGTCTTTCTTTAATTGTTATCTCGGAGACTCGTGTACGTACACAGACGCGGATATGCAAAGGAGAAACAGAATTCTCGCTCCACACCCACAGTGATATTGCGCATTAATAACGATGCGCATGCTTCACGGTCCGCGGCGTATCCTTTTCTAAAGATGTGAAGACCATTAATATAAGGGTAGGTGAAGGTTTTGTGCATATTCTGGCTGTAGTTATATATTTCATACATATGCGGAGTAATAAAGAATATTTAAGAATTCTGGGCAAGAGTACAATTATAAATCCTCAATGGATTTTCTATGGAGCTTTTTCTAAACACTGAAGAATATCCCTGAATATGTGAACCCTCTTTAAAAATTTATTTGGTGCCTAAATATATCGTGAAAATAGAGGAGACATAAAAATAATACAAACTATCCTTTAAAAACAATTCTACATTTTTATGCATTCGAATCTTTTATACGACGGAAAATCGATATCGATTAAAGACAGCAATCGTTAATATCGAGTACTAGCCTCGATATTAACGGCCAATTTTTCCAAAAGTATGGAAATTTCGGTTGTTATATGAAAACAATGCACTTTTTTTCGTCTATATCGACAGCATTTTTGTATTAAATGGAAAATTGTATTGGGTATTTCTTTATTTATTATTCTCAAAGAACTACTATCTCTATTCCAAAAGACTGTTTATTCTGAAGTCGGCCCGTGTGCAACTTATAATAATATAGAACCCATCTGAAGTTTTTGTAATGAAGCTCCTAAATAAATGTTACCAAGGATTTATAATTTTATCCTAAAGATATCTTAAATTTACATTTTCTTTATGATTAATATACTGATTATTGAAATTCGTTCACACACGTATAAAGTAAATACCGCAAAGGGGAAAAGTAGTGAACTCCCATAGCCAATTTTGGAACGAGAAAACTAATAAAAATAGTTGGGGGCACCAACAGATCAGTAAGCTCAATAAATGAGTTGGTTAAATTCTTTTCCGCGTTCTATAATGCACAAAACCTTTGTTAAACCGGTACATTAATGTACCGAAATTTGTTTAGTGTCGATAAATATAGATGGGACATTAAAAAAGTAACAAATAATGGCGCATCAAATATATAGAGATAATAAAAATGAGGCTTTATGGTGACTCTAAATATCGACGTTTAAAGATTTACGTGTAGGGTCATACTATATCGAACGATTAGCACAATGTGTTCTTAATTGATCATGACCGATTGAGTACTGCTAGTCTCTGGAACAGAAATCAGAACACGTTGATTGAAACGTATTTTGAAGATTCCTCTGTTCCTTATAAAGAGTATTTGTTTAATTTCCTCGAGTGAAAGAATAAGGACCGTAAGGTGTTATTTTTAGTAGTTTTAAAAATATTTTCTATCGACTCGTTTAACGGCTAACCGTGTTCGGGGCTGAGCAATGAAGGTTGCGCGCACAAAATGTCCGAGAGAGACTGAGGAGACGCAGAAATCTGTAAGCACAAAGCAAAGGAGAAAAGGCTCAGTGCATCTTCTGCGCCAATCACGTTGGTGTTGCCTTCTCCAACCTATCCTCCGATCTACGCCCTGACGATTGCTACTAAGCAATGGCGATTCCGAAATGAATAATCCCAAGTTCACGAATTTTTTCTTTTATCGACTTAATACGTACGAAGAAACAAAAATGAATTTTTATATTTAAGCATTTGACAATATTTGTCGCCACTGCCCCTTCCGATTATGAGTCTGCATCAAAATTTTCGGGAAATCCTGTGAAACCGTTAATAATTTTGTAAAATTATATTTATAAAATAAACAAAATTATATCCTTATGTTAATGTATGTTTATCAAAATGATAGATGTCGAATTTCTATACCAATTGTTCCGAAAGTTTAAGAAGAAAAAGGGGCGAGACTCATAATCAGAACAAAAGTAGATAATTCACTACCCTAAATGCTGACCTATCTAAAAACAAGGAGCATCGTGATAACAGGTGCTCTGAAGCGCAATTAACACTGTATTAAGAGTTTTTATCAAAAACTCTCAGTATTTGTTTCTGTTCAACGTATGTAGCGTTCTCTTTGATTGTTTGGCGCACGCTCATGATCACAGCTCAGTCGAAGGCCACAGATTCTGTACTGTCTCTCCGCTGTAACATCTCAGAACAGAAGGACAACCATACATTAGTTTTGTTAAAGGCCATGTCGAAGAGCCTGTATTCAGCCTAAGCCTAACGAATACAAAAAACAAAACAAAAAACGTTCATTCAATATTGTCAAGTATCGAAGAGTCGGCCACTCGCCAAGCCGTCTTGGCAACAACAAAAGCCAGACTCCTAAACTCCCCTGACTACATCAACTTTCTTTTCCTCAATGTTTATCAGATTTATGTGGATATATAATATATAATATACATATTATAATATGCACTTGTTGATGTTTGTGTATGCGCTTACTTCTCGTACACTCGTTAGCGTTCTACAAACGTTTCTTATAGGTAGACAAGGATATAAGAGCATTTGTCTCCATTAGCAATGTACCTTCAACCCGAACTTTCTTCGTCAGCGGCTCCGAGCTGTTGCTTGTCGGTGGTGCCTGAAACAAATCCATTTTTTTCAGTCTGTAATCCCAGCAAGCTCGATTCGATAGATAATTGAACAAAGCCATCTCACGCTGGTCACTACAATTTGATTTTTTATATAATATCTTATAGTGGATCGAAAAATAAGCAACACATATTAGGGTTTATTGTCTTATTCCATCTGGCAAAAAGTGCATTGTAGGATGAGTGTAAGAATTTTGATTTAAAGCCTTTTTGACGAAGCTATGATTTTGAATGAGTGAATAAATTGTTCTTTATGAATAATTGGCAAAAGCACATGAAATTTCCACTGCATCCTGGATTGCTACACGAATCCTAGAATGCACTCATTAACAGATAAGACATTTAAATAAGCCATTGAACACTAAAATTTGTTCAATGTCTTATTTGATCTGAAAACTATGACAGGTAAAAATTCTTACTTTTTTTCTAACATGATTTTATGAAGTTTAAATGTAACATTTTTTATTCAATTCCGTATCATTTACAGAATGTTTTCAATAAGACTTTTTTTAGGTGGCTTACCCCTTTAACTGATTAAACTGGAAAAGCTTTCTCGTAATGAGAAATGAATATTTTAATTGCTTCAATTTTTAAAAAAATTCGGGGTGAGCTCCCCCTTAATTTGAAGATGGCCGACTGTAACGGATCGCTGTGAATACGCTCTCCCGTGAATCGCGGTTATCTATCGAAATATCGCATTTACAAATGAAACTAGCGAGTCTTTAGAGACAGCGCGATATCATAAGAGCTTTTTGACAAAAGCAAAGTCCTAATTACAAGATTTTAAGAAGATATCGGTCAAATAAAAATCACAAGTAGAGTGAGGTCATGTTAACACGCGGGGCAGGCAAGGAATCAGGGAGTCCGGAAAAAAGGGTGAACAAAGGAGGAAATAAGTCAGCAGTCTTCGCACTGATGGTAAAATCAGACATGTAAAAAAGCTCAAGAGCAATTTGAATGATAAGGAAAACAAAAGCGAAGATACGAATGATGAAAAGAGCGAAGAGACAAGCATGCTGGAGGTACTTCGGCGATTAAAAAGTCTTACAATCCATGTAGAAGAATTAAGGAAGGAAAATGTCAACACGACAGAACTATTCGATCAAATCCAAGGATTGAAGGACGAAATAAGAGAGAAGTCTACAATCTCGGAGGTCGGAAATAACGTTTTGCGTGAGCGTATTCTCTTTTTAGAAAAGAGAGAAGAGATGAGAGACAAAGAAGACAGAAGTAAAAATATCATCATCCACGGCGTGAAAATCGAAGAAGGCAACATCAAGCGCGAGATTGAAATGTTCCTGGACAAAGAGTTACAACTTGACATACCAGTCAAAGAACCCGTTCAGATCGGTAAAGAAGGAAGATCCAATACCATCCTAATCAAGCTGCAGCATAAACACCTGAAAAAAACAATAATGGACAAGAAAAACAGACTCAAGAGCACGATCATCTACATTACACATGACAGGTCAGTAAAAGAGCGTGAAATCCAGAGCAAAATCTGGAAAATCGCGTCTAAAGAAGAAAAGAAAGGACACCGAGCCAAAATCGGTTTCAAAAAATTCAAAATCAACGACAGTTCGTCTGGCGAGAACCGGATTGATAGAAGAGTCATCTCCTCCCACGACGGAAAGAATGTCACTGCGGTCGCAGCGATTACAGCGTTTGCAGCGCTTCTAACTCATCCAACCATTGCTATAGGAACTACGGAGAGGGGCAAGCTCACACGCACGCAACCTATCGGAAATCGCAAGAAGGTGGTACATCCAAGGCTACCTCTAAATGGGGTCCGCCTGAGGAAAACGACAGCGGCCTCCCCTGGACTGCGCCTTCGAAATCAGAAGGTAACGATACGGCAACAAATAAGGGAAATCGTCCTAACCCAAGAAGCAGCTACGAATTCTAGCGTCAAATTACAATATGACTCAAAGAATATAGGGATAGTATTTTGGAATGTTCACGGACTCTGTAATCTTAATGATTTATCGGTATCAGAATTTTACGAAAACGTCTCGAACTGTGCTGTTATGGGAATGAGCGAAACTTGGAGACAAGATGTGTGTGAAGTTAGCATATCAAAAGTCAGCATATCAATAAAAAAGTGTAGTTCCCTTTGCATCCGACATAGTTCTATAGTTCCTCATAGTTTTTAACAATAGTTCTGTTGATTTAAGCATAAAAATCGATTTTTCGGAAATGAAATGCTACTAACTTCCCGCAGCATATCATTTCTTCGATGATCATCAGTTTCGATAGATTTCGACTTGCTTTATAGTTCTAACAACAAAACAATAATAGTTATGTCAACTGAGCATTAACAACCTAATTATTTATTTAATTATTTATTGAAACCAGTCACAGCACTACGATAGTGATGCCAATACCCAGGGCTGATTCTGAACTCTCTCTCGAGGCTCTTATGAACAGTTCTAGTCCTCCTAGAGAAGAGTTCCGGACTTTAAATACGTTTAAATAATTATTAATAAATATCTATCACCTTATCGACTATGCGATAGTGATATTCTGGTAGTCGAAAAGAGTTCCGACCTCTAAACACTATCAAATAATTATTGATGATTGCTTATTAGAATATCTACTGTAAATATGCTGCTACTTGGTGACGAGTTCCAGGCGCGATCTAGACTGCAATTGATAGTTCTAGTCTCCCCGCGTACCCTCGAAAAGAGTTCCGACCTCTAAACACTATCAAATAATTACTAATAATCGTTTATTAGAACATCGACTATGAACAGTGATATGCTGCTTTGGAGACGAGTTCCAGGCGCGATCGTGACTGCAATTGATAGTTCTAGTCTGCCCGTGTACCCTCGAAAAGAGTTCCGACCTCTAAACACCTTCAAATAATGATTGATAATTGTTTATTGGAATAACGACTATGAACAGTGATATGCTGCTGCTTGGAGACGATTTCTAGGCGCGATCGTGACTGCAATTGATAGTGCTAGTCTCCTGGAGACTGGATATCGGATGTTTCTGTCGTGAACATAGGTGAATCCGATCACCTACCAATCAAGAGACATTCACATTTACCTACTTACCGATTACCGACCGAGAAGACGGAACGCTACAAGACTCTCTTTCTGTAGCCAACTCATTTTAGCCACTTTTTGAACAGGTTATATGGTGATATAAACGAATTTCGAGTGTTCTGATGATATTTCATGCTGCAGTTAGACAGATTAGCTTGAAATATTAAGATTGAGACTAAAACCAATGCTGTAGCTATTGTTTATCACAAAGATATGGTTGTTTGTAATTTCGAATTTCTGAAATTTGTGATCTAGAACATGGCACGCGCGCAACTTTTCGCCGTACATGGCACCCCTAACTTTATGCGGTAGGTTGCACACTCCTAACTTCATGCGGTACATGGCACAGCCAACGAGATATAATATTATATATATATAATAATATTATATCTCCTACCGCATGAAGTTAGGGGTGTGCCATGTACGGCGAAAAGTTGCGCGCGTGCCATGTTCTAGATCACAAATTTCAGAAATTCGAAATTACAAACAACCATATCTTTGTGATATATATATATATATATGAAGTACAAAAAAATCACAAATAAATGCCGCTTCCGGCAGATTTGGCGGCGCGACTTGCAAAAAAAGGCCTTATTACGGAATCGGATAAAACAGGTAATAAATTACTATATTATTTCGACTTGGACTGAATATTTTCATCAATTGATGTTATGATGCTTCGACGTAATAACCCGTAATATTTTTATTCCTTAGATGGAAGTTTGGCAAATCGTAACTCGGGGTCTGAGTTGACCGATGCCGAAGATTCCGTTGTTATCGATTTTCCTATATGGAAGAATCAAACATTTAAAATCTTTGTATTTTTGTACGTTCACATTGCTTTATCAATTTGTAAATTGGTGGAGCAATCTGAACGGACGATATTTGTACAATTAATTTTTAATCGTGGAAAAATACAGAGATTTCAAATTTCAAGATTTCATATGTTCAAGTGCAAACATTTCAGATATTTTCTTTCGTCGAAATTTCGTAAAAATTCGACGATTAAGAGGCAGTGGTACACCGCCAGAAATTTCGACGCGCAATGCTAAACGCCTATAGCTCTGTCTCTCTCGCACTATTTTTCTTTTAATTCTTAAAAATAAACGGCTATGTCTAATGAGGACCCAGAAGCTTAGCCCAATTCTACGATACTCCTGCGTATCCTCTAGAAACAACTTGCCCTTAGTACTTGGCGAGTTTGTGAAATATAGTAAATTGTTTGATTATTTCATGAGTTGGTATAATATTAACTCGCCAAGTACTGAAGGGAAATTGTTTTTTCCAATAAAATAATCAAAGTACTTTCAATTTTGTTTGTTTCCATGTTTCAATATTTCTGTTTCTCTCAATGCAAGATCTTAAAATTTTTTGTTGTTGTTATTATTTATCATTATTTTATTATTACATACATACATTGTGAATTTATTGACATTACATACATTTATCGTTGTAACATTTGTAGTTACATATCATTTTGATTTGTTGCCATGTATTGCCAATTGGCCATCGACCGCGGTCCTTCAGCCTATTTTATTATTATTTTAATACATTTCACTAAATAACATAAATCCTCCTTATGTAAAAACTTTTCGCACGTTCAAATTGAAATAAACGCTCGCTCTTTGCTTGCATTATTTTTACCGTTAGTTTAAAGAATATACTGAGTACGGCGGTAGTCAACCATCTAAGTGGCGGTCCTGGTGGTCAGAACTTGTAACGCTGATATACATGTACTTGACATGACATGCTGTATATATTTTCAGATTATTTTACAACTTTTTGCACATACAAATCTAGACACTATACTGCTGATTTTTGTAAAAATTACGGTGTACTTTGGGGCAGAATGCCACTCACGTAAATGTACTTGTCTCGATTTTTTTACCCGAGAGGGTTTTTTTGGGGATCAGAATTATCCTAAACATTCCATTACATCGCGACTGCAGTTTTAACGCTAATAATAATAATGATACCCTCCCGACACCCAATACAATTATCAAGTGGGATAAAAACAAACATAATTACTTCTGTAATAGCATGGCGGTCAAACCGCCCCCAACAGTAGAGTCGGTAGAGTGGCATTATTGAAGGACTTAATGACGACAAAATGGAGTGTAAGTCATACCGGGAGCAGTATACCCAAACTATCGAAGAACAATTTAAAAAAAAAACCATTTTGAGTCACTTCAAAAAACAGTCTCTGATACGCGAGATCCTCGTTCGTTCCGGCAAATAGTCGACAAATTTATAAGGAACAGATTCAAGCCTTGCCCCGTATCGTGTGAAGAGATAACTAATATTATTAGAAAAGCAAAACCGAATAAAGCTCCGGGCCGAGATGGCATACCGGCCAATTTATACAAAGCGTTGTCCCAAGCTGGCGAAAATACATAATAAATCTGTTCATCTAAGTATTTGAAACCGGGCAGATTCCGCTTTGCTGGGGATAGTCAGATATAGTAGAGTTTCACAAGAATGGAGACATTAAAAAACTAAACTATAGGGGCATAGCACTAGCCAATACCTTAGCGAAAATATTTACAACAGCTATCTCTAACAGAGTAGCATTTTTGTGTAACTGATAAACATTTTCCCAGAGGCGCAATCAGGCTTTAGAACCAAGAGGTCGTGTGATGACAATGTCTTTACTCTAAACGCAAGAATCGCCGAAACATTGTCGAAATCGAAATGGAGATTATTTATCGCTTTCATAGATTTTCGTAGAGCATTCAACTCCGTAGTACACAAACGTTAAAATTATCCAAGTAATGCAAAACTTCTATCAAAACGCACGCTTTAGAGTCCGGATCATCCAACACAACAAATCTCAGGAGATAGACGTTACGGTAGGAGTGCTTCAGGGTGACCCGGCGAGTCCCCTGCTGTTCTCGTTGGTACTTGCGGATGTAGAACGCGTTTTCGTAGAAAACGAGCATATCAATGTTAGAAAGAAGATTGACCTACTTCTGTTTGCAGACGATCTAATACCGATGATGGAAGATATTGTAAATCTTCAACACAAAATAGATACGTTAGCCTCCTACTGCAAGATTAACAGACCCGAAGTTGAGACCTTGAAAACGAAAATCCTTATATGTGAAAAAGCTGGTCGTTCAAAGCGAATAAGAACTGGAAGTACAAACGCAGTACGCCGCTGGAAGTGTTTAGTAATCATACCTTCCTAGGGGTCAAATTTTCGCGTTCCGGTCCCTTCAAAAGCGCAGTGGACCACTCAGTAACGAAAGCCAGGGTAGCATTAGGCACTATCTAGACGCCCATAATAGCTACCCGAATGAGTAGCTGGAAATCAAGATTGTCAATTTTTCACACGGTGGTATGTTCCACCCTTTTCTATGGATCAGGTATCTGGGGTCTAAGCTACATAAATGAGTTAGAGAAAGTACAGCAAGGATATTTTAAATCACTGCTTGGATTACCAAAGTGCACACATGGTTCGCCTAGAAACAGGAAGCTCCCCAATCAACCTATCGGTTAACAAACGAGCCATACGCTATCTCATAAAAATATTGAAAATGGCTGGAAATAGATACCCTCGCATCACCTTGGATCGCCTGGTAGTGTTAGATTTATCAGAGAACCATTTAGTAAAATATAATTGGTACTCTTTGCCCAAGGCAATTCTGACAAGATATGGCTGCCACCAAATACTTACAGACGCTAACCCAATCACTCTCGAAAATTCCCTCCCTGGTATCTTAGACAACATTAATTCGGTGACCCCTGTATGTACCACATAGAGATAGAAATTTGCAAACATTCTCTGAACTACTGATAACAATGTCCGGAACTCAAGTGAAGAAAATCTAATTCTATATTGCCTCATGTTACAAGACTCGTGCCTTTGCACTCAGTGATTAGCTCCTACTCTTGAGTTAAACCCTATTCCTAGTTTAAATAGTGGAGCATACATATTGATAGCAGATACCAAAATATTAAATGACCTAGTTAATAAATAATGTGTTACACATAAGAAATCATATATATTGTTAAATCTAGTTATAAGTTAAGGTTAAATTGTACTTGACACTTTTGTAATAAGCGTTTCACCTTCATACAAAATAAATTACTACTACTCCCCTTAATTTGACTATGTTTATGCAAAGAAATACTGAATTCCAAGTATAAAAATTTAAACAAGTTATAAAATGTCTATACAGAAAATACAATGTGTCTGTGGATTTCTCTGGAGAAAGAAAAAACAAAAAATCATATTGTCAGGGTAACTACCCCCAACTGCTAGGGATGAGCTCAATCCTTAATATATTTTTAATAAAAAAAAAACTATATTTTTAATTTCTCATCACGAAAAATTTCTTTCAAATTGATATACCCTGATATTGTTCTACTGTTTGAAATGAAACAGTGAATTGAACGCTAGAGTTAAGAGAACAAAGTTGGCTCTAACAAGCATATACAACATTTTTAATATACAACTATGATACAAAATTTATGTACAAAACAGTCAAATTGCTGAAGAGATTGTGTCTAATATAAAAACTTGATAATTTTAGGGCTCGTTTTACTAAGATTAATAAAAATGTGATAATCTAATAGCCTTTTTTTACTTTAATTACTTCAGATTAATGAACACATATGTACGCTTTAGATGCACTACTTTTCTCAACAAAACCAGAATTTTCATTAATATTTGCTTACAAATTAAATGACCATGTACCAACTATTATGAAGGTTCTATGGGAAATTTGTTACTGTTGTATATGCTGAAATTTTTAACCCATCATTGCGAAGTTATTATAGTATTGCAAATAAACATTTATCGATAAATAAGGATGCAACACAGAACTTTGCAAATTACTTTCTTATTATTTTTTACTTTTTACAGAGCTATCTCCATGAAAATGGATATTAATTGCTTTCAGTGAGCTTATGGAAGAAGCTTTGTAAATGCCTCGTATATGTATATTGTCACATATTGATACCAATAAAATATCTATAACCTCAATAACGGTAAAATCAACGACCACATTGTAAATATAATAGAGGATCAATCGTCACCAAAATTAATTAATGCAACTGCAATGATTGCCCTATCAACTAAAAATGTATTGTGACTAAAAATATTTTGTTTGTAATACGAAACATTGGAGCCATGATGCATCCGAGAATGATCTTCCCAAAAGTTTTTGGAACAGCAAACAGGTCACAGCGAATACATGGAAATAATTTTTTAATAAATGACCTTCTGCACAGACTGTTTTTTTTTTTTTTTTTTTTATAATGAAAATGTTTTATCATTTGGACTTATCAATATAAGTTTTTTTCCTTACAAAAATTCAATTTTTTTGTATGTTTGTAAGAGAATTTCATTCCTATGATTTTTAAGTACAACAGCATTGATGATAAGCACTTGTAAACAACAAGTGGCAAACAACTTTACACATTCTCTTGTGCTTATCAATCTAATTTGCAGAGTTTTGCTAAGATAACTAAATCAAGAAAAATATTACAAGGCGTATATTGGCATATATTGATGTAAGTAAAAAAATCAATAACCTCAATAATCAACAAAACCAGGAAAGAAATATGTTTGAAGTTCAACCCCGCCCGAATTAATCAGCAAAATTTCGATAATTGCTTTATCAACTTACAATGTATAACAACGAACGAAACGTTGTTTGTGGTATGTTTGCGGGGCAAAACGTTAACGCCATGATGCATCGGAAATTGTAATCTTTCCGAAAGCTTTTCGAGCAGCGAATCGACCGTAGTCGTAAAAAGCAAATAAGGAGAAAAAAAAGGTGTATTGATGCGAAACTCACCATAGCCATTGTACCGTTCATTGTCTCGTCGAATCCAACCGAGAGGAAACAACAACTCTGTGCGCACACTGAATTCAGATGAATTTCGTTCCACACAACTGTCGAATGTCTCGAGCAACTACAACTTTGCACATCACACAAGCGGCGGCGAATTCCTGTTCTTTCCGGAAGCTCGTCGCTCCGCCGCCGCCGCCGCGATCAACTTCCGGTTTCGTTCAATCAAGTACAATATACCTTTCAAAAACTGTTATATCTTGAGAAAAAAACGAAAAATAAATAAAACAGTAATTTTATAGTTGTGCTCATAATAGCGGATCTCTACGAATTTTATGAGACATTCGGGATTTGCATTGCACTTGACTCTAGTGGTGAGATAGAATTGACAATGACAAGACATGTGTTTTTAGGCTACTGTACCTTTGAATCCGGCGAGTATACTTTTTAACGTAAATAATACGCTATTAACGATGGAAGACGCGGTCAACGATGGCTTCGAAGTTAGAATAATTGATGACGAAAAGGTGAGAACTCCTATGCATTTATTGTTCGCCGTTATTGCTCATAATTTCTCACTTCCATAGCTTGGCTCACGTTTAGGAATAACTTGCTGCTAATGAGTCGTCGTCGACACTCCGGTTTACGACGCTTATATGTTGACGATTAACTGAGTTGTGCCCGATACTAATATAATTGTTATATACTTTCATGCTGATTTTATTTAAAGTTATAGAGAAAAAACATTAACAATACTATCCTTTCATATTTGAGTCACATCTTATTTTCATTACTTTTTCTATAATTTCATTTTAAGCTTTTCAATGTAAGCTACTCAGAGGAAAATTTTACATTTTACATGCATAATGAGCATGTTTAGATTTCAATGTGTCAATTATATTTTATACTTGTTACTTTTTCTATGTAGAAACTCAACGTAATTGGTAATTTCAAATTTATTTTATACAAGTCATTTTGAATCAATTTTTACTTATCGTATAGGAATACCATTTTACATATTCACAACATTAATTATCTGTTATAAAAGTCACATTTAACTTCAATTACACTTGTTATGTTACAGCAAGAATGAAAATATTATTATTAAATATTATTTGCAGATACTGTTAGAATTTCAATGGACCTTAACACTATTTTGCACTCTGTCAATACTTATCTCATTTTGTCAAGTATGCATTTTATTCTCTCTCCCTCTCTATCTCTCTTTCTCTCTCTCTCTCTCTCTCTCTGTGCTTTAGTTGTTCATTCGAAATTTGCTCAAGCATTCCAATGGCAATTTTATACCTTAGAGAAATAATATTAATAAGCTTTGTCCTGTTCCATTTAAGTCAATCTGATTTTATTTTGTATCAGCGCTTTGTACTGTTGTACCTGTGCTATTGTAACATTGGTATACTTGTTTCTGTAAAACAGCTTTCCGCGCATCTGTGCTAATTTTATCTTAAATATATATTCCACGGCAGATGATGGTGTTGCAAAATTAAAGTTAGCTCATATTAGAAACATTACTTGTATGGTGTCTATACTGTTCTGTGCATTAATTCATATGTTTTTTATAATGATTTTAGTAGACTGTACATCATTAGTATGTCTTTTGTAACGATTCTATCAGATTATACATCACTAACGCGACTTTGTTAATTATTTTGGAAGAACTGTACATCATCAATTTTACGTTATATTTACGAAGTACTTTTTCTATAGCCGTTTCTGTAAACAAGCTCCGACAATGTGTAGTAATATCACCAAAAAAATTTTCATCCGTATATACTCAGAAAAAAATCTACTAGCAATTTAATATATTTGTATTGGAAGTTTTTATGCATAAACTGGTATACTAAATTTTTACTATGCAAGTGCAATATTAAATTTATTTTTGATACAATATTTTTAATAATTTGATTTAATTTGACTGTAAAAGTAGATTGATTAAAAGAATGTGCTCTTATTTCATCGCAAAATTACATCAGTTCTATATCACAATAGTATATTAAATGTAATTAACGAGTGAATGAATTTAAAATTAGTGTCATTTCTGACAGTGTAGGTATGTCTATCTGACTATTGAAGACTATTGCAGACTCCATATCACCCATGACATATGAATGGAGTTAACTCTGTCACATCTTCATCATCATTGACTAATCAGGAGGCTTATAAACTGTCAATATATTTGGTTTCTTTGGCAATGAACTACTGTATTGCATTTGCACACAAACATGAGGAAACAGCAGAAAACCTCCATTTGGCTTCTATGCTTATCGAGTTTCCATTGTATGCATGTATACATTAGAAATTAAATTGACAGTATTTGCGGTGACCGTGGTCAAGTAAAACCAAGAAATATTACGGAATAAAAATGGTAATTGCATGCAGGGAAAATCATGGGGTTTTTAAATTGGTCGGAGAAAAAAAATGAAAGACTGTTCAACAGAGATTTTTTATGAAAACTCTTGTCCTGATTGAATAATTACAAATTTGAATAACTTTTTATTTTTAATTACCCTCCGTTACAAAATTACATGACTGAAATCGGTTTCTTCTGTGAACGATATCACGTTTAAGGTGATGTATTACACCGACTGAGTCGCCATGAGTTCGACTAAGACAACGCCATTAGTCGTTGCTAAAGTGCGAGAGAGAACGAGAAAAGCGTCCAACACCTAACCCATCACGTTAAAGGGGTGCTCTACATATTGTGGGTCTCTCTCAGATTGTCACAAGTGTGAGAGAGATAGCTGAACCCTCCCGAAGTGTTATTTTTCGCCACTTTTGAAAGTATATTCTAATACTTGTTGTTTTTTGCCTGAAACATCTATTGTGGCGAAGAACAACGTTCTACAGTTCTCTGTTACCGACTGACTTCAGCACATCATCTTAAAAGTGATACACCGCTAGAAATTTCGTCGCCCAATGTTAAACGCCTATGGGTCTGCCTCTCTCTCTAACATAGCTACTTAGCAAGGTGATGTGTCACATGATTTTGTCGTTTTCTCTCGCTCTATTGCGACGACCAATGGCGTTTTCTCTGTCGCACTTATCGCGACTCTGTCGGTATAGCATATCACCTTGATGCTATTTTGAATATTGAAGGCAAGCATGAAAAAGACTAACAAAATATTTGTTATAAATAACGTATGAATTTCACAGTTCTCTCATTCCAAGGATGGTTAGTGTTGTTGAAGTCGAAAATGTATATTGATAAAAAAATGTTGATATTAGTGTTGATTGAGAGATTGAAATATCCGAGTATGGATACTATAATATGCAATGAAGAAAAGACCTAAAACAAATTATATTCATATCTGTTTTTACTATGTGTTGTCAGCGTTGTTAGATTGTCTAATGGAATGTTGTTGAAAAATACATAAATTCATTAATTTTTATTGTCGTATTACAATCTAGAATATAAATTGATAGATACAGGACCAACTTTGGTTAGGGAAAACTCAAATAAGTCAGAGAGTGTCCGGGTAAAGTCAGGGTAATTTTTTTTATCGAACAAACGGTTATCATGTAATTTAATAACTCTCTATAGACTTTCTTTCGCATTTAAAATGTTGTTAACTATATTTCAGGGCAAAGGCTTATTTGCGCTCCGCCAATTTAAAGAGGGTGACCTCATTTTAACAGAAAAACCTATACTATGCTGCCAATTTTCCTGGAACACTGATTATGGCTACTTGTCCTGCGACAACTGCATGTTGCCGCTGGAAACGGCGGAAGAGAACGTACGTCGCCTCACTGGAAAATCAGACATAATATTGCCGTACAGCGATTGTTGCGAAACGAATAAAGAGACGGCGGTTGAGTGTCCCGCTTGCGGAATTAAGTACTGCAGTACGGAATGTTTGGACGAGGCATATCAGAAGTACCACCAGACGTTGTGTCTTCAGTCGCGAGACAGCAATGAAACTCATCCTCTTGTTCAGCTTAAAGAGACATGGAAACAGATATATTATCCACCGGAAACTGCGACTATTATGTTACTCGCGAGAATGATTGCGTTCGTCAATCAGTCGCCCGATAAAGCTGCAGCTCTCGCCACTTTTTCTCAATTTTGCCACAGAACTGTTAACGAGGTTCAGGAAATCGCGCACAACCTTTTAGGCGAAAAGTTTGTAGGGCAAATCGACGTTTTGCGGCAAGCGATGGAAAACGCTCTCAACGCAGAATTTGCTCCGCATGTACATATTCTTATGCTTTTTTTACTAAATGGCGAAATTACCCCGATAACGTGTATAATCTCTATTCTTCTTTGCTTAAGTGGTTCACTCCAGAAGGCTTCAGAAGCTTATTGGCTTTGGTAGGCACCAACGGACAGGGCATAGGCACTAGCGCTTTCGGACGTTGGGTCAAACATGTCTCTGCTCTGGAATTGCCAGACGATAGAAGAATTCAAATTGACAAATACATCGACAGATTGTACGACGATATGGATGAAGGTAAAGCTTTCAGATCGGAATTTCGCTTGTTTACAAAATAGGGTTCGGCCAATCATTGCAGTTTTTCAAAATTACTTTTAAGCATGGATTTCTCAGTAATGTATTTCCGTGTTACGTATTTTGGCATGGGAAAATCGAGGATATGGCTCAGAGCTCGGAAATTTACTGACTGTAAAAAAATTCCTTGTAGAGTAAATTCTGGTGCATACCTTTTTTTCAATGTCGTTGAAATCTGTTGAAGATATTTCAATGGCTGAAATTCGAATTTGGAATGAAAATGAACTTCGAGAGGTGATAAACTCCGACATAGCCAAACTAGAATGCATATCTCCCAAACGCGATTATTTCAATTCTCACCATTAAACCCCAGAAATTTTGTTCCGAATATCTTCGCAAGAACTGAATAGCTCTCCTTACTAAAGAAAGAAGGGTTTGACGTAATCCGAACGGAAACTCATTTTGAACAAATTGATTGTAGGTAAGGAGGATTTCGAGATAGGGAGCTTCAATATCGGAGCTCTAGCCCTCATGATGCGAACGGTAACGTTTGCGAAACGTCGGCATACTGCTGAACATAGACGCGGCAATCATCCAGAAGCTTTGAATTCTGATAACTATTTTAGCCGCGAATGCCTTAAGCATAAAATTGAAAAAACTAAGGATATCACATTAACATTTGTTGTTGATGCTGTGGCCGCAAGTGTAAACGGTGGTACAGAAGAAAATTCCGTATAGAAGGAAAGAGAAAAATATGTCTCAAACTTTTCTGGTCGCCAATAGCCGAATAACATCTACCACCGTATCATATTAACTGCCGCAAAACTTCAAATATAGATCGAAAATTCTAATAAATATTATTTAGTGACGAATAATCAAAAATGTTGATTTTATGAAATTTTTTATTATCAAAAATTTAACTTTATCGCATTACTATTTTCGAACCTATGAAATGATGGTATGAAGCCAAAAATGAGTATGTAAACAAAATAATACTCAGCCATGTTCATATATTCATTCAAAACAAGGATGCGCAGTAAAACCTTGCACATTGCTCACTCATTATTTTTCGCTTGTTACAAAGCTCCTTCTATGAGAAAGCCAAAATCGATTAATATACTTCCTCAAAGATGTAACTTTATAAAAACGAAAAATAATGAGGAAGCAATGTGCAAAGTTCCACTTTGCATCCATGTTTCGTAGGGTAATACACTAGATTAATATTAATACATAGGTCTCTCCTTTCATTTGTTCATTCAGTTGTCGGAACATTCCTGAACAACGAAGGTTCGGGCCTGTACGTTTTGCAATCAACGATAAATCATAGTTGCTCGCCCAACGCGATGGTGGAATTTCCTTACTCAAACAGTACTCTCGTAGTAATAGCAACGCGAAACATTCTGCCCGGCGAAGAGATCTGCATATCGTACCTGGACGAGTGCGGACTGGAGCGCAGCCGACACTCGCGACAAAAGGCGTTGAACTTATTCTATCTCTTTGTATGCCGATGCGACAAATGCCAGGCTCAAGCAAAAGATCCGGACGTTACTTCAGACGAGGATGAAGGCGGTATATCTGAGGTTGACATGTCGGACTAAAACTCTTTCTGATCAAGATATTATGAAAATCGAAACACACAATACCAATAATGCTGCTAATATACTAAACCACATTTATAACGTTCGAAAATAAAACTAATGAACATTTTGATCAATGTGTTGTTTATTCCTCTAATTTACATTTAATACGACACTGCGATCTGTATAAAGCAATATACCTCGATGGTTACCGAACGAACTCTTTACAGAATTAATTATTTGTTATCACCCCGTTTTTTCTTACTGAAATTTCGTATTTGTACATTTTTTTTAAAGGGAAATAATTGCCGAATTTTTCACATTTAAATGCATTTCCGCTCCAAGAAATAGAAATGCAGAGATGAATTCTTAATGGATTTTCATTGATAGTAAAATTTGGTAAAATCGTTCGGTTTTGAAAAACATCTTTTGGAGAATAGCTATTCCCCTTAACACCGGAAATTTCGTAGTTTGTCGATTTAAAAATACCACAGAAATGTTCGTATAAAATCAAATACAAAAATAACTTTTTCTTGTTTATCTACGAATTGAATCTTCCCTCACTTGCACCTGTCAGCGCTGATTGAATAAAATAGTATCTTCAACACTTTGCATATATTATTATTTACATGATCTTAGTTATTACTCTAACAATGAGTTATATATTATTACGGCCGCCGCCGCTGTGTAGTATATATAAAGAATTCCATGACAGAATGGCTCAAGTCCTCCTGGGCCGGAATTATTCAAGTCCCATCATGGCCAAAAATATTTCAAAATTTTCAAAATTGCCAAAATTTTTGTTGGCTATGGAATTTCACGCGAGTCGTTTCAAGTTTGCCAGGGAATTTTGAGCGAGTCGTTTAAGTTCGTCATGGAATTCAATTAAGATTTAGAGTTAAAGTTGGAGTTAGAGGCAATCGAAGAAATCAGGCCAGCTTCCGACAGAGTACATCATGTTCAGGCTATTCAAGTTTCGAGTTGAATTAAGAGATTTGGAAAAATCCGAACTATTGGAGTTACAGTAAGTATTAGAGTTGGAGGCAATAAAAAAAAACCGGGCCATCAGAAACGAAAAACCTCAAACCAACAAAAATTGCTAAGCCGTTTACCGAAATGCGTATATTTTCCATGAAACATTTATTACAGTTCTGTTAGCGACCGAGCCGGAGCTCTCATCTACGACTTATTCGATTCAGATTCCATTTGCCTCTAACTTTAACTCTAAATCTGAATTGAATCTACACTTTAACTCTCACAAATAGATATCGTGTGAACATTCGACAAATATTGCAAAGTGAGGTTTTTTTATTCAACAAAAAATTTCATTCATTCGTAGCTCGAAAATTAGTGATTCGAAATTCTATCGTATAAGCCGGTATAGAGAATTCTAACAACTGACAATGAGTATGGACATCATTCGACTAAAACTGCGTAAAAAGAGGTGTACCACGTCGTTATTCTGATTGTCACATTTCTACAACGGACAAAAAGAGGGGAGAGGGAGCGCGTGAAGCGCACGAGGGTGGACGAAGGACGGACGGGGGGGCTGCCCCCCCCCTAGTCTCATATATATTCTCGAAAGTCGTTTGTCTGCTTGTCTCACCCTCATTCTCAGAATTAGAAGCTTTAGCTCAGTTTTGCGAGCGTGCGGGCCACAATAACATCCTAGTAAATATTCAAAATGATCGAATACGGTATAAAAAATTATTTCACCCATATAAATGTTAAGTTTTTGTGTGTCAAAGTCGTGTTTATTATGTATTTACAAGTTTTTAAAAAATACGATACAAATAAAAAAAGGAGCATATTTTTTTCGTCCGGAAAAAACCTGGACCCTGCCCTCCACTCATTTAAATTAGATGTACAATTGTAATAACTGTTTTCCTACTTTACATTTACAGTCTAATACTCGCTGAAGCGAATTTGACTGAATAAATTAATAAACTAAGATTCTTACGCCTCGTTATTATCTACAGCTGTACATGGTAATATAAAAAGACAGGATAGTTCCTAACTGCATTCATTCAGTTCTGCTTACGCTCTTTCGTCAATTCTTTCGTTACAATCAATTCTATCTAAAAATAAAACGAAATTCTATTTCGATGTCGCGATAATTAAGTCTAACTTTTTCTCGATACAAACTCAGAGTCTTGTCATGATAACAATAAAAAGAACTATTGCTACTATTGCGACCCCTAGATTTATACTGTCGTGTTATGCCGTAAGTGCACGCTGTGCGCGTCAATTAATGGTTTTATTTCATTTAACTTAGACTGGTTTATGTTCCTGGTAGTGTTTAAAGTTCCGATAAAAATTGCCGGCTAATGCAATTGTTCCTCATCGGACTAGTGATACGGGAGGCGAAGCTTCCTGCGAGACTTTATTTATTAACGTTGCTGGATTTTCAAGTCGTTTTTACCCGTTTTCATCAAATTTGCTACGTAGAGCGGCAACGGCATGACGAATACTCGCCGCTCCGTCAATTTTGTTAAAGTCGCGGCAATGTCGAGACTTCGAAACTCCCACCTGAAAGAACATTTTCATTATTTCGAAATTTATATATGTTTCTTCGCAGAAAAAGCCCCTCTCTCTCTCTCTCTCTCTCTTTTCCGACGGTGGATGGTGTTGCCCTTATCCCACTCATGGCAACTTAGCTTACGGTATTCGTCGTCGCAGAAAAGTGTAAAAGAACGACAGAAGCGTGTAACGTATCACGTTAAGGGAAAATATAGATGTACATGAAAGTGCAGATTCGATGCTTTGCCTGAAGCTGCGTAGAACCGAGAGTACGCACCAAACAGGACGAAAATACGTGGTACTCCAGTTTCTGCGCAGCTTCAGGAGGGGCATAGCACTTCTTGTGTATAGAACTTGTATGTATATCCATATTCATTGCTTACGGTGTTGTGTTACACCGACTGAGTTGCCGTGAGTCCAAGGAATAAAACCCCATTGGCAGTCGCAGTGGAGTGAAAGAGAACGATAAAAACGTGTAACACATGACGCTATGATGATGTGCTACTGCTCGGTCGTTAACAGAAACTGTAAAGTGTCGTTCGTGGCCCTAATTGATCTTTCGGGCAAAAAGCGACAAGTACTGACTCCGTCTGAGAAGTCTACAGTCAGTACTTAGCGCTTTCTATTTAAAAAATTAACGGTGATATAGAATAACACGTCGGGACGTTTCAGCTATCTTACTCGCTTTATGAGGATCAGGAAGAGACAGCACATCACCTTAAAGTTGAGTCGGAAGTTATTTGAGAATTTGAGGGCTGTAATTCGCGGCACCTGAAGATCTATATTACAAAAAGATCTCGCCGCCGCCGCTGTGTAGTATATAGAGGGAATTCTATGCCAGAGGGGCCCCATGGGTCGGAATTTTCTAATTCCCCTCATAGCCAAAATTTTTTCATAATTCCCAACAATTTCCAAAATATTTAACATTTCCAAAATTTTCAAAATTATCAAAATTTTTAAAATTTGTAATTTTGAGGGGGTGACGAAGGCGAGGGAGACAAAGGCGAACAGGGGGGGGCGCAGGGGGGCGATGCCCCCCTAGTAAAGTATAAAAATTGAGTTATATGACGTGTAGGCGACGTAATATTATAATAAAATGTAAGAAATTGTCAGAAAATTAGATGAGTATTATAATTTCCTCAAACAACAAAAAGTAAACTAAATGAACCGAGTATAGAAAATTGTTTTATTGGTCTTAATGCCAAATTATTCACAATTATTAAAATGAAAAAGTTTTCTGAATATATTTTTTTTTTTCGAATATTGCCCATCCATGAATGTATGTATGTATGATTTGAAACCAGGATGCAAATTATCCAAATCTATAAATATATTTTCTATGGCAGTATCTGTGCAAAAAGTAAGATCTAATGAGTAAGCAGTGTGGAAAGTTTTTTTCACAAAGCTTTCCATGAGGTTTCTCTGGTTTTTCATTCAGACTCACCGCATTTTCACTTTTTCGTCCGGTAATTTCGCCGCTATGGCCTGATCCTTCCACGGCTCTTCCGGAGCTGTAGCTACTAAAGACTCCAATGTCGGTGGTTCCTCGCCGAAACATCGCTGTACATATTCTCGTCGTTGTTTGTTTTGTCGGAAATTTATGCCCGTTTCTCTGCAAGTGAATTGAGCGTTATTTAAAATATTGTTTGATAAGAGTATTTACGCATGATTTTGGAACCTTCCATTCATTAATGTATTAGTCGTTGCCTTTGATTGCATCATGTTTTTGCAGAAAAAAAAATGTAAAAAATGTAAAAATGTCATACTCCATGGTATCTCATATAAAGTATTTTGCCAAAATATTAATTGACGAGTACGAAATCATCCTATTCCGTAGTAACAAAATGAAATCAATCTCGTCACAAATCGTCACTTAAAATTATGTTTTCACTGATTAATTAATTGTAATTAATTTGTAAGAATGTTTAAAGAATATTGAAAGATTCTTCAATTACTTGATAACGGGTTTGGCTTTTCCGAAGTTTGGAGGATCACACGGATCGTTACTGTCCACACTTTCCTGTTTCTTCATCCACAACATTTTCACAAGTGACTTGAGATCCCTGCCCATAAGTTTGAGTTTTTTGGCGCCTGTGTAGCCTAAGCTGTCCACCAGAACAGTAATACATTCTTTGGTTACGCTTTTTTTCGAGCAAAAAAGATATCGATGCCCCATAAAAAGAGCAAAGAAAACTGGCGTCATTCGCTTCGCTTCTTTGCCTCTTGGTTTGTCCCTCATTGAAATGAAAGTTATTCCATCGTGCGTCGATATTCTAACGTCCATCTCCATTTGATAAATCCGAAAGTTTTGAACGATTCTCGCCTGTATCTCACGATTCCCGAGAACATTTCTTTCGTCTGCGTCCTCTCCCGCCATTATAAAAGCGTACCATACTTTTTTCGTGTGATGCCTGCTAATAGCTGCAATAAAAACCGGCGGTAGAACAAATAATAATGGCGAACGTTATTCTGAAAATGCTCTTGGAGTGGATTCTATACTTTACCAAGTAGCTCTAAAGTCGCTAGTCTTTCCTTTAGTACTTTCTCACTAACGTTTGTCTCCTGTAAACATAAACATGCACCAGTGAATTTCGAGATGGCTTTATTTTTGCTGCTCTCAGCAGTCTGAAACACTGAAATCAATTTCAGAATGAGAAATACACCAAAATGAGTAGGTAAATGAAAATTGTTTTAAAAAATCTGAAGAAATTTGTGTGGACTGCATTGCAAAATCTGAGAGTGTAAAGAAAAAAAAATGTCGCTCTAATCCATGTTAACATTAAACAGTACAAAAAAATTTTGTTACACTAACTAATATTCAACAGTGTTACATATAAAATTCTAGAAAGATTCATAGAATGGTTCCAATTATACAATAATTCAGATATTACAAGCATAAATTGCTCCCATGTTGTACACATCTGACAAAATGGGTTTGGACATTAGACACATACATTATAATGTGCACAGATATTCGTTATAGAATTTGATGGAAAACAACATGGGCGTTCGAATTTCAGTTCGAGAACTCTTGAATTTGAATAATACTTTAATAAAGGTTGCCGTAGTGTGTGCGCTGTTCTTCAGAACTTATTATATTTCTTAATGCTCTGTGAGAAAATCACTATGTTCCTTCGTAGAGATAGCTTCAGGAAAGGTAAGAAATAATAAGAAAGCAATGTGCAAGTGTTTTTTATTGGGTGTATGCAGAAAAAAAATTTGGTGAAAAAATATGTAGATCAGATACCGATTTTTCTGGCAGTTGGATGTTTGATAAATCAGGCTATATCCACAATTATGTTGAGTATATAAAATATGACAAAAAACATTAGTTTAGTCAACAGTGAGTGTGCTTTTTTAATGAAATCATATTTTCAATACATTGATAAATGTTCTTACTTTTGAATCTCTTGGAAATGCTTTGCATTTAAAGAAAAAATGTTTTTTCTCTTCAGGCCTTGATAAATTTAATTTGACAACACTATTAGTACCTTTTCTCCGTAAAAACACATTTTTTATTTTGTATATAATAGGCTGGACAAAATATTCCTATTTGAATAACAGATATATAGAAAATACAAACTCGTGCTGGAAAAAATTAATGAAGATACACCATAGCATCTTGATGAAAAATATAAAAATGGAAAAATCTATTTCTGGTGGATTTATCAAAATTACAGTTTCTAGCTTGCAGGGTTGAAGTGGATGACATCAACTGTTTAATAGCAAAATTTTTGGATCAAACTTTAGTATCATCAAGTTAGTACTTTGCATAACTTGATTAGTAATAATAAGAAAAATCTTACAGTTATCGTCTGCTCAATGATTCTGAGTGCATTTGGTACAGTAAAACTTTCATGATGTTTCACAAGCCTTGCTCTGAGACGGTTCCATGTTGTCTCTGGGAAATTCGGAAGAACCGTTGACTCCAATTCTTCAAAGCGAAATTTTTTAATGACGCTGCTCAGCCGACGACGTACGTTCAAGGCTGTGTCGAAATTGCAGAAAATAAAATTGAAGGTTACACAGTCGCAGAAGTTCTATGATTTTCGTTTTTTACTTTCGAAAACGTAATTTGTCTCATTAAAAGCAATATTTGTCATTAAAGAGACTATTCCACATAACCTCAAATAACAGAAATTATTCCAATTGAAAAAAGTGAAAACGATTTGTATTGAATTAATTGTACTCACGAACGGACATCTTGTCTCCGATAATAGGCCGAACCTTGAAATTTTGTTCACAGCATCACGCTAATCATTCGATGATTATATTTTGTTTTCACAAATAGTTTGAAAGATTTTTACAGGAACAAAAATTGAAATTCGTGTCACCGTTGGTTTTGGGAGAGAAGCGCAAGCGCGGGAACAGACGAATCTGCAACTGACGACATTTTTTTTTATGCCCGTGGTTGGCTGTTACTGGAGGGGATCTGTGCCACTCTTGTAACGTTGTGACCAGAGATGAGTAGGCAGATTGCCAGTGGAGCGATATTCTTGAGGCAACTTTTATTTCGTGTTTGCAGCGCCGCCACACTGGACAGTTGCCGTACTAGACCCATCTTTTTGATTGGTCGAATATATATAGATATACTCGACGTGGAAAAAATTGTTCGCTTCCGACCCATCTTTCTGATTAGTCGAGTATATACAGATATACTCACCATGGGCGAGGTTCATGCGTTTCCGTAGCTTGCGACCGCGCTTCATCCATTGCGCCCGTCGTAACGTTGCTGGGACCATGCATTTGAATTTCAGCTCATCGCGCGGACTTCTGGATACAGTCTTCGAGCTTTGCTTGAACATATCTTAACCGTATCAATAAAGAATTTCAAATATTCAAGCAAGCCCAGCAGACGTACGGCAGTTCACTCACGCACCGAACGAATTTCTTCCCGTTAGTTTTTTATTTTTTCAGCGTTTATACGTAATTTAATGAATATATCTGCGCAGCAACGAATTTGTTGCTGCGAGGATATACAGGGAGGACACGGTGAAACTAGACAGTCCAATGCGGCTCCGTGAGAATTTAGGAAGCCTGATTGGCTACTGCCTACGGCCGCCAGTGCGTCTCATCCGAGGGGCGACTGTGTCCCCACGCGCCATCGGAATGGGCCAGTAAGGGTAGTGGTAGGGGCAAGGGACGTTACCTGAGCTGGTAGGGCAGACGCCAGAAACCAAGGTTTATTTACTACTCGGTCTGCACGCATAGAGTGGGAACCGTCGGTTTGACGCGCAAGCGCATTTGCGCTGTCTAGTTTCACCGTGTCCTCCCTGTATATATTTTTTCCGCGTTCAAGAATTTCGGATAAGCATGTTTGGGTAACGTACATCAACTCTCAGAAGTGCTCGGTGGTCGTACGCACCCTCGTGGAAATGAGACGACTAGTCATTTAGAAGTCGCAGTCACCCCAGCGTTGCTTGACAGTCGAATTATTGTTGCGCAACTCCATTGAGACTGAAAGTAAACGAAAAAGTAACCGATTTCTTTTTGCAATGTTTCGACTCTCGGGAGACTTTGATTTGACGCTGACTAACGACCTCCTGGTGACTATAAAATGATATTTGCAACCATTTCGCGACCGTTGCTCTAGTTGCACTAAAGTGACTCTGAATGAACTGTGTTCGGAAAGTTGCAAACAAGTCTAAATTGAGTCTAAAACTTGCAAAAAGTGCATTAGTCTATTCGAGGTCTACTGAAGATCGTCTGGTTTCCACGAGGGCATAGAGAATCAGGCTGGTAACCCGAAGGTTCGGAGTTCGATGGCGAGGACGGACACCCCGCCTCATATCGCGGTTGCCCATACCTCAAGCTCGCATTGAGCATCAAAAAAGAGCATCGCCAACAACGAGAAGCTACAGCAAGAAGCAAAATAAACAAAGCCGCCGCGACCGTGAACCTGAGGTCAGCGAAGCGACCCCGAATACCGGCTAACGTTACACCAAGTCGATCATATGCCCAAGTGTCAACCGGGGCAATGATCGAACAGCTGAGCTGGAGAACGGCCTGGCACACAGCGACAGAACCACAAAAACAACCTCACCTACGGCCATCACATTACCAACAAGACCAACACTTACAACCTGTCGACGTCACACCCCAACAGCAACAGCAGCTACCGTCGTGGTGTAGTTCCTTAAAGTCAGATTTTGCGCGACTCGTCACCGACCAACTTAAAAGTATAGCGACGCAAGTAGCGGCAAATACCGCCAAAATTGAATTTATTTTGGCATCACGATACGATGGCTAATCCGCCTCAATTAATTAATCAACTTAAAATAGCAGCCATAAATGTAAATTCAATTATTGCAAACTATCGAAGAGACGATCTATTAACATTTACGAATAAGTACCACCATGATTTAATTTTATTATCCGAAACTAAACTCAAGTCCAAACACAAACTTACCTTTAAAAACTACAATATATGAAGAACAGATAGGCCAAATTCAAGGCAAGGTGGTGGCACCGCCATATTAATAAAAAAAAACGCATCAACTTTAAACTCATTAACTATCCCGAGTCGTCTACAAAAGAGATCGTAGAGTGCACCATCAGAAAAATATCCACCAATAGAGCAAAAAATCTATATATCATTAGTGTATATGCCACTAATGACGACCGTTCGATTATTCTTAACGAACTAGACGAACTATTTGATAAGCTGATATTAGACCGACTTAACGCCTATTTTATTATAACAGGCGATATTAACGCCAGGCGCACAACGTGGGGTGACAGGGTGAGTAACCAGCGTGGCAGATACATTGCACAATGGGAAATAAGAAAAGCCACTTTCTATACACTTAACGTAAAGATATTATCCCCCTTTCCGCTCACGTTCAAGCCTGCGTCCTAGTATCTGGACATTTGCCTTGCAGATACTCGATTAGATATTATTTGCAAACCTAATGACAAACTAAACACGTTACCATACGATAGTGACCACACCGCAATCGAATTCTCGGTTAAATTTGCAGATGACCCACACTCGATCCTCAAGTCCCTAGACTTAATTTTAAAGCAATCAAATGGAATATGTTCACTCAAAGAATTAACACGTCATTTGATACAATAATTCCTGATAATCGCAATCTATCAATCGATGGAATGGACGCTTCGATTAACAATATTAACAACAATATCACCGCAACAATTAATCAAATAGTACAAAAAATTAAGACCACCAATAACACCACTAAATATAAAAACAGACACATAAAAAAACTCCAAAAAATAAAAGCATCTCTGGTGACACTGCTCCACACACTACACATAGTAGCCCCCACAGCACAACACCAACTAACAAAGGACGCTAAGCACACTCTCAAAAAAATCAGAGATAAGGTACGAAAAGAATTCTAAAAAGCAACCGAAAAATTCTGGACGAAGCAAATTTTAAAAATCGATTATCGAAATTCTGACACGTTTTTCCCCAAAATAAATCAACTCCTAATAAGACCGAAGCAACCGCTAATTATCGACAACCAACATGTCGACTAAAATAATCGCACGCTTCTATTAAATAGCCATTGCGACTTAACTAATACACAAAAAGTTAACAACAAATTTATCTTTACACGACCAGTTGATAAACTCAATATAATAGGAGCATTCTACGAATCTATTAACTCCCCGCGATATTTAAATAATGAATTAAAATTGAATACATAGTTGACAGAACAGCCGAAGGGATAAAAACGGAATTCAATTTAATCAAGGAAAACAACACGACCATCACAACTTTCTCTGCTCAGAATCCTGCGACTTACCCCACACCGACAGACCCGAATCTAAACCAATTCACGAACTTACAGGCCGTTAGTAGAATCCTGTACAAAATGCCAAACAAAACATCAAGTGGTCTAGACAATATTCCAGCAATCGTTCTTAGACACCTACCACCTAAAATGATACGTGCGACTACTATTATATTTAATAACGCTATAAACAGACACTATTTTCGGATAACATGGAATAACGCCAAAATTCTACCTATCCTCAAGAAAAACAAAAACCCGAACGATCACTCGAGCTACCGGAGGTCACGTGACGACGCGAGAAGAAAAGGACGCGTCGTAGAGAGCACCTCGGTTATAGACGATTCGCGCGAGTTTTAAGCAGCAGCCAGTGTGCAGGGAAGGTGACTGGACTCTGTGGGTGGATGGAAAAGCGTGAAAGTGTTGGCAAAGGTGGGCATTGTGAATTTTAAGAGGAATCAGTGATAAAGTGAAGGCAGTGAGCAAGGAGGTTAGCCGGAAAATGGCGGAACGCGCGGGCTCGTGCATAGAGAAGGTGCCGCGAGAGGGGGCAGCGGTCGGTGTCGCTGCGGAAGCAAGTGACGGAGAGAGACCGAGAGAGGGCAATAGTGGGCTCGCGCTAACGCCGCGCCAGAAGACTGGAAGACGAGGAAGGCCGAGGAAGTCGAGCGGGACGCCGGGGAAGACGGGCAAGAAAATTAAGAGGTACTTCCTACGGGGAAATAGCGCAGATGGAAAGACGAGAGAGACGGAAGCCGATGCGAAAAATGACAGGCGGCAACGAGCACCTGAGGGTGGAGGGGGCGAAGGAGAAAAAGTAAGGCAATGCGAAGGGGAGGGGGAAAGCGACGGGAATACCTCGGAAGAGGAAGGTTCGTGGACTGACGAAGAGACGGAAGGAAATGTGACGTTGGTGCCGCGAGAGGTGGCAGATAGGCAAAGCAGCGAGGACACGGAAGTGGGGGTAGGGGAGAATGAGGGGCAAGATACGAGGCAAGGCGAAGTGAGTGAGGACGTTAAACAGTGCGAGCTAGCAGAAAAGCTGAGGAAAGTAATTAAGGAGGAAGTGACGAAAGCAGTGAGCGAGATAAGTAAAAACATGCGAGGTTTCTGGAAGAGAGAGATGGAAGAGGTAAAAGCGAGGCTCGCGCCGGTGCCGTGTAGGTGCGAGGAGATGAATAGAATCATAGGGGAGCTGGTAGCAGAGGCCGAGGAATGGAGGATGCTTAGGTACAAAGACAAAGTGCTGTGGGGGGAGGAAAAAGAACAGCTGATGACTGCGGTCAGTGCGATGAAAAGAGGAAGTGGGGAAGGTGGAACGAGACAAAATTACACCGAGGATGGAAACACAAGGCGGATGGAGACGAAGGGGGGTGGTACAAATGGAACGAGCAGCACGAGTGTCACGAGTGACACGGAAGAGGTGACGACGGTCAGTGTTGATGCTGACACACATGAGAGGCCAGAGGCACCGGACACAGGTGGAGGGGAGGGTAGGGGAACGAGCGAAGCCGAGACCTGGAGGTGCGTTAACACAACGAAACGGCGAACTCTGAGTGCAACGAGGGAAAGACGCGAGACGCCAGAACGGATGGATGTGGAGAGGCCGAGATCGGCGGAGATGACAGCTGGGAGACGAAGTGGGGAGGGACGGGAAAGAGCGGACAGTAGGACGCCAAAAGCGCTCTCGCGAAAGAAATGGCAGTACGAGCAGGAGGAAAGAGGAAAAAGGAAGAAAAACATCGTGGTGAGAGGAATAAATATGGCAAGGAAGGAGAGCGCCATAGCACAGGAGGTGAAACAAATAATACGTACGAGACTGGGGGTGGAGGCGAAAATTCCGCGAGTCAAGCCTAGAGGAAGCGAAGCAGTGATAACGCTAGGAACGATGGAAAACAAAGTAGCAATTATGAGGAGAAGGGGAGGGCTCGGAGACAGCGTTCTTCGGATCGGAGACGACTTGACGACGAGGGAGCAGGAAGTAATGGAATGGCTGAGGACGGAAGCAGCGGAGATGAAGCGAAGGGGAAGGGTGATAAACACAGGACATTTAAAGGCGTGCTTGGATGGAGTGTGGTGGTACTGGGTAGAGTGTGAGGGAAGGATGGAAAATATGCCGTTTCGGAGAGACAACTATAGAAAATGGTAGGGGGGGGGGGGGGAGAATAGTGTAATCAAGGCGGTAACGTGGAATATTGCGGGCGTGGGGAAGCTATACAGTGCCAAAGAATTTATAGAGAGCTTCGATATAGTACTAGTGCAAGAGACGTGGGTGGAAGCGAAAAATGCGGAGGCTGCGTACAGGAGAATGAGCAAAGAATTTCGTTGGTGGGGGAAGGCGGCAGTGCGTGGGAAAGTTAAGGGTAGGGCAGCAGGGGGGGCATATGATAGGCATAAGAAAGAAGCTGTGCGAAAAATGTAGTGGGGAGGAATAGAAGTATGGACTTGTGGTAAAAATAAACAGAGATGGAATGGATAAACAACTATGGATCATTGAAATCTATAATAATGTAGCATTTAAGCAGATGGAAGGCGAATTACAAAGATGGACAGAGGAGGGTCTAAAAACGGGGGCGGCGATTGTGATTGCGGGAGACATGAATGCACGGATTGGGGAGGCCCAAGGAATTGTAGACTGTGAAAAGGAGGAGGGTGGAGAAGGAGAGAGAAAATCGCAGGATAAAGTGATAAATACGCAAGGAAGGAAACTACTAAATTTCTGTGCTAGTCAGGGGTTGGCTGTGATGAATGGGAGGTCGAAAGGGGATGAGGAAGGGAAGTTGACATATGTAGGAGGGGGAGGAGCACATTCGTTCCTCGATTTAATTATAAGGCTGGAAGATGAAGAGGAAGGGGTCGTACGGAAAATGGAGGTGATAACGCGGGTGGAATCGGACCACCTACCGGTTGCGTTTGAGCTGACCGGGGGTAAGGAGACCGGTCAACGAGGAAGCAAAGAGAGGAAAAGTAGGAAAAAGAGAGGCGAGAACAAAGATAGTGTGAGACTAATATGGAAGAAGGAGGAGGAAAGAAAATATCGAGAGGAGCTGGATAAAGCGTGGGAGTTAAGGGGAGGGGGAGAGGAAACGATGGAGTGGAAGAATCTAAAACAAGCAATATGGGAAGCCGCGGGTAAAGCTAGAATGCAAAAAAAGGCGAGGGGGAAAGGGGAGGAGAAAAGCTGGTACGATAAGGACTGTAGGGAGCAAAAAACAAGGGTCTGGAACGCGCTGAAGAAATTCATAGACAGCAAGGGGAACATAGAAGGGGGGGGGACCGGGAGGGAGAACATTGCGCATGGCAGGAGGAGGTGAAGGCCCAATTGATAGAGGAACGGAAAAGAATGAAAGAGCTGTGTAGAGAGAAGAGGAGGACGTGGTTTGAGCAAAGATGGAAGAAAGTGAGGGAAAGTAAAAACATGGCTGAGTGGTGGGAGGCAGTAGGTAAATTTCGGAAAGGAAGGAAAAGAGCCGGGGAAGATATTGGGTGTGAGGAGTGGGTAAGGCACTTCGCAGGGCTACTAGGGGCGAAGGAAGGGGAGGACGGACGAAGGGGACCAACGGAGATCAGAGGGTGGGAAGAGAGGGAAGAGGAGAGTGAGGAATGGGATAAGGAAATCACCAAACTGGAACTGGGCAGAGCAATAAAGCAGCTAAAGAAACGAAAGGCGGCAGAAGAAGATGGTATAACAGCAGAATTTATAAAAGGCATTACAAAGGGTAGGTGGGATAATTTGAGAGCAATCATGAATAAGGTATGGAAGGAGGGGAAAATGCCGGAAGGGTGGGAGATAGCACGAATCTACCTGATCCACAAAGCAGGGGACGAAAGCCTAGCAAAAAACTATAGGGGGGTTTCGCTGCTGGATGTAGGGTACAAACTGATGGCAAGTGTGATGGTCAGGAGACTGAACGGGTGGATAGGGAAAGAGGGGAAGCTGCGGGAAAGCCAGGCAGGATTCAGAGGAGGAAGAGGCACCAGAGACCACGTGTTCGTGCTAAACACGCTGATAGGAAACAGGCTGAAAAATAAGGGGGGGAAATTATATGTGGCATTTGTTGATTTTGGGGCGGCGTTCGATAAGGTTGGAAGGGAACTGATGCTGAAGAAACTGTGGGAAAAGGGGGTACGAGGGAAGATGCATGGTATGATAAGGAGAATATACAGGGAGGACACGGTGAAACTAGACAGTCCAATGCGGCTCCGTGAGAATTTAGGAAGCCTGATTGGCTACTGCCTACGGCCGCCAGTGCGTCTCATCCGAGCGGCGACTGTGTCCCCACGCGCCATCGGAATGGGCCAGTAAGGGTAGTGATAGGGGCAAGGGACGTTACCTGAGCTGGTAGGGCAGACGCCAGAAACCAAGATTTATTTACTACTCGGTCTGCACGCATAGAGTGGGAACCGTCGGTGTGACGCGCAAGCGCATTTGCGCTGTCTAGTTTCACCGTGTCCTCCCTGTACAGGAGAACAGTAAGTGAGGTAATTGCGGGGGAGGGGATTTCAGGACAGTTTGAAACAAGGAGGGGAGTAAGGCAAGGTTGCCCGATCAGTCCCACGCTATTCAATATAATATTGGATGACGTGGATGAGAGATGGGAAAAGAGAGGAGAAGGAGGCACAGTGATAGGAGGGGTGAAGATCTTCGCATTGAAATATGCGGACGATATTGCAGTGGTAGCAGAAGAGGCCGGGGGACTGAGGGAAATGCTCAAGTCATTGGAGAAGTTTGTGGCAGAGACGGTAATGGCAGTAAACGTGGCGAAAACTAAAGTAATGGTTTTTAGAAACGGAGGGGCGAGGAAGAAAGAGGAGAGGTGGTTATTTAAAGGAGAAGAAATAGAGGTGGTTAAAGAGTTCAAGTATCTGGGATACTGGTTCTCGACGAGGAATACGGGTGGATGCCACATAAGGAAGTTGGTGGAGAAAGCGCGGAAGGCGGCAAATGCGGTATGGGGGGTAATAAAAAGGGCAAGGGTGGAGGGACTAAAGGAAAGGATGCAGCTGTATGAATCATTAGTCAAAGCAGGGGCGCTCTATGGGGTAGAGATTTGGGGTTGGAAAAGAAGAGAGGAAATAGAAAAACTAGAGGGGAGGTTGGTCAAGATGGCCCTGGGGGTGGCAAGGAATACGCCGAGCTATCTATGGAAGCTGGAAGGGGGAAGAAGAAGTGTCGAGGTAGAGACACGAGAGAGAGCCGGGAGATATATAGTACAGATAATGAGAATGGAAGAAGGTCGTTGGCCGAAGATATGTTTGAGAGAAGAAATGAGGGGGATTTTGAATGGATGCCCGACGAGGTGGGGAAAGGAGTTCAAAAAAGCGATGGATGACGTGGGGAATGGGGTGGTAACGAAATTGTTATGGGAGAGGGGTAATAACGGGGAGGTGATAGAGAAGTCGCTTGAAGAACGACTGAGGAGAAAGGAAGAACAGGACATACAGATGGACTGGAACAGGGTAGATAGGTCCACGTTCTGTGAATGGTACAAGGAAATCAAGAGGGACTGTGAGATGGCGGAGTACTGGGAAAAGAACACGGTGAGAGGTAGATGGAAGGAGCAATGGGCAAGACTGAGGTGTGGAAACGTAGGAAAAGTAGGAAAGCGAGGGTTTGACTCATGGGTGTGTGGGGTGTGTGGACAGGAGGACGAGAGTCTGGAACATATTTGGAAATGCGAGGTGGCCAGAGGAATAATAAGGGAGGAATGGGTACAGGGGGTGGATATGTGGAGAGGAGGGCGGGAAGGGGAAGAGCTGGAGGAATGGACGAAAGATACGTTGAGGGGAGAACTCGTAGAGGAGATCTGTGCGTACCTGGAAATGTTCGATAGAGTAAGGAAAGCGAAAAAAGGGGAGGGGGAGATAGTGGAAGAGGAGGAGGAAAGCGAGGAGGTCGGTCGTGTTGGATTACGCGCTACTAAAAACCTGAGTATGCCAGTATTGTCAGCAATAAGTCACGAGGGGTGTCAGGGAGGGTAGTGCGTAAGATAATTCAGAGCGAAATAGGATTAAATAGAGTAAGTAGTGTAAGCAGAATAAGAGATTTTTAAAAAATGTTATAAAAATTATAAAAAATGTTATATGGATGAAAGTTGGGAGATGTAAAAGGCGAGAAGCCGTACTGCTGGAAAATAAATCTATCTATCACTCGAACTACCGCCCGATTAGTCTAACGCCGAACCTAAGCAAACCCTACGAAACAATAATCAATACGAAACTATCAAGTTTTTGAGCTCAACACAATATAATACCCAATATGCAATTTGGCTTCAAATACCGGTACTCAACCACCCACGCGATTCACAAACTCCTCTCCGACATAAATAACGAAATCGCCAGTGGCCAACTCGTCAGCGCAGCGCTCCTAAACCTTGAAAAGGCCTTCGATACGGTATGGCTCAACAGTCTGCATAGACTACATAAAAAAAACTTTCCACGCTGGTTAATCTTAACGGTCTGAGACGTGATATCTAACAAAAGCTTTGTGACATGGGACGGCATGGTTAAGTCGTCTAAAATATTTACAATTAAAGAAGGGCTACAACAAGGTAACTCGCCCATATTATTTTACATTTCTACTTGCGACCTGCTCAAACTCTTTAACCTCAATAATAATAAAGGCACGTCAGCAATTGCTTTTGCTGACGACATAATAATTTACTCAAAAGGGAACCGGGTCCGAAAAATACAGCCTATGCTCGAGGAAATAGTGGAAAAAATTAACCAATACTACATGAGGTGAAATTTACGACTAAATCCACTCGAATGTGAAACAATTTTATTCTGAAAACCACTTCATTTAATTAACCCACTAAGCAGAGCCGGAGCGAAAGATTTTTCAATAAAAACCACTGTCCCTGGCACTGCCAATAAAATCAGTATTCCACATAAAAAAATGGTTAAATACCTTGGAGTTAATCTCGACTATCTCCTCAGGGATAATAATCATATAGACATACAACTCGGCAAAGCAAAAAAAGCGCTCCAGGCGCAACATTCTTTAATAAGCATTTAACGCGGAAAACTAAAATAATTTTATACATGCTGTTATTAGGCCGATTATAACGTACGCCGCGCCAATATATGGTGGAATATCAACCACACCATGACAGAAAAGCTACGAGTTTTCGAACGCAAATGCCTTAGAATATGCATGTATTTGAATAGATCAGAACACACCAACTTCCAACATTATATTAAAAATGAAGTTATATATAACATGGCTGACATTCCTCGGATAGACAATTTTATTATAAAATTAAGAAGAGATTGCTTTGGTAACATCCTGCGAATCCATAATGAAACAATACATAAATAAAAGGTACAAGAAGAATGGGAAATAAACAAATAACTACGCACGGGCTACATCGCCCCACAAATATTTACTCACTGCGACCGTATCGGAGCCCCTCGTGGGAATCAGACGATCTTCAGTAGACCTCGAATAGACTAATGCACTTTTTGCAAGTTTTAGACTCAATTTAGACTTGTTTGCAACTTTCCGAACACAGTTCATTCAGAGTCACTTTAGTGCAACTAGAGCAACGGTCGCGAAATGGTTGCACAGAAGTAACTCCTGTTATAGGTTATAAAAATGTCATTGTTAGACCTAGGATAGACTTTGATGCAACCCTTGTGTGAAATATTTTTACAGCGTCGTTTTTTTGCAACCTTTGCAACCATCGCTTAATGGCATGCCACATAAGTAACATTATTTGTTAATTTGACTTCTTCATATGATGACGCTTTGTGGAAACCTTACAAATCTCGACTGCTCTAAAGAACGTTATTCGATCGTTTTTTCGGTTATCGAAGCATTAACAAAAAAAAAAAAAAAAAAAATGACCGAGCAACGTTTTTAGAGCAGTCGT
Source organism: Tromatobia lineatoria (assembly GCA_949699805.1). Lineage (NCBI taxonomy): Eukaryota > Metazoa > Arthropoda > Insecta > Hymenoptera > Ichneumonidae > Tromatobia > Tromatobia lineatoria. Next base: position 17,254,773 of record OX453035.1, read on the forward strand.
TTTTATCACCACTGGTCGCAAGATGACTAGGAATATGAGAATCGCTCCAGAGAAATTGCTCAAAAATTCTAACAAATTAACCGATTGTTATGAAATTTGGTACAAGCAGCAGCAAATATTTATTATCTGTTTTATTTTTGATTTTTCAAAGATTCAATTCATTTATTGTCGGTTGATCATAGATATAAGAAATTTTTTGTTAAATAAAGAAATTCCATGAAACCCGAACTTTATTTATAGATTTGCTGCAAATTCAATACCAATCTTCCTTTAATATAGATTTATTCATAAAAAGTTATATGGTTTAATAACAAAAAAACATTGCGTTTGCTAGGTCGTGTACAGATATTTTTCGAAGATTGTTTTTAGGGTCCTCCCTGGTTAAACAATCGGATTCAAACCAATGAAACGAACGAAAATTCGATCGAAACCTAAAACCGATTAAATTTCTATCAGAATTTTGTCCATTTGATAGGTTTCTATCAGTTTGAATCGGACCGTTTAACCTGGGCCTTGAAAACAGTTCAACAGAAGTCTCTCAACAGTCTAAAATTTGCACAAGCTCGATGGCTGCACTTCCGTTACTGTTAAGTCACACTATAGTCGCGCGACTCACAGGTAACGCTTGTGCAACTGCGACTTCGAAGCGACTTGTTCGGTTATAAATATCATTTTATAGTCAACCGGGGGTCGTTAGTCAGCGTCAAATCAGAGTCTCCCGAGAGTCGAAACATTGCAAAAAGAGATCGGTCACTCTTTCGTTTACTTTCAGTCTCAATGGAGTTGCGCAACTATAATTCGACTGTCAAGCAACGCTGGGGTGACTGCGACTTCTAAATGACTAGTCGTCTCATTTCCACGAGGGAGTAATCCAAAACGAGCTAAACATACCAATACCATACCACTGGCGGCGCAACAACGCGAACAAACGCATAACGCTAGCTCGTAATGACTACCGAAACAAACCCGAGACGTTCGCAGGGTCAACCGCTATACGCCGTTGCGACCTCACAAATTATCATAGGCTTAATTTTCTAAAATATGACTGGCTCAACGAGCACTGTCCGCATATCGCGGCACTGGTAGCCAGAAAAGCCGGTGCAGTCCAGAGAAATAGGCGAGAAAGAAGAAGGCAACCCGCTCCCAATGTATGATAAATGTAAATATGAATATAATTCCTTAGATTATATGATTCTAGGCCTAAGTTTGGCCAAATAAGCTTTGCCGAGCTTTAAAGAAGGAACTAGGAGGTCTATTTTTGCGTACACTACTTTTGTTTTTCCCCCTATATAACTGTGCAAACATGACCACATATGTCGAGCTGTCCTTATTTATCGCTTAACTCGAAAATAAAACAACCATTACCCATAAAGTCTCCTTTCACAAAATTATCTATAACATAATTACAGCGGCTATACTCCAGAACTACTAACAAGTAGACATGTCTATATGTATATATTTTCTATGATAAGGCTTTTGTTATTAAGTTTATTGTAGCCTACCACCTTCTGTATCTTGTAAAAAATAGGAAAAAAAAGGTTCGGAGTTCGAGACGACGATAAATTTTTTTTACAATTTTTTCTTTTTTTTTCAAGACCCGACTTGCATGGGGGTGCGAGCAATGCACGGTCGGGTCTGAAAAATTTAAATGTTTATTAACGATCAAATTCATATGAACGATCAAAATTACATGTCAGACATAATACAATGTATACGTTTTTGGGAAATCCATTAACGCAACATTGTATGGAACCAAACTGTAAAGAAGTGCGAGCACTCCGGTTCGTCTCGATCATTTGATTTTTTCAAGTGGAGAGTGAAGTCAGTTTTGCGTCTCGCAGTTAACATTGGAAAAACATAAGTCAATTACGGACAAAAAAGGCCGAGCGTATGACTTCTGTGCGTACAGAGGTTGTACGAAAGGGAAGTTCACTACGAATTCAAGGCTCTACAGATTTCCCATAAAAGACGATCAACGACTAGCTACATGGATTGAAAACGCGGGTAAGGTTTGATCAGGATTACAAGAGGAGGAATGGGTATAAGTGAACAAAACGGTATATCTATATTGATGATTGTTTATTTGTTATTTCAATTTAAAACTTTATCAATCAAAGTTGCGAACGCAATTAGGAGGGCCCGCTCGGGATTGGGAAGTTCTTCGAACCGAGGCACCTGCCACCCCCGCGAATTACGTTGCCGGCGGTCCCGCAAGTGCTCACGCTCGTCATCCCGCGAGGGCTCGTGCTGGCTGCTTCCTCCGTAGTGCCGCTCGTACGGCTTGCGGCCGGCCCCCTTCTGCCCCCCTGCCGATTTACGGCTCTTCTTGGAGGGCGGTGGGAGGCCGGCCGCCACGGCACGTTCTTTCCGCTCCCGGCATCTCATCCGCCAACTTTTTAAAGTTTTATCTGGAATAGAGACATGAGAAATAAAACATAAATAACAACATCTTTCATGATAATAATAACGTAACGGAATTTCCACTTCCTCTGTTTATCGACCGTGTCCGTTGGCCCTGGGTCGTTTCCGGTTTCTGGTCCTGGGTCGCCGCGTCTCTGAAAAAAGAAAGAAATCGTTCGGTGCGTGAGGGAACTGGCGTACGTCTGCCAAGCTTGCTTGAATATTTGAAATTCTTTATTGATACGGTTAAGATACGTTCAAGCAAGGCTCGAAGACTGGATACCGAAGTCCGTGCGATGAGCTGAAATTCAAATGCATGGTCCCAGCAACATTGCGACGGGCGCAAACGATCAAGCACGGTCGCAAGCTACGGAAACGCACGAAATTCTCCCATGGAGAGTATATCTATATATACTCGACCAATCAGAAAGATGGGTCGGAAGCGCACAATTTTTTCCACGTCGATTATATCTAGATATATCCGACCAATCAAAAATATGGGTCTAGTTCGGCAACTGTCCAGTGTGGCGGCGCTGCAAACATGGAAAAAAAGTTGCCTCAAGAATATCGCTCCACTGGCAATCTCCCTACTCATCTCTGGCCTCACGAATATCGCTCCACTGGCAATCTCCCGACTCATCTCTGCTTCTACTAAAAAGTTGGTAGCGATATAAGTCGACTTTCGAGTTTCAATATCGCACGTTCGAGATTTGCATTGTTAGCGGTTTATTCGTCCTGTGATTGGTTGGCTGTTTCGTTGGATACGGCGATCAAACCCAACTGTCCAGTTTGACAGTTCCGCAAGAAATATCGCGCGGGCGCGCGAGATTCGAAGGTTCAAATATAACCATATTGTGGGAATCGCAACAAACCGATTGGCAGGCTCAATTCTTCCTAAGGTATGTTTTTTATAGATATAAAATGTCGTTAAAACTTATTCTTTTTATATCTATTTACCTTTACCAAGCCCAGTACGAATTTTCAGCCAAAGGACCCGGTGATGAATTCGATTATTCTAAATAAATGACTTTCTCGTAAAGTTCATATTAAAAAACATCATCACTTTAGAAAAATTGAGTCTACCAATTTGGTTTGTATAGCTGAAACTTCGTCCTCAACTTGACAAACGAAAAAGAAATTAAAAGGGAAAATATCGACTGGTTTTCGATGCGTTCACGCACAAAAAATCGTCAAATAATTTTTAAAAAATTATCTCAACGTCCGCAATAAATTCATTTAATTTTGTTGCTTTCTCATAGAGGAAGCTTTGTTTTTATGAGAAAAAAAATTCCGAGATTTTTATGTCGGAACACTAAGGATTGTCCAAAACGTCGAAAAAAGTGGTTCAGACAAAGTGTCCGTATGCGTGTGCGAGTCTACGTGAGTGTGTGCGTGTGTGTGCAGAGCCTTGAAATTTCAGTCACCTGTAACTCAACAACCGCTCAACCGATTAAGCCAAAATTTCGCAAACAAGTGAAGCAGCAATTTTTCTTTAAGTGTTGCTGTTATTTTTCGAAACTTATGCAGAAATTTTTATCTAACGGCTTTTTGGAATCTTCAATAAAAAGGACGTCCACGCTCTAGCTTTCGTAAAATTGATGATATTTATTTATTTATAATTCTTCATAAATGTGGGTACTACTAATGTTGTTTGAGTTAGAGTATTGATTTTGACTGAATTCGGAAGAGTGGTTCGAAGTTTATAGAGTTTTGAAATTTTCGAAAAAGATAACGTTCTTGTCCAAACTTCGGCAAAACATGAGACATCGAATATGGTTCAAATGAGGCAGAATTTTAAGTTTCGAACCAATTATGTTATTGTATAAACCTCAACAAAACATAAGGTAGCAAAGTCAAACTTTGACATTAAATCAGTATTATTCAGTAATAATAGGTACACAGTTTTGCCATAATTTTTGGTTTAAATGTTTCAGACAAATGAAGCTGCGAAGTTGAACTTTGCCAATCGTTTCCTTATTATTTTTGGTATTTCTCACAAAGCTTTCTTTATGGGAAAGCTGAAATCGATTAACATACTTCCTTATAGAAGTAGCTTTGGAAAAAAATATAAAGTTCAACTTTGCAGCTATTTCAAAAAGAGAATAAACACATACATAATTCGGTTTTTTTCTAGTTTTCTACTATGAAGCCTTGCAGGAGTATCGCCAAAAGGAAAGAAAAATTTCCATTTTTTCTTAAAGCGAAGGCTTGAAAGGGCTTGGATATTTCTGATTTTCTTTTATCGTGTTACTTCAAACTTACTTATGTTCGGAGCGATTGCGCAGATTCGAAATTTTCAGCGGCTGAATTATTGCGGAATCTCTCATATATGGAATTTCTCTATATCAGCTGATCCATAAATACCGAATACCAATACATCCAATTCAATATGATTTTCTTCACAATGAGGAAGTAGGGACAGATAAGTAGTAGCAACGAGAGATAAAGTCAAAATTGAACCGGAAAAGAACCCAGGCGGAGAGGTGAAGAACTTACACATTTAAATAATAACGAAAGAGTTGAATTATACAGTCCATTTCTTTTAACTTGTATTGTTCGTTTCATTTAAAAAATGTAATCAAATAATTCAACATTATCTGGCTAAGCGCGCGGAGCGTGCGTATCCCGACTTTTAATAAAAAGTTGCTGGCGATATATAAATCAAAAGTTTAACGATGGCGAGTTCGATGTTCACATTGCTGTCGGCTTATTCGTCCTGTAATTTGTCTATTTGATAATTGAGGAAATTCTGCTTGTCAAGGCATAAGAGCGCTGCAGCGCAGACATAAAGCCGTGCGCGACAGCGCGCGTGATAGTTCCTAGTACTCTTTTAAAATGTTGGTGACGGTCCGTTATGTTCATGTGAAGGTTTTTTTTTTCGTTCTCTGATTGGCCTTTGGTTTGCGCGAAAGCTGACCGACCGAGGCCAAATTTATCTGTTTTCAACCCGGAAATTGACAGTTTGCCATCCGCGATCACGCGGCTGTCGAAAGGAGAATGGGGGCAATGCATTATTTTTTTAAATGCGTCACCGTTTCTTAACCTATTTTTTAAAATGGATAATGAAATTCGGATCCACTACACATTACTTTTTAAATGAGTAATGGAGCAGAGATCCATCACCCATTATTTAATTTTTAATAGAACAGAAACTCATGACCCATTATTTTTTAATGTTTACTGGAACATAGATCCAGCACCCATTCTTTCTAAAATGTTCAATGGAGCAACGATGTGACGCCCATTACTCTTATAATGTTCAATGAAACAGAGTTTCAGTACCAATTATCTTTTAAATGTTTAATAGAACAGCGATACAGCTACCGTTACTTTTTCAATGTCTAATGGAACAGAAATCCAGCATCCATTATTTTTGCAATGAACCAGTACTACAGCTTCCATTACTTTTTTAATAGGTAATGGAGCAGGAATCCAGCACCCATTACTTTTTCAATATATATGTAATGTTATTAAAATCGTCTTTGTCTAACTTTGTCAAACTCGTCTAACCCTGTCTAGGCATATTAGACAGAGTTAGGCGGAGTTAGACAGGATTCAAATGGGTCAGACTGAACTAGGCAGGGTTACATAGAGTTTAACAGGGTTAAACGGAGGCACGGTTAGACTGGGTTAGAAAGAGTTAGACAGCGTTAGACCGAGTTAGGCAGGGTTAGACTGGGTTGGGCAGAGTTAGGCGGAGATGATTTGAGTAACATTGTATACACATCAAAAAAGTTACTGGATCTCTGTTCCGTTAAACATTTTTAAAAAAAAGGGTGTTGGATCTCTGTTCTATTGAATATTATAAAAGTAATGGGAAATGTATCGCTGATCCATTGAAAATTAGAAAAAAATAAGGGCTGGATCCATGTTCCATTGAACATTTAAAAAGTTATGGTTGCTGGATGTCCGGTCCATTACTCATTGAAAAGAAATTAATGCTGGATTCGACTTGCATTATCCATTTTAAAAAAAAATTAAATGATGCATTATTTTTACATTAAAAATTCCACAACGCTGGTCGAAAACATCGTAAGCTTTTCAGTAATCAGCTATCTCCGCCTGAATCTAAAAGAAGAATTTCGTAAAGGAGCGCTGCGGCGCCTTTGAAAAAAAATAGTGACGCACAGCAGCGCGTTTAGTTTCGCTAGTAATAGGTAAAACGTTTTCTCATAATCATGAAATTCCGGATAAGGGTTTCTACGACAGAATTAATATAAAATTTTTGGTTCCTTTCCTAACAAAGAAAACTGATGAACCACTAAATACAATCTTAGCGATCGGAACAGAAACTTGACGATGGATAATGTGAATAATCTACCGTATCGATAATTTTTTATTTTATAAGCAATGTGATTACCCACGATCATTATACAGAGAGATCACAAGAGTATCAAATAAGATTGAATGTAATTGTTAACGAAAGTATTCGGGCTTTGTTGCGGGACATCTTCACTTCTTCTCTTTATCCTTATCCTTATCCTTATCTTTGTCCTGTCCTTTGTCCTTGGTTTGCTGCAGGAAACTAACAGCTTGGCGAACGGCCTCCGACTGAGGATCTACGCCAGGTAAACTCTCGAGAACTGTCTGAAGAAACGTAGGATCGGATATGACTGCTGCGTAATCGTCTTCAACCTCCATTGCTTCCTCCTTGTGCGACTCAAAGTCCTCTGTAACGAAAAAGGATTGGATTTCATGGAATTAAACTGTCGGACACGAAATTCTTGTTTAAAAACAATCCAAAGCTCGCTAGTCGTTAATTTATAAACATTTGGAATGTTAGTAAAAGGCCATAAAAAAAATTCAGGTATTAAAATCAATGAGGTGCTCAAAAGCGTAGTTGATTCGATAGATTCTGAAAAGGAAGCTCTGTAAAAAAATATTCAAAGTTTTCCGTCGAAAAAAGATAAATAAAAAACGAAAAAAAAAAAAAAAAAAAAAAAAATGTCTGTAAGATCTGATCTATTCTACTGATCTTCACTAAATTGGATAAGTAGCATCACTGAAAATTATTTCATTCACATGCAAATATCTGCTTGCTACAGAGAATTTTGCAAAAGTTGATCAGAATTGTGAAATTTAAAATGTGAAAATAATGCATTATTTTTTATGAAAAAAATGGATAATGGAATTCAGAACCACAAGCCATTACTTTTTTAATGAGTAATGGAAGACACATCGATTACCATTACTTTTTTAATGAGTGATGCAACTTATATTCATGACCGATTTTTAACATATTGGGTAATGGATGTGGTAATGCATAAATGATAATTCCATCACTTTAACTTAATTTGCTTAATAAATAATAATAAATAAATTTATAATTGAATAAATCGAAACATCGCTCCAAATTTCAATAAATAAGAAGATGAATCGCAATTCGTTTGACAAACTGATAAATAAATGAATAAGTGTTATACAGACCCGTGGAGAATTCAATTCGTATAAATTCGAGAAAAGTGCGCGAAAATTGCAACCACTTCTTGACCAGGTTGATTTTTCCATGGTTTTTGATGTCCAGCTTAATTTCATCTTGTCTTTTGGTATCTAGATTGATTTCTCCATGGTTTTCGCTGTCCGAGTTGATTTATAGATAGCTTTTGGTGTCCAGGTTGATTACTTCATAGCTTTTGGTGTCCAGGTTAATTTTTTCACGATTTTTAGAAATAAACCTGGACACCAAAGGCTATGGAGAAATTAACCTGGACGCCAAAAGCTATGAAGTAATCAACCTGGACACCAAAAGCTATGAAGTAATCAACCTGGATACCAAAAGCCATAGAGAGATCAACCTGGACATCAAAAGCTATGGAGAAATCAACCGGGACACCAAAAGCTATGAAGAAATCAACCTGGACAACAAAAGCTTTCGATAAATCAACCCGGACAGCGAAAACCATGGAGAAATCAAACTAGACACCAAAAGCTATGGAGTAATCGACCTGGACATCAAAAACCATGGAAAAATCAACCTGGACGAGAAGTGGTTGCTGTCTTCGTGCACTTTTCTCGAATTTATGCGAATTGAATTCTCCACGGGTCGACCTCCTTAAACGCGGATTTCTAATTATATTATACTCATTCATTTATTTATCAATTTTTCAAACGAATTGCGATTTATCTTTGTGCTTATTGAAATTTGGAACGTTTTTTCGATGAATTTAATTATATACTAGGGGGGCTTAGCCCCACTGCGCGCTTCAAAGAACAGGGGACATCAAAAGTCGAATTATCGGAAACCGAAGCTAATTTTCAAACGTTCTCATTGGTCTCCAATGACTTCGTCATAAAGCCCACTTCAGACTATTATAATAGCTGTTGACACGTACCACGCGCGTTTTAATTGGCTGTGTTTTTAGAAATTGTAATATAGAATAAATTTTTCTTCTCGTAAAAACAGACATGGCACATGGAAAGTCTGTTATATCATTCATACTCATTAACATGCAAATATCATGTTTAATGACAAGAAAAGACAACAAAAAGGAGTTCGAGAGAAACAGGCACGTTTTTAGTCTCATATAACCAAAATCCTCATAAAGGTTACGAGGAAGCAAAATAAATTCGATAGCTACGGGCTGGGTACGAACACTGCTTGGAGTATGATTAATAGTCTCGGAATATGAGGGTTATGTACATACTAGTTGATCGATGTACATTAAAATGCAATTTTTTGTTTACTAACGTTGATCTTGCATGGACATCTGCATAGCGAAAGCAATCTGTTCTTCCTCAGTCATGTGCGCGAAATCGGGCACATTGTCAGTGCTCGGAGGACTGGCTTCCGGTGCAGAAACACTTTCCTCAGTTCCTCCCAGCGACATCGCTAATGCACGTTTAAGCATAGCTTCCTCGTTCGGTGCCTCCTTAATCGTTTCGGGTTTGGCTGGTACTGCCTCTGTTGCCTGGGCACGTCGCGCCTCGTCCTCCTGTCTCTGGCGTTGTTCTTCCATCGAAACGCGCAATGCCTGAAACAAATACAATTTTATATTTTTTCGGAAAAATTTCAACACCATATAGATTCAAAAATGACTGTCCTTTGTCAACTAATTGTCCGATTAAAACAAAATATTGGAATAAACTTTGCACATTACATAATAAAATTTCTAAATATCATAACATAATATGTAACAATAGAATATATTTCAAGGAGTATGATTTTGACAAATAAAACCTTTATCGTTAGTAAAACCACACAATCATTAAAGGACAACTGAAGATGAAAATTAAATTATCAAAAGTGGTACCAGTGCTAGCTCAGGATCTTCGTTAGGATCTACGCCAAATTCAAAGGCAGCACCGCCCATTCCCGCTGCACCCATTCCATCCTCTCCCTGTATTATCGGCGAGGAAATTAAGGCGTCAGATAGATGAGGTCCAGGCGGAACAGTTACGAGATGGCTGCCGGTACCGTCCTTTCCGTTTAGAGCATTAATGAACGCTGTCAACACGTCGTTATTGATTGTCTCTTCACCGAAACTTATGATGTCGACGTTTACTTTTTCTTTCTTCAAGCGCTTTGCTAGCTTCACCAATTCCTTCTCATCTAGTTGAATGGGACTGCCCACGAACGCTACTATACGCATCTTATGGTTTTTTCCTTGTCGATGTTTTAGGGCCAACTGTAAAGACCAGTTCATATTGTAATTTATCGACATAACAGGAATCAGAGTTATGTTTTCCTTTTCGCTTTATGACCATTAAGGCTTGTTATCTTTCAATAATGTTATCGCTAACTCGTGATGATGGAATGAATGGCCGGACTCTCCAGTCTAAAAGTAAGGAAACTCATTAAAACCAAAGGGAAGTGATTTTTCGTAACACGTGCATGAGCGGTGCTTTCGATGGCAGTTTTTCGGGCCGAAAGTAGCTAGTTTCATGGCAGTGTTAAAACCATCGATCGACACGAGTATAGCTCGCGTTTCTTTCACTTTCGCCCTTTCAGTGTGTCACTTTCGTCCTTAGGCACGAAAATTGGGAACCTCACTTTTCACTGTTCTTCCCTTAAGACAACAGCCCACCCACTCACTCGCCTCCAGCTCATACCACTGGCAGCACTCGCCTTCGGCTCGTGCAGCAAGCAGTGGTACTCACTTCCGGCTCATGCAGCCACCTTTATGGCATATGCGGAACGACCACTTTCCCGTATATTGGTATCGTAAAAGTTGTTGCAAATGCTATAAATGGATACCCAATTTTCAGTATTTCTTTTTTACATGGGTGTCTTAAAAAATCATGGTTTATAGCAGAATACAATATGAAAGAAATATAAATATCGAACAGCACGCGGCAGAAGAGGTGCTCTTCTCAAATGAAGCGCTATCGGTGCTAGTCTCTAGATTACATCGGGTGAACCTATAGTTACACCGGAAGCTCACTTTCGATGGACAAGGTACAACTTGTATTCGATAGAAGTTTTATTATATGACAAGGAAAGACAGATAATGTTTTTGAAAAATGTTTCGACACAGATCCGCGGAATTTATCTTTCCGAATCAAGAAAAAATATTTCTCAAGTGTCACCATAAAGTATCTAACTGATCAATTCATGTTAATGATCGTAAGTGTTTTTTTTTACCTAATACACCGTGTTGAAAAATCTTTTAAAAAAACTCATGAACTGGAAAAATTCTATCGAATGGAAGTTCTGTTTTGCCCATTGAAAGAGAGCTTTCGGTGTAACTATGGTTCGGCGAACTTCAGTTCGCCCGATGTCACCTGAAGTCTCGCACGGGCAGCGCCTTTTTTGAAAAGAGCACCTATGCCCCCATCGCTTGCTGTTGTTTGCTATTTATTTTTTAACATTCTAATGTGCTACAAGTCACCGACAGCGATGGACGTGCGGTCAGTGTGTGACTTCGACGGTCCCCAGAGTTAAACAGCATTGTTTACGACCATAACTTGAATAGATAGATAGAAAGAAATTTGCTGAGTCCTCAAATAAATTCCCTAAGGACTAAAGCATTACAATGGTTACATAGATAATAGCGTGAAAAACTTATAACTAATACAGTGAAGATGAGCATAACATAAAGATAAAGAAGGAGGTAGTACAGAGTGTTCCGCAGTTTCGCAGAGACCTCGTGCCAAATGCGATACAGAAGTGCATAAGTGCATTAGGATGAGTGGCCGTGGTCAACACTCTAGTAAGGTCACTATGTAGAAACGAGGAAACGAGAGAGGGGCTACGTAAAAATTTGAATAAAGCATACGGAAGAAAACATTCCAATATAAACTCATGAACTTTGAACAGCCCTTAAAAAAAACTCCTAAAAATTAGGCATTCACTCTCAGAATTTGCAACAATTTTTCCGATGCCAATATCCGGAGTTTTTTCCGCAAAAGAAAAATATTTTTGTTGATTTCGCCGTAAAATGATGCCTGGAATTACACAATTGTGACGTTTTTTTTGGGCCGCACATTTTCGTTTTTTTTACAGATATTATAGGTTAAATTAAAAATGACAACTTGACATATTTCATGAGAAAAAAAAACATATAAAAAAAATTAACATGTAGTGTATCTATTATAATCACTGAACCGCATTCTAATACTTACTTTATACAAATTCTTTCCTTGTCAAAATGTCTTAAATATATTCATGTTAATGGCCTATGTCTGACCATTACTATTACGCTTGTGAGTTTTTAATAATCAGTTCCACTCATTATGTCTGTAATATGGTGACTCTTGAATCATTAGCAAAGATGCAAAAACTTATTTGATAAAAAGTTGACATATGCACCCATTGACATTGTACATTAATTTTATATGATATAAAGAAGTCTAACCATTCAGTCATTTCACAGATTCCCTCTGACATGTATATAATTTAGAAACAACATTTATTGTGTAACTTCATATATATTTATCTTTCTATTTTATAAATAATTTTTTTTAAAGGTATACAAATCGTCTCCCTATTTATCCAACTTGAATATATTGATTTCAATCGAGACGAGTGATTTTGTTGCTTATTTCTATTTTTGCAACATATTTAATTACAAAACTAATAATTGTAACAGTTGAAAAGGCCAGAGTTTGGAAGGGGTGGTGTGTGTGTGTGTGTGTGTGTGTGTGTGTGTGTGTGTGTGTGCGTGCGCGCGCGCGCGGTGCGGATGGCTTGACGAATTATCGAAGAGAGAAAATATATGATGATTACCGAGAATCTAACCTGGATTGTTCGGACACTGAGTCAGAGCGCCAGCCACTGCACTAATGTCGCTTTATTTTAATTATACTAACAAGAATCATAATAAAAATAGTAAGAGCGATATCAAATGGTAAATCAAATTACTTTTAATACATACATGAGCGATCCTAATTCCTGTAATGAGACTAAGATTGCCATTAGGTTGAACCTGATGTAGTTTGGACAAGATTCTGCCCACATCACTGGTCAATGTAGCCAGAACCTCCACACTGGAAGAAGCGTCAGACCTAATTTTAATCAAACATCTCATACAATTCTTTTCTTTCCCACAGCTTTTCTGATACATACTTCGCTAGAGTTATAAGTCCAACATTGTTCTCTGGATTGGATCGAGTCTTGGAGTGACAGACCAAATTAACAGCATCTTGTTGAGCCTGCAGACGAGTTGGGAGAAAATCACCATTTCTCATGTAGTCGCTGTTGTCAACACTGTTGGATATTAATTAATTTATTAATTATAAGTATCCTACTATTGGAACTTGAATTGGTTAATGGTAAATCTGCATATTTCTGCTTGTTTTCAAAAGGTATAACTGTTAAAACATGAAGTTTACCACAGGCATAAAATTATTCTTTTCGGACCTGAAACCATTAGTTTTTAGACTCAAGTGATTTGCACTAGACACATCAGTATTACCTAACTTAAACTTGATTTTTTTTCATTATATATATGCAAAATGTCACATATTTAATAACTAGGAAATTATGTTGTAATATATATTCTTTATTCTGAAAAATATTAATAATGCATTGTATAAAAAACTTTGTGGACCCAAACTGATGTAGAGTAGTTATTTTCAAAGCCAATGGGGTCAGGAAAGCATTAATGCATTAATAATGCATACATTCTCATAAAAGTATATACGTTTTCTTTTTAAAAGTAATGCTACTCCTGTTTATTTGCTTTCAGAAACAATCTTTGGTTATTTGTCAATTTTAATGTGGGGTAATGCATTGACTTTTTTTTTCAAATTACAAAATGCTTACTTTGAAGATATTTGATTGAGTCAATTGTTAGATCATTATAGCTTACTGATTATAATGCAGACAAATGTCTGCACAAATCAGTAAGCTATACATATCATTAAAGTTCTAACATTCTCAAATATCTATAGGACCCATTGACAGAATATATATTACCAATAATAATGGACCATGATTTCATCACTATTAATAATAAATTAGTCAGCTGATGGTTATGTATGTCCAATAATATGAATGTTTTTTTTGGGAGGCTCATAATAATACAAATCACTATGAACAGTAGTCACTTATTCTACAGAACTTTGTGAATGAATCAGAATAATAATAATCCATCAACGGATATAATAGAAAAACAGAGAAATTTACGATATAAAAATTGATATGTAAAATGAATTGAATTATCATTAAATAGTTGCTCATACTATTTCTAAGATGACTCAATGCAGGGAAACACAATGGTACGTCAATGTCTTTCTCTACATCCCAATTTATTTGTTCTCCAACTTATACGTGAATCTTAAAAGAATTCCATATAATGAAATTTAATTTATATTATATGTAACATTCCAATGTGTTATTTTTGGAATTCTATCTAATTCATGAGCACTTACTTAAAAGTAAATTAGAAATTTGTTGTAATGTCAATATTTACATTATTACCTTAACCTGTTGGCCCTTGGCAATGGAGCAGCCGGGTGGCTTAAGCTAATTCTATTAACGGTAGCCCATGATAACCAACATACAGTTGTACATGGATATGTTTGCGTTGCTTGTTTTGTTAGGTTTTTATTTACTCTGCTATAGTTTTATTCTCAGGTCTTTGTTTATTGTTTATAGGTATTGCTTTATCAATGTTTCTTGTTTTTGTTTTCTTATTTGTTTTTACAAATGTTTTACTTCACTATGGATATTTCCAGCAAATATTAGTATGCAATAAAATTTTTAGAAAAGAACAACAAGATGTTCAATATGTAGAGCAACAAAATACAACTATCATTTGTTTGATTTGTGTTAACCATTTTAATCTCCTTTAACACAGTTTTCTTATTCATCGTGATTATTTCCAAGTAATACAAATCCACTTTATAATAACTCCAACTAACATAAAAATCAACAGATTCTGAACACGAACATGAATTTTCTCTCGACCCTGGTGTAACTTGAATTTCATGTTGGTTTTTGAGTAGCAAGACATATTGAAAAATACATTTTTTCATTAGGCCATTTACAGGGTCAAAGATTTAAAACGTGTAAGCAACATTTTTGTTTTTTCCGTATGCAAAGAAATTAGCAAAAAAAATGTCTGATTTACAAGAAATATCGAGGTTTTCGAATAACCTGCAAATATGGTTCTCAAGATTGACATCCTTTTTCAATCGCTATCTTTTGCCTCGTTCTACGCTAAAATGTAGCGGTGGAGTAAAAAAAAAGTGAAGCATTTGACAGCAAAGAAATCTTCAGAAGGCTTTTATGTTGACATGAAGCCATTCAACTTTGCATTGTCACTGTCCCCGCCGCAATACATCGTAAAAAAAAGTAGATAACTACAAGAGCTGCCGGTTATGTATGATGAGGCAAAATGTAATGAAATAGAAAGCAGGGCTTATTAGGGAATATGATTTCAAGGGCAATACGCAATGAAAATACGTGTTATTGCGATAAAAGTTATTAAATATCGGATAACTTACCATATCATAGTACTCTCGAGCACCATCTTGGATTCACTGATTTTCAGACGTGAGTCCACGGTAAACCCTGTTTTCTGTTGTCACGTTCGCCGTTTAAGCTGCAGACTCACTCCGCTAACGTCCTTTCGTTTTTACTTTGTGCTTTTCGTGTTCGTTCAGCGGTTCGGCAGCATTCGTAACAATTCGTCGCAGATTCCATGCAATTTAGTGTGTCATGCAATGCAACATGCAACATATAGTAACCATGTGCTCACGTGTTTTCCGTTAGGTTTTGGAAATCTTGGACCGGTTTTCCGATTCTTTCGAGTATATTAATTATTATTTCTAGGTAAGACTATGAATACTGATTCATTTTTAAGGCCTTCATTTAAAAAATTAACATCAAATAAGTAGCATTTTTTTACTTTTTCGATTACCCTACACGGGGAATCAAAGATAAACAATGCGATAATTGACTGTTTTGTTATCTTGAGTTTCCACAAGAGAGGTTATGATTCAAGTTTCTGAAATAGTACCGATTATTTTCTAATTAAAAATCGTTTTACAATGTTGAGGAATAAAAAAAAACAAATTATTATTCTTTCACAATATTTCACTTTTTGAGTGAAAGTTTTTAGTGACTTACAGGAGTTCAGACATGAAAAAAAATTTGCAAGAATATACATCTCAAAAAAAATGAAACCCATCTTTTAATAAATGTTACACATTTAAACCTCATGAAGAATATAATAATTGTTATAATTCTGCAAATTTATAAAAACATATAGTGCACGAGAATGGTATATGGTTGAGAGTAAAATTTTCCATCTGCTGAAGCTTTTAAATCAAACTGGTGCACCTATTTAAGTGTGCGATGTCTTATTTTATTCGTTGAAAAGTACATTTTAGACAGATAATGGCAATTCTGGATGCAATGAAAATTAGATTTACCACAACTAATTATTTGATGGGTTGTCTATAGAGAGAGATTTATTTACATATTTAAAATTATAACTTTGTTATTAAGAAATAAAAATTTCTATATTCAATCCAGAATGCATTCTTTGACAGATAAAATAAGACAAATTTGTCCAACAGCTTGATCCAAAAGCTACGATATGTCACAAATTTTACTTTTTAGCTCACACAATTATGGCGTACTGTATGTCTTTATAGAGTTGTAGAATCATAATACTTGTTATGTATCTAATGCGGTTTTAATGTGAGATTTTTCTGAAGGAGTGTATAATTTACAAAAACAAATTTCTCATACTTTTTTTCAGATGACTGGGTCCCCTTACATATACATATTTTGAATATCTGTGAAACTCAATATATTGATCTATTCTCGTTATTAAATTTCAGCAGAATAGCTTTGAGAAATATATTCATGTTACAATGTGATGGAATTTCCAACATAATTGGCTAATTAGCCTTCATTAAATTTTTATTTAAATAATAAAATAGTATATTGCAATACAAGTGGGATTAAACTGTTTTCAACGAGTATGGGTTGAGGAAAGTATTTCTGGTGAAGATTGCACAAAATTTTATTTCACATGATACATAGGGTTCATGCAAGACACTGCCATTACTGCACTGAGTGAAATAAATTTTGTTATTGTATATCAAAAATCAATAAAACAAAATACTGACTGTGAGTAACCCACTGAAAATCATAATTCTCTCATAGTTTGTGGTTTAAAAATATCTTTGCAAATTACTTGGACCTGTGCTTACAAAATATAATGGACGAATGAAAAAAAAAATTTGTTGACTTTCGATATATGAAGAATCCGGGATGGACAATGGGACCAAAGATGATTATTTGATGCTTGGTGTTTTTGTTTTGTCATATAAAAGGCTTTTGAGTGTGCGAAATTGCATCAATGACCAGAAATTCAAATCTGTTACCACGACACAGAAGAATGAGACAGGAATATACACTTTTTATTTGTTTTTTTCAATGAGCAATAGTTTGTTAATACAATATAGATTTATGGTGTAAGTTTGTACGGCTATTCGATGATCATAATGTGAGAGTTTTAACAATATTACAAATTTTTTAATCTATATACTATCTGGGATAATAGGAAATAACATTACCAAGTTTGAAAATAATTATTCATCCCAACATCTGATGCGATTTCGAGTGCAATTTCCTCACGGGCTCGTAAATAAAATTACAATTACAAGAATTTTTATATTGGATACAGAAGATCAATAAATATAAATGTAAGATTAATAGTAGTATAGGAATTCTTGAACAATGTTGAATTGTATATTGGAGAAGGTCCCTAGATATTTGATTTTAAGAAATGGTACAGAGAAATTAGAGGGATCAAGGAGGTGAATGCAAAAAAAGCAAAGAGGAAGCTCGTTGTACCAGGTTGAGAAGAGTCAATTTTAATATAATATATAAGAACAGGGAATTGGGATTTCAAAAAGGCCAGCTATAGGTTGTGTTGACAAGGTCAAGAGAGTCTTAAATATATTGGGGTATGTCAGGAACTTGAGTAATAATTTTACTGCTACTTACAAACGGAAGTGCAAAAACTATTTTGACTGTCGAAAAAAGAAGAATGGAATTTGAATAGGGCTTATCCAAGGGGTGATCAAAGGTGAACAAGAGAGGATGCAGAAAAAGTATGTGCTTGGGAATATAAAAAACCAAATGATAATGGAGTAACTATGAAACCAATAAGCCACTAAATATAAAGGAAGTATCATATCAATTTTTTGATAAAATCAATGTATACTCCTGTCACCTAGCAGAGAAAGAATGGCCAAATATATACTATCAAAATAAGGTCCGTAAACTCATCTACATCATGAATATTGAATACATATAATTGTTGTTATCAAAGTGGCATAAGGCTTTGCAGAAGTTAGATGATTTATAGTTAATATGTACCAGCAGTATTGTAATTTTATAATTATTAATAAAAACGAATTTACACAATCATTGTCTGTTATGTGTCTTTATCGGCTACAACGTTTTTATCTGTTTCAGAAAAAATTGTAAAATTCACAGATGAAGTATGTTAATGTTTTGTCGGACTTGCGGTAACGTACTTCGCGTTGAAGACGGACACGCGGGTTTGCGATTCGCCTGTAACACTTGCCCCTACATATTCAACATAGCGCGGAAAGTGAGCAGTCGAACATACCCAAAGCTGAAGGAAGTCGACGACGTATTGGGTGGTAGTGCTGCTTGGGAGAACGTTGACGCAACAGACGAACGTTGCCCCAAGTGTTCGCATCCGCGAGCATATTTCATGCAGATACAGACGAGGTCCGCGGATGAGCCTATGACAACTTTTTACAAATGTTGCAACGGGCAGTGTGGTCACAACTGGCGAGAATAGAGAAATGTCGAAATTTCTCTTGGACATCGCGCCTGGAAATCAGAGAAAAGAAAAGTTTCTGTGAGGTAAATTACCCGAGTCCTTTGAAAGCGACGCTCAATCACGTCCATCGGACGTTAGAAATGTTGCCGCCAGATGAGAAACATTGGTTTTGCGGCGGTCTTAGAAGCACCGCCGTAGCTATAGAATTTCTTCGAAAAAATGAGGTGATTGCGGTGCCAACGGACACGATTTATGGATTCGCGAGTCTGGCACAGAACAACGAATCTGTCGATAAAATATACGATATTAAGGGGCGCGACAAAACGAAACCATTGGCTATTACTTTAAGCAGCGTTACGGAAATTAAGAACTGGGCAGAAATTGATCATGTGCCGCACAGATTGCTCGCTGATTTGTTGCCCGGTCCCGTTACCGTCGTATTAAAACGTACCAAAAATCTTAATCCAGCTCTTAACCCAGGCTACGAGAGCGTCGGCATAAGAGTACCTCGATCCAAGTTTATTCGACACGTTTGCAAAATGATTGGTGAGCCCCTCGCCCTGACCAGCGCTAATCTCAGCAATGAGCCAAGCAGTCTCTATCCCGACGAATTTTCGGCACTCTGGCCTCGCTTGGGCGCCATTTTTTACGATATACCGAGAAAGGACAGCCTCCGAGATTCACTGAGAGTTGGTTCAACGGTGGTGGACTTGACGATTCCAGGACAATTCAAGATTCTTCGCAAAGGAGTGAGATTTCATCATGATATTCGGATTCTACAAAATTATGGCATCCCAACAAAACCGGAAGAGGAAGAAGATGAATTAATTAAGGGTGATATCGCAGTAGGGGAGTCACATAAATAAAAGCGTTGATACTTTGAATTCCGAAAGTTTATGAAATTAATTTACCTTTCTTAAATCATCCCTCAAGGTCACAAAACGATTGGGCTATGGTAAAAATATTTTTGGAAATTAACTTATTCACCGTTGAATATTCGAACAAACTATTCAAAACCAAATGAACCCAATGGTTAATATCAAATTAGTCTTTTTTATAAGTAATTAATTGCGTCCGAAATGAACATTTCCTAACACAGTATATTTGTAAGTATGTTCAAAAAATATTTTATGAAAATAGCAACAGTGTCGAGCTAATGAATTTCTAGCTCTTTGACCTGCTTAGGAAATATTTTTAAATGTTCATCAAGGAAAAGCGTTTACAGGATTCATGGAGAAATAAGGCATATTCATGGGACCTTCGCAAAGAGCTTGTAACCAATCAAAATGAATAAGAGAAAGTGGTTAAGAACTATATCGCACTGCGTGAGTCACAGAAACAGCAAAAATGTGTACATATGAGCGATTCCACCGAAATTCGGCGAGCATTTTTTTTTCGCAAAAAAAAAAAAAAAAGTCTTGTTATTGTGCAAACTTCACTAAAGCTTAATAGATGAAATTGTGGGATTAAAAGGGGCTCGGGAAATCGAAATAAATATTCTTTGATGTCAGAAGGTTGAACGAAATATTTATTATAAAAATGTTAAAGATGAAACGTGTATGAATCGTCTCGATACTCTCGCGACGTCGTTCTGTGTGTATGTCTCGGCGAGGACTGGCTGACTCGCTACTCTCTCCCCCGAGCTAGGCACGGCCGCCGAGCCAATCCGCGTAACCCTATAAGAGTGAGTTTCGCGGTACAGGCGACGGTTTGGATTTCTTCGCCGAATCGCCAACCGTTGCTTTCTTCGGCGAAGCACGGCCGTTGGTGCTTTTCCCCGAATTTGCGAGCTCGCCTATCAGTTTTTTGCACTCTTCAGTGAAATGCCTACAAAATAGACATCTGATAGTTCTATTTTATCTATTTTTCATTAAAATGGCTCTATCTTGAGGCAGCTTCATCGTACTTACATTTCTGAATAATGGAAATGGTTGGAATCTTATGGCTGAAAACAACAAAAAATTAGAAAAGATTTACATGGGCAATTTCAGCTTAAATTAACTCAAATTTTCCGAAATTTATTATTATTTTTAGCCGAATGAATTTCCTTGAGTTCGGTATATGAATAACGAATTTTGAGATGTTTTTTTCGAATTCGATTCACAGTCGCTGGCCATTATTTGAGCCATAGCATTCTTGAAAATTCTTTTGTCTTCAACTACCTGGAAAATCTGAAACAGAAAAACGGAGCAGGGCGGCATCCTTGTTAAAATAGTATACGGCGACAGAGGCCCAATGATGATAAAAGAGTAATGAAATCTTCTTCTCCGTGTTGTAACGGATTGAGATAAGCGGCCCGCGAGCGCAACAACTCCGTGACTCCGAGCACGGTAAGTTTAAGAGTCTCAAAGCAGAGACACTGCTACTATTTATACATATATCTCTCTATATTGTATAAAAGTTTCGTCGCCGCCGCCACCGTATCAAGAATTGAGGGACTCAGAAAAATTCAGGGGGGTCTGTGAGACTCCAAGTCGGGATTACTCTAAATCCAACATCAGGCACTGGCCAAGATTATCCTCCCCTCAATGCGAGCGCGCCCAACGCGCGAGCCACAATCAAATAACATCCTAGTACATACATATATATATATATATTGATTAGGGTGTGCCAAAAAAGCCCTATTTTTTTAAATCTTTGCTCTCTGCCCAAAATATCGTAGAAAACGTCTTAGTTAAGATCCTGTCAAAAGCGAAGCTCATAATTTTAATTCTTAGAGGTCCATCATCGCGTTCGATTTTTAACCATTTAAATAACACTGGTGTTGTGCTCAGAATTTGTGTCAAATTCTTTTAATTGTAACAATTGCACAACGGTCACTCGACTTAAGCTGGTTTGTCAACATAGCACGGTCGACCGACCTGATTTCATTGCGGCCAGCCGATGGCAAATCAAAACAAATAGAAAGAGCAAAATCAGCATCTTTCGTGTATTGCAGCCAGCCTCTGCAATTCAACGACAGTCTTCAATCGAACATTAAAGTGACCAGACGGTCTTGGGCCAGACTCGCCCACAAGTAATATAAACGAGCAGAGCTCGATATTGTATAACATTAAATTGTAATTTGTTTAAATAAATCTTTCAACGTTACGAATTCATTTGAGAGTTTCTCTTTATTGGCAAACGATCCCAATAAAAATAATATATGTTAACCCCCATTAAAGAAACGCTTGTTTGATAAATACAAAAGAGCAACAATTCGAAGTTCCCAGGTTCGAATTCAATAAACGATAATATACATACTTTTTTTTCTACAAATATGTACAAAAAATGTTAAATTAAGGTAGTTATGTCAGGAAGGCAAATCGAACTGATGTTCATGAACTTTTGGCCGATTGTAATTTAGCTATTTAGCTTTACTTTTCCAAAATTTGGATGGCTCTTACGGATTAATTGAATAAATAATGCATACTTGAAAATCGATCTTTTTACACGGCACTTATGGGAGTATTAACGAAATTAATCTTATAATCGAGAGTTAACTTACTTAGATTAAAGATAGAGTAAAGATAAAAAGTACCGCGAATTCAAAAACTATTTGCGAATTTTTGCGTATCTTAAAAAAATGAAGTCTCGGGACTCATCTCAATGTAAACTAATATTAAAGTACATGATTCCGGGCCAGATTACGTTATCTAACCGAGCTGTCATCGGATTTTCAAGATGTCGTCGTAAAAACGAAGTTAAATTAGCACTGATTAAATAATTTACTTGCAAATAATTGTATTAACCTGATTGCAACAATTTTTACAAATTCTCGCTTATTTTTGGTACAATCATTGTCACAATCAAAATGCAATATATTATACATTTTCGAGATCATATAGATGCTGCTATCTTTGACTCCGGCGTACTGCGATAAGGTTTGAGCAACATTATTCTGAGAAATATTATTTTTACTCATAAACATTGTCCATAAACATATACAGGCTGGTTTGATTCATAATCCCAGCAGAGGCAGAATGTTTAGTCTACAGGAAGGTAAGATGTCGCATAAATAAAAACTCATGCAAACACAATCATTTTTTATTAAACTTCTTATTATTATAGTCGTTTTTTAAGTTGAATTATATAATGAACAATGTATGTTCATTATATAATTCAACAAAACATTAAAAATTTAGGAAGAAAGAAAAACATTATGAAGCGTCTGAAATTTTTTTTAGACCGGGTCACAAATTTTACAAATAATTTAAAAAATGAAGAAAATACGAGAAAAATGTTTAAAAATAAAGGAAAATCGAGGGGAAAAACTCAATAAATCATTAAAAAATTGCAAAAGAAGAAAATCATAAAGATTCCAAACAAAGTGTCAGATTGGTTCGAAGATTTAGCGACATTTGGACATTTTTTCTCGATTTTTCTCCATTTTTGACATTATTTGTAAAATTTGTGACTAAAATTTATATTGAATGAAATTTTACTTATAATTAAACTTCACGACAGACAATGGCTCAAGAATTTACCTCAATCTTGAAATTTCAATTATAACTGATCTTACAGGGCGGAGAGGACGATATTCCGAGCTTCAAAAATTCATAACTAGAAAACTATCGATTTAAGATGATCCAGATGATCTGGAGATAACGAAAAAAGATACGCGAACGTCGATATATCGAATCTGTAATTTAGGGACATGAATGTATTGAGAGTCGCATCCATCTACGTACAAATCAAATGGGAAATCCATTCATCGTTTGAGCTACCTCTAATAAATTTTTATCACGCAAAATTTTTGAGAAGAGTTGCTTAAAGGTACAAACTATAGATTAAAACGATGCAAGATGAGAAAGGAAAAAAAATTTTTTTTCGACACACGCTAATACCTATATACCACACACTTGAAGGTTCTCTTGGTAATTTTTTTCCTCTAAACCGGTGTATCTCAGGGATTATACAGGGAAAATGTTACAACAAAAAAGTTGTAGTTTTCTATGAAGTTTGTAATACGTTTTCTAACATAATGTTATGGACCTTCAAGAGTTGATTTTTCGCGAAAATATATGCATTACTAAGTTCATAGAAAACTACAACTTTTTTCCTGTATGATCAATATTTTCTGAGATACACCGATTTAAATTTAAAAAATACAGAGAGTACCTTTAAGTGTTTCGACCGGCACGATGGATCAAGCTTAAATTTGGCACGCAACTAGAGTATTGACTCCTTTGTAATTGACGTGATTTTTAATTAAATGTATTAATGTATACAGATTTTATAGAATTTTTAATTTTTTACAAAAATGTCGTGATCGATCTAACTCTCGTAAAAGTTCGCCAATTCAGCTAAACAGTTCTTTATAAATAGAGACACGTTAAATGATGTTTGGTATTGAATTTCAGCGAGATCGGTAGAGTCGTTGGGATTTTATGGCATTTAAAATTTTTTAATAAATGTACATTTTCGCTTATAACTTTCGCAAAAGTTAAGAGAGTAGGATAAAAATGTGTACTTCATCAAAATGCGATGTGAGGGTGTTTTAACGGTGTTTCATAGCTGTACACAATATGGATAATGGAAGAGGAAAATAATTAAGAAACAAGAAAAGCTGCAAAGTAGAACTTTGCAAATTGCTTCCTGATTATTTTGCGGTTTTTACAAAGTTTCCTTTATGAGGAAGCCAAAATCAATTAACATACTTCCGCATAGAGGTAGCTTTGTAAAAACGGCAAAATAATGAGAAAGCAATTTGCAGAGTTTTTATTATGGGACAATTTTTCCTGAATATTTGATAACATTTAAAAGATCAATAATTAATATTCAAAGGATAAACAACAAGTTTTGAAACATTGACACTGAGAAAATCATGGTTTTTCAGACTTTATAGTTATAACCAAATGTTAAGAATGTTTTTTTTACCTATAACAGATATAACCTATGACACATTTAACTTAATAGAACGAAGTTGTTTATATTATTTTGTTTATACGTTCCGTTTTTTTTGTGAGTTTACAGCAACAAGTTGTATGCACTTACCACTTCAGTAAAAAAAACCATTAAACTTTGTCAAATCGATAAAATAATTTCACTTGGAAACCCATCGAGTATCGTGCTCTTTAATCACTTCTGCAGGCTGCTGAAAGCTTGTATTTAGCCGCAGATAATCTTATACATTTATTTATTTATTACTTATGTATTTTCGATGAACTATTGAAGCAAAGCCGCATTCGCGCCCTTGTCTACAACCATGTGACGCATGCGTCACTTTACCATTGCTTAAGCGCGCCTTATTCAAAGCTAATTTTGAAGAGAAATATAATGAGAATGTATTGGTTGAATTGAACAGAATAATTATATCCTGAGAGACTCGAAATTAACAAATGGTGACTTATAATAATAATTTGCAATAATATTGGATATTTCTTGAAGATACTGAATGAATACAGAGGCATCATTGTCTTATCGTATGTATATTTAGTTATGTATCGTTGTTATTGAAAATACGTCGAGCGCATGCATGTTTATTCTGCAGTTTTGAGTTTGTATAGATGTTTAGGGCTTAAGTCAAGCCTTCGATAAGTGGAGTGGCGACGGCAGGCCCTTTCTTTGTCAAGTGCGTGAGAAAATCCATGTATTGGAATTTGGAAATACTCTATACAGGGAGGACACGGTTTTTCATTCGTTTGGTTGGGTGCTGGCTCTGGGCTCAGCTCGAAGCTGATTTGTCCATACGGCCATAGACAATAGTACTGTGTGTAGAGCAGAAGTCGCCAAGGGATCTGAAAAATACATAAGATAATACTTCCCCCGAGGGGGGAGGGGAGGGGCGACGCTGACGCCTTGCCGTCAGCACCGCTCCCATGTGAATAAGAAGCAGAGCTAGACGATCGGTAAGGAAGGAATTGCGCTTAGGACAGCCTAAGATTACATAGATGATATTAGATAGAGAGATTACACTTTTTGAGGTAATTTATAATGATGGAGGTGATGCTTGCTGACGGGATAGCTATAAGTGACTCGATGTTGTATGGAGGAAATATTTTTTGGGCAGCCAGTAAGCGCGTGAGTTCGGAGCGGTGAGGATCAAAACGGGGGCAAGCCCAGAAGATGTGATTTAAGTCTACAGATTCAAAGCCGCAAGGGCAGTCCGGAAGGTTCACGATATTTTTTCGAAAAAGGCTAGCAGCTAGATTATAATGATTGGAGCGCATTCGAGAGAGCGAAACTATGGAGTACCTGTCCAGACGACGGAGTTCGTGGAACCAGGTTTTGGAGTTAGAACGGAAGAATAGCTGGAAATACAATGACCCTTTTAGGTGACTATCATGGATGAGATTGCGATTGGTGGAGAACGTGCAGTGTTTCTTTAGTGGAGGATAAAATTCTGAGGGAGGAAGAAGGAGGTCGTATGGGGTGCCGTTGGTGATTGCAGATTTAGCTAGGGAGTCCGCATCTTCGTTGCCCGGGATACCCACATGGCTAGGAATCCAGAGCAAGTTGACTTGGAAGTTATCGGATAAGAGATCTGAGAGGATTTGGTACGCTTCGGTGATGATGGGGGAGCAATTTTTGGAAAGAGTAGGAGAGGACATGGCCTGGAGAGCACTGAGAGAGTCTGAGAAAATGCAGCTGGGAGTGATTTTATGGTCTCTGATGAATCTAAGAGTGAGAAGGATAGCGAGGGCCTCAGCCGAAAAAACTGAAGCGTGGTGGGAGATTTGAAATTTGAGCGATAGTGATAGAGATGGGCATGAGATGGCGAGGCCGACAGGGTCAACTTCACCATTTTTAGAGCCGTCTGTGTAAAAGTCTATGGATTCGCGAAGAAGGGGACTAAAAGTGTCAAGGAAAGCTGCAGGGGGATTGTTTGCTGTTAGGACGTCTTTGCCAGATTTGGTGTCTATTGTGGAGTCAGGAAGAGGATTAGCTGGGTTAATGGTGTAGATTGGTGGAAAAGGAGAGCTGTAAATATGGTTTTTGAGGTGGTCTAGATGAAGAGAAGCATGTAAGAGAGGCAGGTCAAATAGGTCTTGGTAGTTTAGTGAGTAGCGTAAAGAGTTAATGAGCCGAGGGATGGATTGGAGGAGGGGATGATTAGTGGTCGAGAGGATTGCCAGAAAGAATCTATTTGCCAGAAGTTGGAGGCGGTACCGAAGGAGCGGTTCGCAAGCTTCAGCCATGACGACGTTGTTGGGGGTCGAGTTGCGGAGTCCCAGAGATAACTTAATGGCTGAGCGTTGAACGACTTCGATTTTGGAGAAAAGGGAGAAGTCTTTGATGGGGAGGACCATAGACCCATATTCCATTGCGCTCCGAATGAGGGCTCGATAGACAATTAGGAGGGTGGACGGGTCTGCGCCCCACCACGTAGAGCGCAGGCATTTTATTATATTGAGGGTTTTTTTGCATTTGTCTAGAAGGTTGTTTGTATGACTTTTCCAGGAGAGCTTGTAGTCGAGGATGATGCCGAGGAATTTAGTTTCCAGGCAGGCTGGGACACGGATGGAATCGATGGTGACGAAGGGTGTGAGGGGATTAAACTGTTTGCGAGAAAAGATGATAAGTTTAGATTTCGAAGGTTCGATTGTCAAACCTCTGTTTCTAAGGTATGTAGAAATGTTGTCTAGGCTGGATTGGATGGAAGATATGGAGTCAGTAAGGCTATTTAATCTCGAGAAAATGACAACGTCGTCGGCGAATTGTAGGCAAGAACTGTTTACGTGTAAGTGAGTGTCTAACTTATTTGTATAGAGATTGTAGAGGAGAGGGCTTAAGATGCATCCCTGCGGTACTCCCTTGTGGGAGGCGAAGGGACCGTGCATTTTACCAGCTATTTTAAAGTTCAGTGATTTTACAGAGGAAAGATTGTAGATAAATTTGCAGTAGTGCCAAGGGAGACCAAGGTCCCGGAGATCGTGGACTAGGATTCCCGGGTCCACGTTGTCAAACGCGCCAGAGATGTCCAGGAAGATGCAAGCGGTGTATTCGCCTTCGACGAAGCCGGTGTAGATTTCTGTCGTGAGAATTGATAGGTTGTCGGAGCAAGATCTAGATTTACGGAACCCGTATTGGGAAGCGGAGAGTAGAGAATTGCTTTCAAGCCAGTGGACCATGCGGAAGTGGATAAGTCGCTCCATGAGTTTAAGGAGGCAGGAGGCAAGTGAGATGGGCCGGAATTTCCCTGGGGTGGATTTGGGAATGAGGAAGACGAGGAAATTGTTCCAGGATTCCGGGAAAAGTCCATCTGTGAAGAATTTGTTGAAAGTGTCTAAGAGAATTATAAGCGTTGAATCAGGGAGGTTTGACAGGATGTTGAAGTCAATTCTATCGAGACCTGGAGCTGAGTTACGGTTTCCTTTGCGAATGGCATTTTTCAGTTCGGTTAGGGTGAAAGGGGTCACGAGGTTAGCGTTGTAGAGGAAGTGGCTGGGGAAGTTAGGATTGAAGCATGAGGGAGGACAGATTGTAGGTATAAGATTGACCATTTTTTCGATGGTGGCTGTGTTGTTTGGGTGGGTTTCAGGATCAGGAATGTTTCGGTTGCGGAAGCGCTTGATCTTTGTCCAGACGAGCTTGGAGGTGGAGCGAAAGTCGAGTGAAGCCGTGAATTCTTTCCAAGAATTGATTTTAGCTAATTTAAACGTTTTTTTTGCAATGGCGTCTAGTCTTTTTGCAGATTCAAGGTTAGTAGCAGTTGTGCGTCTTCTAAATTCCGCCCAGGCTTCCTTACGTTTATTGTTCGCGTTCTCGCACTCTTCGTTCCACCACACAGCGGATCGAGCTGCAAAGGTTCTGGAGTGGCTGATGCCTCCAACTCCGTTCGGACAAGAGTCGGCGACTGCTTCATCTATGCATTTGGTGATTTTATTGTATTGGGTCAGTGGGGAGGGATCAGACAGGGAAGGAGAGAGAGGCTCTAGGATGGATTTGAATTTTTCCCAATCGATTTTTTTGATGGGGTAACGATGAGATGAGAATGAAATGGTGGATAATGGGACTCCGAGTGACATGGAAATGGGGAAGTGGTCGCTGGTGAGCGAGTCCTCCCCCACCTCCCACGTACACATAGGAAGAAGACTAGTTGTGATGAGGGTGAGGTCGATAGCTGAGATAGAGTTATTGAGATAATTGCCGAAGGTGCGAGAGCCGTTGTTAAGACATGCAAGGTCGTAGTCTGTGAGGGTGTTGTATAATGAGATGCCAGAAGGGCAGGAGTTGGAACATCCCCATAATTGATGGTGGCTGTTGAAGTCGCCTGCACCCAGCGTGTTGCCAGAGGTGTCGATCGAGTCGAAGAAAGTTCGCCAATCAGTGGAGTTGAGGTGGTGATGGGTTGATGGAGGGCGGTAGAGAGAGACAATGGTAAGGGGACCGTGGGAGGTGGGAATTGATAAAGAGAGTGTTGTCAGGAGAATGAAGGGTGGTGTTGATAGGGGTGAACGGAATATCTTTTTTGAGGCAGATGGCCAGGCCTCCACCCCTACGGTGGTCGCGGTTTTTTACAAATACGTTGAAGTTGGGAATATTAAAAGATGAGAAAGGGAGGAGCCAAGTTTCACATAGGATTATGATATCATATTCTGATGCTATTTGAGTTAGGAGACCAAGTTTGTTTCGAATACTGCGGCAATTCCATTGCAGAATTTTTAGAGGTTTTTCAATAGCCATGATGAGAAGGGGATTGAGAAGACGGGGCATCCAGAAGAGAGTTGAGAGCGTCAATCAAAGGTGAAAGCTTGTCGCAAAGGCCGAGTGAGGAAAGGACTGGAACGAGGTATTCGATGATGAGCTGAAGGATGGTCGGGATTGAGGGGAGAGACGGAGACGTCGGATTGTCTTGTTGCAGAGGAGAAGTGTGAAGAGGCTGGTTTGGCGAGAGAGGAGTGGAAGATCGTCGAGAGGGGGTGGGGTTAGCGGAGGCGGCGTGGTCGCCGCATGTGGTCTGAGGAGTGCGCGAGGTCGGGAAACGAGGACGTGAGAGATGTTACGTTCCGCCGCCACGTCTTTGATCGCTCTCTCGTGAGCTAGAGCGGGACAAGCCCGGTTGGTGGGGACGTGGTCACCCTTGCAGTTTGCGCAGCAGGGGGCAGCACCTTCGAGCGGGCAAACCTCGCCGTCAGGGTGCCTCCTGCCTCCGCATTGAATGCACCTAGTCTGGCTTTTGCACTGGTTAGCGACATGGTTGAACATGAAGCAGTTGAAACATATGATGACAGGGGAATACCAGGCGTCTACGGGGTGGCGGCACTGGAAGAGAAGGACGCAGTCAGGTCGGATTTTTCCTTCGAATCTTAGACGGATGGATTGGGTCGGGATAGACTGGGAGTCGCTGCCTTTGGTGGCTTTCCTATTTTGCCTTTGAGCGTCGATGATTTTGACGCCTGCGTCGGCGTTGAGGAGAAATTCTTCGATAGAGATGTCTGTAGGCACTCCTCTGATTATGCCCTCACACGAGAGAAGCGAGTCGGGGATAAACGCGAGGAGATTTTTCTCGGCTAGACCGGGAAACGACAAAAGGTCGTTGGCCGCTTGGGGGGTGGCCAGGTCGACTGTGACCTGGTGTTTGCCAGAGCTGAACACGTGGAGAATCAGGTTCTTCGAGAATTTCGTGAGGAGGATTTTGCCGATATTCGTGGCGTTGAGTCTGGGAGAACTGGAAGGGTCTATGATCTCGGGGCGGATCAGGACCGAGTAAGGCCCGCTGCTATTGGGAGGGTACTTATTCTTGAGGAGACGTTCGGGGATCGACTTTGTGCGCGTGGGAGGAGGAGTTGTCTTAGGAAGGGTGGTGGAGACGGTGAGAGTCCTTGGGATTTTGGGAATTGCGCCCTTGGATTGCGGGGGAGGATCTGCGGCTGAGCCAGCAGATGTAGTGTTGCTGTCGTTGGGAGGGACGAAAGATTGCCCGCGGTGCTTCTTAGCCCGGGGATCTGGCGGAAATGCCTCCTGATGGAGGTCTCTCATGCGCTTAAAAACGTCGGATTCGTCGATTAGCATATCGTCGTTGCCGTTAGGGAGATCCGGGGGCCTACTCCCGACACCCAAGGAGTCCTGCGAGGCCATGCTCACAGTCTCCGACGCCCTAGATTTAGCGGGAAAAAAAAGAGAGGTTAGAAACAGTAATGCAGGCTAAACAGAAGAAAATGCGAATAAAAGTCGCGAGCCCACAAGCCTGAAGGCTTGACAACACTCGAGAAACACTTTTAGACACACAGAACTGAAGAGAAATGACTTTCGTGAATAAATAAGGGAAGCTTCACTTGAGGCACGTCCGCACTCGTTCGCGTAAACTTTCCCTTTTCGGAGGACACGGTGAAACTAGACAGTCTAATGTGGCTGCGCGAGAATTTAGGAAGCCTGATTGGCTACGGCCTACGGCCGCCAGTGCGTCTCATCCGAGCGGCGACTGCGTTCCCACGCGCCATCAGAATGGGCCAGTAAGGGTAGTGGTAGGGTCAAGGGCCGCTACCCGAGCTGGTAGGGCAGACGCCAGAAGCCAAGATTTATTAAGAGCAAAACAAATATCTTGCAGAAAATTAACTGAATGATAAGAAACTGGATAACTAGGGATGCATTTAAATTAATATTAAATCTCATATTAGCGAGATGGTTCATGTACAATATGGTAGAGCATGATTGCTCCATCAAGAAAAAAACAGAGTGGAATTCGAATTGCTCTCTAGCAACAATTATCTAACAAATGATCAATAAAAAAATAAATATGTTTCAGGACGTGAATAGCTCATGCACTTTGCCAATCATTGTAATGTCTGCGTATCTCCTATGAGTCGTTAAATCAGCCAGTGAATTAAAAAGTTAATAAACAACAATCTCGGCAATACTTATTACGAGTTTTTGAAGACCGCCGCTACAAAATTTAGAAGAAACATGTCGATAAGTTCGTTTTGTTACTTTTCAAATATCGTAGCCACCTCTTATTTAAAAGTACTTAAAGAAGTAAAGTACAAGTAGCGTCACAAGATACTTAAATTTTGATAGGTTTTAGATAAAATCACAGCTAGCTGTAAAAAGAACAAAAATTTCGCTTTTTTGAGAGCCTAATCGTACTTGCAAAATATTGGAAACTGCATATCGTTTAACTTTGCGTTTTTAATGTACTTACGCAGTTGCTGCATAAGTCAGTAAATCTTCATAAAGGAGGATAAAAATATGAGGCTGCTACGAGTTCTTAAAAAGTATATCTATTTAAATATTCAACAATGCACTCGTCCTTGTAAAACGTCTAGTGATACGCTTTATAAGAATGTGTCCGCTACTCAAAATACGAAGGATTTAAAAGCTCGATCTCGTCTTATTATAATTAGTCATATTATGATTTTACCCGCTTTTTAGGTTGATCGGTGAACTGACTTACCAAATTAACTGTGTTCAATCGTTAGGAAATCTAATTAAACAAATGAATTTAAAAAACTAGTTGTACTTGAGATATTGAGAAACTTTATGAACGCCGTTGTCTTTGCAATGCATTGCAACTAGGAGTCTGCAGAGCGGAACACACATTTTTGAAATATTAGGAGCTCGTCGGTATCTCGCGTAATTACGATTTTTGACATAGCAGTATCTCTAGTTATGATAAATCGTACTTGTAAAGTACATATTGTTAATTTTCGGCAATAATTAAAGTCACGGTTGTAGTTTATAGTACATAGTAGTATAATCTACAACTGTTCGCACGCGTTATTCAGTAAGTGGGCATGAAGTTTCATTCGTTATCCATTCTGAAATGATTATTGAATGGCGGTGGATTCATTAATTAAAAAAAAAATACTGAATCGAGTTGGATTTGTAATTAACTTGTGGAGTACATACTCAATCGAATGAATATTCATTATTTATTTTCAAATGTATACCGAATTGAATGGATTCATTGTTTGTTTTTGGAATAAACACTGAATCGATTTGTATAAATTACTGAAAAAAAGAATACGATTAGACTTATTGTATTTGGAATTATTTTAGTATCCGAATAGCGAGACTGCTCAAATGTGTCCATCCCTCGTACTTGACTTGATAACGTGTGTTAAATTAACAAATCGCAGTCAAATAAGCTTTGCGAAACTTCCAGGAAATGCAAACAGGCTTTTTAAAAATCTAAGCGGGATTTCATACTTTCATTCGTCGTCACAGCAAACAGCTAGCTGATTCTGCGACTCGTAAAATCAAGTTTGTGTGTTTTAATTTTGTTAATGACATACAGCTGACGGGCTTTACTACTCATTAAGTGAAATTTGCTAAGTAGGATGTGTAAGTCACGTAGCAGTTCGATAAATTTAATAACTTGCCATCGAGTCGCTACGACGACTTTCAATGATTATTATAAAATGTATTTTATGCCATACCCGTGCGCGAATAATAATTTTAACGGTGTACATCAAATTTATTACGCTTTTTACTTTTTAATATGTCATATTAATCGATTAGAGTTATTGTGACCATATGTTTTAGTACTAGAAGTGCCATTAGTAGACAATATGGTTTGAAGCATAGCCACTAGCGTGTTTATTTATCAGGATAAACTGTGAAAAACAACATGGCTTCAATTATTGCTACAAATTATGATTGCGCGCCTTAAGAGCACAATTCACCATATCCTGAGTTACTGCTACGAGTTTAATGTACATAATATTGACGGATAAAAAATATATATTCAAGTTAGACACAGATATTTTTTTCGTCCGTTTTAGCTAAATATTCAATTTAATGGTATCCAATTACTGAATGAATACTAAGTCGAAGCAATTACTCATTTTGTTATGAATATTAAATTGAAACAATTTATTCGCTTCTGAAACGGATACGGAATCAACTCAGATTTACTTTTTAATTTTTGGTATAAATACTGAATCCACTAGATTCTGTACCGATTTCAAAAGTGAATAAAAATTCTTCTCGTTCCATTATTCACTTAAGAAATGAATAATAAATCCAGTTTGGTTCAGAATTCATTGTTTCATGAAAAATAAATAAAATGTTTTCTGTTATTTATGACTGAAAAAAAATTCAAATACAAATACATAAGCTTTAATTATGAAGAAATCGTAGCATACGGTGCTTTACGGAAACAGCTGCCTGGCTGTTATTTTTGACCGATAACGCAGTCTTCAACATTCCGGATAGATCAGTGAGCCTCATAGACTCCCTACAAAATAGTGTAAAAATGAAAATTTTGACACTACGAAAACAATCTTTGTTTTTGTCGTAAGCGACCATGTAGAGAAAGTTTGTAATGACGAAATGCTGCAAAGCATATCTAAGACAGCGGAGCCTAAGAGACCGATCGCTAGATCTGAAGTTCACAAACCCGAAATCCAAGCCAAATGTCATTTCTTTAAAACTATGATCAAACATTTGAACAATCGCAAAAATAAATTTTTCGCATCGAAATATCGATTTAGAGAAGTAAAAAAAAATGAGACCATACATGTTACCCTTTGAGCTATTTGTGACTTGTAGGTGGGCTGTGACGCAAAGGGTTAGAGAATTCAAGAATAAATAAACCAGTCCATTATGGCTGGTTCATACATTTTTTTAAAATTACCAGCCACAGTAGATGTTTCTAAAGATTCGCATTAGTGACATTTGGCTTGGGTTTCGGGTTCGTGAACGTCAGATCTAGCGATCGGTCTCTTAGGCTCCGCTGTCTTAGATATGCTTTGCAGCATTTCGTCATTACAAACTTTCTTCACATGGTCGCTTACGACAAAAAAAAAGATTGTTTCTCGTAGTGTCAAAATTTTCATTTTTACACTATTTTGTAGGGAGTGTATGAGGCTCACTGATCTATCCGGAATGATGAAGACTGCGTTATCGATCAAAAGTAACACCCTCGTGGAAATGAGACGACTAGTCATTTAGAAGTCGCAGTCACCCTAGCGTTGCTTGATAGTCGAATTGTAGTTGCGCAACTCCATTGAGACTGAAAGTAAACGAAAGAGTGACCGATCTCTTTTTGCAATGTTTCGACTCTCGGGAGACTCTGATTTGACGCTGACTAACGACCTCCGGGTGACTATAAAATGATTTTTATAACCGAACAGATCGCGTTCGAGTCGCTTCGAAGTCGCAGTTCCACAAGCGTTACCTGTGAGTCGCGCGACTATAGTGTGACTTAACAGTAACGGGAGTGCAACCATCCAGTTTGTGCAAATTTTAGACTGTTGAGAGACTTGTGTTAAACTGTTTTCAAGGCCCTGGTTAAACCGGTCCGATTTAAACTGATAGAAACCGATCAAATGGACAAAATTCTGATTGAAATTTAATCGGTTTTAGGTTTCGATCGAATTTTTGTTCGTTTCATTGGTTTTAATCCGATTGTTCAACCAGGGAGGCCCTTAAAAACAATCTTCGAAAAATATCT
The DNA here is from genome assembly GCA_949699805.1 of Tromatobia lineatoria. Taxonomy (NCBI): domain Eukaryota; kingdom Metazoa; phylum Arthropoda; class Insecta; order Hymenoptera; family Ichneumonidae; genus Tromatobia; species Tromatobia lineatoria. Next base: position 17,289,708 of record OX453035.1, read on the forward strand.
GTACACGACCTAGCAAACGCAATGTTTTTTGTTTGTTTGTTATTAAGCCAAATAACTTTTTATGAATAAATATATATTAAAGGAAGATTGGTATTGAATTTGCAGCAAATCTATAAATAAAGTTCGGGTTTCATGGAATTTCTTTATTTAGCAAAAAATTTCGTATTCCTAGTCATCTTGTGACCAGTGGTGATAAAAACGACTGCTCTAAAAAAGTTACTCGGTCATTTGTTTTTTTTTTTTTTTGTTTTGTTAATTTTTCGATAACCAAAAAAACGATACAACAATGATACGAACAAATAATGTTACTTATAGAGGTGGCATGCCATTAAGCGATGGTTGCAAAGGTTGCAAAGAAACGACGCTGTAAAAATATTTTACAGAAGGGTTGCATCGAAGTCTATCCTAGGTCTAACGATGACATTTTTATAACCTATAACAGGAGTTACTCCTGTGCAACCATTTCGCGACCGTTACTCTAGTTGCACTAAAGTGACTTTGAATGAACTGTGTTCGGGAAGTTGCAAACAATTCTAAATTGAGTCTAAAACTTGCAAAAAGGGCATTAGTCTATTCGAGGTCTACTGAACATCGTCTGATTTCCACGAGGGCAGTCAGGCAACTGTTTCCTGAAAGCGCCGTATGCTACGATTTCTTCATAATTAAAGCTTATGTATTTGTATTTGAATTTTTTTTCAGTCATAAATAACAGAAAACATTTTATTTATTTTTCATGTAACAATGAATTCTGAACCAAACTGGATTTATTATTCATTTCTTAAGTGAATAATGGAACGAGAAGAATTTTTATTCACTTTTGAAATCGGTACAGAATCTAATGGATTCAGTATTCATACCAAAAATTAAAAAGTAAATCTGAGTTGATTCCGTATCCGTTTCAGAAGCGAATAAATTGTTTCAATTTAATATTTATAACAAAATGAGTAATTGCTTCGACTTAGTATTCATTCAGTAATTGGATAGCATTAAATTGAATATTCAGCTAAAACGGACGAAAAAAATATCTGTGTCCAACTTAATTATTTACTTTTTAATCGTCAATATTATGTACATTAAACTCGTAGTAGTAACTCAGGATATGGTGAATTGTGCTCTTAAGGTGCGCAATCATAATTTGTAGCAATAATTGAAGCCATGTTGTTTTTCACAGTTTATCCTGATAAATAAACACGCTAGTGGCTATGCTTCAAACCATATTTTCTACTAATGGCACTTCTAGTACTAAAACATATGGTCACAATAACTCTAATCGATTAATATGTCATATGTATTAATATGACATACTTAAAAAAAGCGTAATAAATTTGATGTACACCGTTAAAATTATTATTCGCGCACGGGTATGGCATAAAATAATTTTATAATAATCATTGAAAGTCGTGGTAGCGACTCGATGCCAAGTTATTAAATTTATTGACCTGCTACGTGACTTACACATCCTACTTAGCAAATTTCACTTAACGAGTAGTATAGCCCGTCAGCTGGATGGCATGAACAAAATTAAAACACACAAACTTGATTTTCCGAGTCGCAGAATCAGCTAGCTGTTTGCTGTTACAACGGATTAAAGTATGAAATCCCGCTTAGATATTTAAAAAGCCTGTTTGCATTTTCTGGAAGTTTCGCAAAGATTAGTTGACTGCGATTTGTTAATTTAACACACGTTATCAAGTCAAGTACGAGGGATGGACACATTTGAGCAGTCTCGCTATTCGGATACTAAAATAATTCCAAATACAATAAGTCTAATCGTATTCTTTTTTTCAGTAATTTATACAAATCGATTTAGTGTTTATTCCAAAAAAAAACAATGAATCCATTCAATTCGGTATACATTTGAAAGTAAATAATGAATTCATTCGATTGAGTATGTACTCCACAAGTTAATGACAAATCCAACTCGATTCAGTATTTTTTTTTAAATTAATAAATCCACCGCCATTCAATAATCATTTCAGAATGGATAACGAATGAAACTTCATGCCCACTTACTGAATAACGCGTGCGAACCTAAGCATCCATTTAAAAAATAAATAATAAATCCACTTTGATTCATCATTTATTCAGTAACCGGATACCATTAAATTGAATATTTTGGTAAAACAGATCGAAAAATATTTTTATTCATTCTATAGATTTATTTTATTCATTAATAATATGCATATTAAACAGTGTACAATATAGTATTAATTATAAGTAATCGAAACGTACATACATAATAAAAACTCGCAGCGGTAACTCAGGTTTAAGTAAATCGCGCTTCCAAAGTAAATATTGTTCTTTTTCAGCGATAATTCAAGCCGCAGTTGTAGATTATATTACTATGTACTATAAACTACAACCGTGAATTTAAGTATTGCCGAAAATTAACAATATTTACTTTACAAGTACGATTTATCATAACCTGAGATACTGCTATGTAAAAAATCTTAATTACGCGAGATACCGACGAGCTCCTAATATTTCAAAAATGTGTGTTCCGCTCTGCAGACTCCTAGTTGCAATGCATTGCAAAGACAACGGCGTTCATAAAGTTTCTCAATATCTCAAGTACAACTAGTTTTTTAAATTCATTTGTTTAATTAGATTTCCTAACGATTGAACACAGTTAATTTGGTAAGTCAGTTCACCGATCAACCTAAAAAGCGAGTAAAATCATAATATGACTAATTATAATATGACGAGATCGAGCTTTTAAATCCTTCGTATTTTGAGTAGCGGACACATTCTTATAAAGCGTATCACTAGACGTTTTACAAGGACGAGTGCATTGTTGAATATTTAAATAGATATACTTTTTAAGAACTCGTAGCAGCCTCATATTTTTATCCTCCTTTATGAAAATTTACTGGCTTATGCAGCAACTGGTTAAGTACATTGAAAACGCAAAGTTGAACGATATGCAGTTTCCAATATTTTGCAAGTACGATTAGGCTCTCAAAAAAAACGAAATTTTTGTTTTTTTTTACATCTAGCTGTGATTTTATCTAAAAGCTATCAAAATTTAAGTATCTTGTGATGCTACTTGTACTTTACTTCTTTAAGTATTTTTAAATAAAAGATGGCTACGATATTTGAAAAGTAACAAAACGAACTTATCGACATGTTTCCTCAAAATTTTGTAGCGGCGGTCTTAAAAAATTCGTAATAAGTATTGCCGAAATTGTTGTTTATTAATTTTTTAATTCACTGGCTGATTCAACGACTCATAGGAGATACGCAAACATTACGATGTCATTACGAATCATTTGTTAGATCATGTTGCTAAAGAGCAATTCGAATTCCACTCTGTTTTTTTCTTGACCGAGCAATCGTGCTCTACCATATTGTACATTAATCATCTCGCTAATATGAGATTTAATATTAATTTAAATGCATCCCTAGTTATCCAATTTCCTATTATTCGGTTAACTTTCTGCAAGATATTTGTTTTGCTTTAAATAAATCTTGGTTTCTGGCGTCTGCCCTACCAGCTCAGGTAGCGTACCTTGCCCTTACCTTACCTTACTACTACCCTTACTGGCCCATTCTGATGGCGCTTGGGGACACAGTCGCCGCTCGGATGAGACGCACTGGCGGCCGTAGGCGGTAGCTTATCAGGCTTCCTAAATTCTCGCGCAGCCGCATTGGACTGTCTAGTTTCACCGTGTCCTCCTTGTATACGAATTCGAAGGAAAGGAGCCAATAAGTGTTGGCGATTGGCTGTATATTCAACCGCAGCAAACTGAATCCTTTTCGAATTTTGTTGAGTTTTAGGTCGTCCGCACGGTGTTTGTAAGCGCAAAGATAACTATATGTATAGTTGGTCGAATCTTACTAAAAGAGGTTAAAAATGTTACTTATTTTTTGACTCGACAATTTGTCATTTGTGTCAATTGCCAATTGCTTTTGAGGTTAGAAACAGTATTATAATAAACCATTGAGAAATTATAGGTCTCTGGCGGGTGGTGAAATCTTGCCGAAAGATGAGTAATTTCCAGGACGATAGACCGATCGAATCGTCAATTAGAAAAAAATTGTCGAAAGCTTTAAGCCCTCATCATCTAGACGTTTTGAACGAGTCCTACATGCACAATGTGCCGAAGGGTTCTGAAACTCATTTTAAAGTAATCGTAATTTCTGATAAATTCGAAAATCAACCTTTGATTAAGGTAAAAATTCCTTTTTATTAGCTTAGTCATTCTTATGTTCATGTAAAATAGATAAATTGGCTTTCGTTTGTTTTACAGAGACACAGAATGGTAAATGAATTGCTCCAACAAGAGCTGCAATGTGGAGTACATGCTTTATCCATAGTGGTGAGCTTTCCTCTTTAAATTATAGGGGTACACGATACTGGCCGTTTTTTGGCCCAGTAGTTAATAGATATAAAATGCACCTCCAATTAACCTTTTGTGTGCACTGAATAGTGCATTTGGAACCCTGTGTCCTATTGATTCAAACTGTCGCGATTATTCAAACTTGCAATTTTGTTATCTCAAAGAATTATAACTCAGGTTTTCAAGTTATCGTGATTATCTACATACCGTTAGAATTTCCAGAATATTCATATTATATTTAGGGAAACCGGGATGAGATTTTTAACACCGGTGATATTATTTTTAAATGATCACCATGTTTTTTATATAGTTTTTACTATGTAGACAAAAGCTAATGTGTGATTTTTATTAAATTATAATTTGATGTATGTTATTAAAAAATTATTATCACAGAGACCTGGGGTTGCATGATTCGCTGTGCCAAAATTGCATCGTTGTCCCATGAAATAGGTCATGTATCAGTATTTCAAGAGAAGCAGATATGATGAATCAATGGTTTATTGATACGTTTCTTCATTTCAAACGAATCATTCGTTTTATTTGATTTTTTAATAACTTCAACCTTTTTCAAAAAATTCAATTTTCTAGACAAATAACAAACATGTTCGAATTCAGGAACGCCACATTCAAAGAACGCATCTAAGTTTTTTAAATAGAATTTTCAGTGCACACAAAAGTCGAGTCGGAGCTTAATTTAGAAATGAGCAAGAGTCTTCCAAGAAACGCTATTTTAGTAAACTTGTTTTGATTTTTGTTTTTATTCCTCAACAGTGAAGCTTGTGTTTTTATAAAAATTGATTCGAAATATTTATATCAATAAATTCGAGTGTTTGGAAATGTTGTAAGGTGATGTTAAGAACATTTTGGAAAGTCAAAACTATGATTCTAGAATGAGTCGATCGAACGGGCCGCAATATTTCACGCGAGTAAACTACAACTACCCAACACTTTTTAAAATGAGAAGGTTTCTAAGCCTCGTCCACTGGGAAATAATTCAAGTGTATCAAAGTTTTTTCAATATCTGTTAAGAATATAGAAAGTGCAACTTAATACGTATGCGACTTATATGTTACACAATTATTTTCATAATAAAATAACTGTCAATTTCATTAGCATATTGCTTCCTCTCGTTCTTTCGTCGCAGTTGCCCAGCTTTGTGGCGTTTATTACTAGGTTAAAACTTATATTTGTTTCACTATTTAAAAAAATTAATGTAACAACTCAATTGATTTTGCTTAAATTCAATACTGATCATTGGATTATGATCGTCCAACTTTGTATAAAATTCTAACCCGATATCGCAAAACAATGTGGCCGTTAGAGCGCATAGACGTTATTGTAAATTAGAACATTGCCTTAAAACTAAATGACTGCATATATTTTGCTAAAAATTGGATCATATAAGGGGTCTTGTCTCCGAAACATATGGTATACATTTCAGCTTAGTATTTGAAAACGTTCTCAAGTATGAGGTAAAATTATGTGTACACATCATACACATACACCTCCGGACGGACATTTTTCAAAAGTGATTTCCGACGTTTTGGAACATTCCGAACATGTTTACATGAAAAACTGGAAATAAAATTTTTAACCAAAACAAAGCTTCTCAAGGAAGCAAAAATTATGACCATTGTTCATTGACACCGATATTCAGAGATAGTCATTGATATTGCTGTAGAGTGACGCCATACGGTACAACTTTAAAAACTGATAACGCCCCAGCTCAGAAACGAGTTATTTTATAAAAAAGTTCTTTTAGTTGTTGAATTCGACAGCAGTAGAGCAAAATTGTATACATTTTTTAAAGTTTGGGTTTTATTTTTCTGTTTATCACACACAAACATTCAATGGATGCAGTTATTGTAAAGAAAATGTAAAATGACCCTGAAACATTTCTCCCGTACAAACTCGTTTTATTAGAAATTCCAAGTTGTTATGTGAAAGCGGTCGGTAAAAGGCCGCGCTTTGTAAAAATAAGAGTACCGGTAATTCGCCCTTTAAAAAAAACCTTTAGGAGGCAACCGATTTATTTTGTTACTCAGCGTTGAGGCGCTACTAAGCCATTGTGGATGACCTAATTGCTAATTTGATCAATTGTACAGGCAAAAACCCGTTCTCAATGGGACGAGAGTGACAAGACCGTGAATTCCAGTCCAGCCTGCAGGGGTGGTTTTGGCAGATAACTACAATAGATGCAACTTAGGAACATTAAAATGTAAAATAATGTACGATATATTTTTCGCGTATTGTATAATCCATACGAAAACTTGGAATTACAGAGACGAACTTGCAGAAATAGTAAAATTGATTTAGAACAGTTTGTAAATAAAAAGTTGTCTTAATGTCATAAGGAGAACGTGTCTAGTCTGAGTTTTCCCTCGTTTTCGGAGAGGTAGAGAATGTCAGCCATCGATTGTTCCGCCATTGCTTCCTCTGCCTTCTCGTGCATCTGTAAAAACCGAAAATGATTAGAATGCTAAAAAGATTAGCCCGAAATTTAAACTTCATAACTTGCAGCTTTCAAACCAATTTGGTTAATTAATTTTAGTGTAAGATGTCTTACTTTATCTGTCGAAGCTCGTATCCTAGTATGAGTGAAGCAATCCTAAATGCAATGGAAATTGGATTTATTGCCTCCAATTATTTGATGATTTTTTTCCATGAAGAAAGATATATTTACACATTGAAAATCATAATTTTTTCATAAAAGGCTTTAATAAAAATTCCTACTCTCATACGAGAATACATTCTTCTACAAATAAAATAAGACATCGAAAACTAACATTTTTCCAACAGTTTGGTACTGGAAGCTATGAGTTAAAAAATTTACTTTTTACTTTACACCATTTTGGTGCACTGTATATCTTTACAAAATTGTAAGATTTATAATGCTCAATATGTACTTAATGAGGTTTCAATGTGTTAGAGTTTGAGAGCGTCCGCTAATGTGTTTCCCTCTGTCTGTATGTGTATATGGGTGTGAGAGTGGGGACGTTACCCTCTCCCAACTTTTCGGCCTCTTGGCCATCTAGTGTAGACAACGAAAGAGATCGGACGCTATGATAAAAATCTGATTATTTCTACAAAACAAAACGTTGTTTATCTTTTTATCTGAAAACCCATAACCTGTTAAAATGTAAGATTTTTTTTTAAAGAATGTTTTCTACAGAATTTTTTTCCTTATGACTTCTTTATCGGTGACTCGTCCTCTTTGATGCAGGATTAAGAATATTCGTGCTAAAACTAGTTTCCGTTCAATCATCTTAAAACCTGAATAGTTCGTCATCTATATGATCCATACTGCAGCTTCCGCAATTGTATTTATATATTCATTATCAACCGTGTTGATTTTAAAAAGCGTGCGATAATAACTCGATAAGAACAGATCACGCCGATAGAACGAAACAAATTTGTTCACCAAAGCCCGCTTAAACGTGACACAAAATGAAAAATTCGGACTTTAACTTGCAGGGCACCAAATCATATTAAAATGCGTATTAGAGATATTTCTAAATGATTATATTGCTGCTTTAAAAATAAGCAGTCAGAATTTATGAAAAACCTATCCAGCAGTATAAGTCTACAATTTTATACAGTCATATCATGCCCTTGATTGAGATAGCGAAAAAAAGTAAAATGTTTATTTCAACGTAGTTTTTTACAATGAAATAAATGGCCGGGTTTTAGTTTCCTCAATTTTATTATGTTTGAAACAAAAGTCTTTTTATTGTGACAGAAATATTCTTAAATTTATAGAAAAAGATCAATTGCGTAGAATACTTACTCCTCGGTACGACACCTGGCTCGGCGCGCATTTGAAGTTTGGCCCGAAATTTACGGAAACCGTAGCGCTTTTGTGAATGGATACTGTTGGAAAATATGCCCCTCGATTAATGTCAATAAACGCGTCTCCCTGAGATACGCCGTTTTTGTAAAAAACTATTTTGCTGCCAGCCAGTGATTTGAGGGCCTTGAGAGCTTCGGGGACTTGGTCCTTTTCCTCGTAATAGAGATGACTCTTGAATTTTACTAAAGGCTGGAAGGACATCAATTTCATTTTTATTTTTATTTTTTTCCCATTGCTTCCACATTAAGGCGTCTGGCCATACCGAATTTTTTTTTTTTTCATTTTTTGAATTGTTTTATAATAGTCTTTGAAATGTTACGCATCGTTTAATCTATAGTGGGTACTGAAAATCGCAACATTGTGAAAGTTACAGGTATTTCAGCACGAGCAGCTGTCCTGTTGGGTCTTTTGTATGGATTCGTCGTTTTCTTTGAATTATCTGTTGTGGGAATGGTTTGGAGACGAACCCGTTATTTCATATTTCGAGAGTGTCAGTCAGCATTCGGCAAGCAACAAGAAGCACGCATCGATAATCCGCAAAATAATATAACGAAAAAAATGAACAAAAAAAAACCAACCTCTCGAGGTTATGTTGGTAAAAAGGGGTCGAGGCAACAAAAGATTCGAACGACAAGTATTAAAAAAGACATCACCCGCTCAATCCATACGGAATGGAGAAGGAAGAGGCGAGTACTAGTCGGTCAGCAAAAAAAATTGAAGACTAACAACGAGCTCCATGTATCGATTAGATCGAGTTGCGGGTATCGGATTATCAACTTTGTGACAATTTTTTTCGGAAAGTGACGTGAACTTTTCGGAATCTAGCATTCGTGGACTCGGTTTCAAGTTAGTGATTTTATGTAACTCATGCGAACCAACCAGTGTCGATTCAAGTCCTCTTATCAAGAGTAAGGTGTATCACATAAACAGACGAACCATATTCGCATTTCGATTGCTGGGAATTGGTCAGAAAGGGATTGAAAAATTTTGTGGCATCATGGATTTACCGAAAGTGAAATACCATTCGTTTTACCATACCTTTATCAAAGGAATTAACACTGCTGCAGAAACTGCATGCAACGTTTCCATGAAAAATGCTGTGAAGGAAGAACAAAAATTAACAACGGAAAAGGGAAAAAGCCCAGGTTTGACTGTTTTCGGTGATGGAACTTGGCGCAATCGAGGTTACTCTTCGCGTTGCGGCGTAATGACGATTATTGGATACTACTCAGGGAAAGTGATAGATTTGATAATTAAGTTTTCTTACTGCAAAGCTTGTGAGTATTGGAGTAAGATTCTTGTTACATGTGAATTCAAACTGTGGAAAGAAGATCGCGAAGAAGAATGTTCCGCCAATCATGAAGGGCCGCTGGAAAAATGGAAGTCGATAGCATAGTAGAAATATATTCGAGGTCGATGGAGAAATATAATCAATCAATTTATGAATTGATAAAGCAATCTGAACGGACAAAAACACAAAGATTTCAATGTTTGATTTTCCCGTATGGAAAGATCGATAACAACGAAATCTTCGGCATCGATTGACTCAGACCCGAGTTACGATTTGCCAAATTTCCAACCAAGAAATAAAGGAGATTACAGGCTGTTAGCGTCTAAGCATCATAATATCAATTTAAAGAAAAGAAAGGTCTTGGTGGCGAAGGAAAGCTAACAAATAAGCTAATCAACGAGCTAACAGTATACTACGGTCTCGCTATTCGAACGTTCTCTCACTCCAAAGACGAAATGAAGAAAGCTATTTGGGCAACATTCAAGCACAAGAACTCGACCGACGAAAACCCGCAGCATGAAAATTGTCCTCCGGGAGAAGACTCGTAGTGCTCTTGGATAATATCAAAAGCGATCGGCACTTTCGATGAATATATACACAAGAATGCTCCGCCTCAAATTCTTCAAGATGCTATTCAACCTTTTTATGAGGACGTCACTTCAGACGAATTCTTAGAACAATGTGAAGGAGGCTTCACGCAAAACGCCAACGAAAGCATCAACTCCGGCATCTGGTCAATGGCTCCAAAAACAAGTTCTAGCAGTGCGAATATCGTCGAAATTGCTAGTTACATTGCTACCAGCGCTTTCAACTATGGGTACAACAGTATTTTTTTATTTATTGGTTGTCCCTCAAGTACGCCAATCGACTTTTACTCGCTCCTTCCCTTTATTCCCCATTTCATTCCTCGAGACCCCCTAGAGTGTTTTCCACAGCCACTCATCCTAATGCACTACTGTATCGCATTTGCACGAGGGCACAGGGAAAACTGGCCGATACAGACGGCTTTATTTTTACTGAGTTACTACTGTATGAGGATACATTAGAAACTCAGAAAAACTGCCCCCCGCTCAGCAGTTGGCGCGCAAACCAGTGCCCGGCTAAGCGGTCACCCATCCAAGTTATGGCCGCAAACAATGCTGCTTAACTCTCGGGACCACCCACCGCGCGTCCACTGCTGTCGGTGGGTACAACAGTATTTTGCTGATGGTGAATCGCATGGATCTGAGCATCGAGGATTGCTGCTACAATTTCTGTATGGCAGTCGACGAGGACCGTTGCGCTGCAGCAAACGTCCGAGCACAAAAAACCACGAAAGAAGCACGCCAAGCACGTGGATCGTCCCAAAAAGAGGCCCAGGATGCTCAAAAAGCTGCGGAAGGGACACTCATGGACCAGAAATCGCTGACTGGAGGTAGGACGCACAAAAACCACACCGTCAGCCGAATGACCGCACGTTTACTTTCTTTTGCGATTATCTCGAAACTACATTTTTCGGAATGGTACCACGTAATCTCATAAACTATCGGTCCGATAGCTGTGAATTTTGTGTTTGATTTTTGCGATTACTTGATTCTATTTTTTTATTGGCGTTATTTTTCGTGAAATTTCGGTGAAAAATAATTTTAAAAATCTTTGGCTCACTACAATTTCCCTAATGTTAAAAAAAATTTGATTGCTATTCTCTTGCGACACAATCCAGGAACAAGCTAATATATATATATATGTATTTTTTTTCAGATGCAACATAAAGAAGATTCGGATGGTACAGCCCACGCGCATTTCGTCCCGCGTGCCTTGACAAAAAATTTTGAAACGCCGCCTTTTTTTTTAATCCCACATTTTTTTTACTTGTTCCACTAAACCGTTTTACAGTATGTGACAAAAAATTAAAATATTTTGTGCTATACTTTTGCGTTCATGAATTTTTTAAGAATAGTACCCATCTGGCGGCGCTCACGGTGGCCAGACGTCTTAATAGGTAATATTATTGAAATACTTACTCTGTCTTTGTAAGTGTTGGGAATGTGCGACGCATCGTGTGCGTCCGGTAAAATTATGAGGAATCCTAGGGTATCGCCTTCTCCGTAACTTGGACTGTAATGCTTTCCACGGCTTTCGTGAAATCTCGTTCCTTTTCTGATACAGTAGATTAAGTAGTATTAGTTCATTCATTTGGTTTCTCATCGTTTCATTTGTAAGGATGATTCATCGAAATCATCAAATCTTCATGGAAGGGAATTCTTTGTGGTAATTGTTATTAATTTACAAATGTCTAAATATTTACCGAACTTTTTCGTCAGGTATATCTGGGAAGTATGCCCTCCACAACCTATACTTTTATATTATAATTGAAGTTATGAATTTTCGAAAACCACGATCAAACAAAAAAAGTTATGCAGCGATATATTGTATAAAGTGAACAATAAACAGATGTCGGAACGTATGAATTATATTGTATGGTATCATGCTATTCGTCATTTTTACTTTTTGGGTGAGATAATTTTTTTTCCCTAAAAATTTCCATTGTCTATTGTATAATGTATTCACATAAAAAACTGAAAGAACCTGATTTCCGCTCGCCAGTTTTCTACCAGTCTATATAGTTGATGGTCAATGGGCAGCAAAGAACAAGTGCTCTATTCATACTTGAATAATCAGAATATAATAACATAAAATATTTTTTTGTAACACGTGCATGAACAGCGGTGCTTTTTATGACAGGAGGGTGGTAGCTATTTTCTTAGCGGTGTCGAAACGATAAGGCAGTGCAACTCGCGATTTCTTTACTGTCGCCACTGGTGTTTCACTTTCGAGACTAGAAACAAAAGTTTGTAATATCACTCTTCATCGTTCCTCTCGCAAAACTACTATTTAAAGCACCAATATTCATTGATACAAAAAAAATGTAGTGAACTCGCTCCGCTCGAGCGGCAAACTTCATATTTATCGCGATCGCCTGCTTTCGGCTCTTGTTGCATGACATACTATTGAGTATGATATTAATAAGCGGGAAACACAATCGAAAAATCGGCTACAAGACGTATATCCAAACGTTGATATTGTGTTGAGAATGTTCCCCAGCATTCTCGCAACTAACCGTTCCCGTAAACTTTAATTTCAACGTTGAAACGAGTTAAGGGCTTTTTTGTAACATATGCATGAAATATGCCGTTTTACATGCCTCAAAAATGTTGCAGAAATTGCGAATTACAGTAGGGCATGGTATATAAATGCCGATCGCACTTCACGCACACTTTCCCCTCTCAATAATTAACTTCACGCACACTTTCGACGCGCCACCTAGTGTGATGCCGGGCAGGCGTTTCGAGAATCAGTGTTGCCAACGTTAGAGTCCCACAAACGTTCCGAGACGATGGACGTAAATCAAAATAATAATCTACGAATGAAAGTTATTATGTTTATTCTTTTTAAAAAATTGTTTTTTCCATGCGGGGGGCTTCGCCCCCCGAACCCCCCACCGGGGCTTCGCCCCTGGCCCCCACCAGGGCTGCGCCCCTGGACCCCCTTTCATTTGTCTATTACTATTTCTGTGAATAAACATTCTTAGGCGCATTTTATGCATTTGTTACAAAAAATAGTATGTGATACTCGGGCATGATGGCGAAATTTATACGAAGGGTGTGAAGTCGGCCGCACGGACCGCCGACGGTATAAAGTTCGCCATCACGCCCTTGTATCACAATGTACTATTATACACTGGTGATGAGCGGAAATATCGAATTTCTTTTATTAGATATTCTTTAAGTACGATGTCTGAAGATTATTCTTACGAAATTTCATGAAGATCGGATTAGATTTGTAACTGTAGGTATTTCAACCGACCGCCCGGTGCGCGCGGTCGCTTAGCAAGTAGCTCTTTAAACGCGATTTTCCCAGAATCGCCTTTTTTGAAAAATACCTTTGCGGTGGGTACGATTACTAAAAAAAACTATTAATCCGATCCAAACCAAATTTATTTCACTCAATTATTATAATAATAGCTAGGGCCCAGACGTAAGATTTCCAATTTTGTTAAGAACAAAAATTGTTACAAATAAACCGAAAATTAGGATCTCAAAAAATGAATTTTTTGTTAAAAGTGTCGCAATTTTTATTTTTAAATGAAAACTTTTACAAATCCATCGTCCAGGCCCAAGCCAATGCAATTTACTAATTAAATTACTGAGTTCCCATCGCAACTCATGCTCAAAAAAAGGTGCTACTGGAATGCAGCTGGAGGTCCGCCATTTGGAGAAATTTTTTGATGAAAAAAATTGTACAGATACATGAACATGTGTACTAATGAATGTCGTTCACTGTTCTTCAATAAACATTTCTTTTATTCTCGAACAAAAATCAAGAAAATCACGTTTTTCGCCCGCTATAAGTGTATATAAGGTCTTAAAAGTCACTGAGTGTTCTCAGGTGAGATATGGGACAGGCACGACTCAATGCTCTAGCTGTTTTTAGAATTACCACAGGTTCGACATGATTATTACATATTAAATTATTGATAAATTTGCCACATCCAACGCCTAGGTCGCAACGATACCTAAATCCGCCACTGACCACTGCGCGGTTGAGCGGTCATTCGTTCAAGTTATGACCGGAAGCAGTTCTGCTTAACTCAAATACCTCCATCTTGTAATCTCGCTCGATTTCCCGCAGAACGTTCTCTTTAGTTTAAAGCTGAACAGTTAAAAAGTTTCTTAACCAAGTTCAGTAGCCGTCGGATGAAATATTAATTTACGCTATTTCGTTAAATCATCCCAGTGCCTACTCAATTATTTGGCGGACCTCATCACAGATCTTTCCCACTATGCTATCTACATATTCATTTTTTAATTCAATATTTTTGCTCTTAAGGCTTGAGTTTTAAAGAGCACAAGTTGAAAATTGGGTATTTTTCAGTAACTTTTCTGGACTTCAAAACTTCTGAAAAAAAGTGGGTTAACAGCGGAAAAGGCGTTTTAAATCGTTTAAAAACTTTCCCACCCTATAAATGTCGTGAAATGTGAAAACAATATTCAATAATAGTACTTAAGATTTTCTGATCGTTAGACGTTTAAAATCCAAGTCAAAATTTTCATTTGAAAGCTGAAGTCGACGATTTTATTTGGGAATTATGAAAAAGAAATCTCAAATTTAGTTTTACTCTCTATCCCAGTATAGTGAATAGAATCATGAAAAAAAAAAAAATGATCACTAAGAATTTGGAGGCCAGATTTTTGTCCGATAATTGGTGGAATTGCTCAGGTAATAATCGGTCATATGTGCTAACTGGGTAACCCAATCACCAGGGAAAAAACAAAGCACACCGGTATAAATTAAATGAAACCGAATGAGCGATTTTGCGTAAACGTTGCACGCACGGTATATAACTATAATGTTGGCGGAGGAAAAAAAAATAAAAAAAAATCGGAAAACTTTTAAAATGATTGCAATGTGACGGCCCTGAATTGCATATAAGAAGATTCGAGTGAGAGAAATGTACTAGGTGACATTAGCACAGTGGTTGGCGCTCTTACTCAGTACCTGTATAATCCGGGTTCGATTCCCGGTAATTATCATATATTTTCTCTGGTCGATAATTCGTCAGACCATCCGTATCACACACGCACACGCGTACACACACGCACACCTTCCATACTTGGCCACTTACCTTGATCTCCAGGAATAGCCAAACTTGTCGTAACCAAGTGGTGCCTGTAGATTAGAGTACTCTTGACCCCAGCCTAAACGAGTAGCCGAGCCCTCCGGCATTTCTTCGACCGTAGCTTCCCAATACCACGTGCCACGACTCACAGCTGATAAATCACATTTCAATTCGATAGAATCATGGATACATGATGCTGCAGTACAAACATAAGATTAGAGCTGGGCATGCTTACAGTGTGTAGCTCGGACCATGCAATAGCCTTTGTCACCGGTAACAGCGAGGCGATCTTCCGACACGCGGAGTTGAGGAGCACGGTCGTGAAGGGCTAGCAATACGGTGCTAGGACTTAACGCTCGATATAACCAGCCGGGAATCGGTTTACCTGCCCAGTCGCTGCTTTCATCAAATTCCTGCAATGATGATGAAACATTTAGATACTCATTTCCCAATTTATGGATTAGAGTCAGGAAAAATTCAACCTAAAAACGCTTCAATCAATAGTGGATGAAAAACAAAAAAAGCTGTACACATAATCATTAGATCAATCCATGATAAAGATCGATTAATCTAAGAATGTGTGTAATCAATAAGGGCCGAATTGGCCTACTGTATATGACGTGTCTCTGACCAATAGGGCAGATGGTGATCCTAACCTCGTTCAATTCACCCTATGATTTTCTGTGTTACTTCAATAATACATAATTAGATTATCAAATAAAACATGAAGAAGAAAAACGTCGTGAATCATTTAAAGAGTCATTTCTTCTTGGAAACCATGATTTTTGCCACTGTTGAAAAATACGACAAGATTTTTTAAAAAATTAAGTGTTGAGTAATGAAATGTTTAAAACTATTAGGAAAATGGGCATGATTTCCGTTTGTCGTTCTTATAAGAGTTGAAATTGATTAAAATTACTTTACGGATGGTGTACTATACCGACTGAGTTGTTATGAGGGCGATAAGACTACAGAACCCGACTCTACACAACTCTACACAACATCAACTCTGCACAACACCAACTCTACACATAGCACCAACTGTTCACAAGCCCATTTCTACACCACGGATTCAACAGAAAAGCATTCAGCAAAACTCTACACAGGTAGAACTTTCAACGGCAAAACTCTCAAGGACAAGAGTCAGGACAAGATAAACTTTGTTCTCAAGCGATTATAAATTATTAAAGAAAACTTCGATTGAAATTTTCGAAATGCTGCAATTGTGTTGTGGTTGTGGGTGGTCGGTATTTGGGGTCCGGACGAATTTTGAGATTGAAGCCCCTCACACAGTTTTCTAAATAAATAAATAAAAAATTTCTTAAAGAGGCTCGGTGACGACTATCGAAGTCAAATTTAGTGCTAAATTTTCGTAATTGATTCTTTAAAATTTAATGCATTAAAAAACAATGATAAAGAGTGATTTCTATGAAAGCATGTATACATAATTCAGTGAAACATCAATAGTGACGAATTTGCATTAAGCCTAACTGATTAACATTTATTTGTAATGGGATACATTTTTGTTCCGTTTTTTTCAAGTATACTCAGTAATTCTATATCGATTTTAATTAGTGACGGCTTATTTCCTTTCTCAAGAGATACTCTATAAATTAATCGTAATATAAATTATCGTAAGTAAACCGTTACGATATTTCATAGTATTGATCGTTTAATAATTATAACTTGTTGTTTATGAAAGTATTTTTGTTTTTGTTAAACAACAGGCTATAATTATTGAACGATTAATATTACGAAATGTCTAGGCAGTCATTTCGTGAAGTAACTTTTAAGAAACAAAATGAGCTATCATTCAGTGTAATCGGTGAAGAATTACAGATGACATTTGGCAAAAACCAAACAAAAATGTGTCCCATTAAAAAGAAAAGTTGATCGATTAATCGTTATGCAAATTCGTCACTATTGATTTTTCACTGGATTAAGTATACATACTTCAATACAAATCACCGTTTACTATTGTTTTTTAATGCATTAAGCTTTAAAGAATCAATTACGAAAATTTAGCACTGATTTGACTTCGATAGTCGTCACCGAGCCTCATTAACGTGATGTATTACACGTTTTTGCCGTTCTCTCTTGGTCTACCGCGACGGCCCATGGTGTTTACTCTGCCGCACTCATTACAACTCGATCGGAAAAGTACATAAAAAATGAAAAATATAAAATATAAAATATATAATATATGTTAAATATAAAATGTTTATTTTAATATTTAACGCTCCCGATAGAGGCCGCAATTCTGCCATGTAATATACGTGTCATTTTATTATACCTCCATCTAATTTCTGCCAAGCCCCTTCGAATTAGCCTAACAATTCGCGAACTTCAGGATGTAAAACTCCTACGAAATGATTAATCCATTGTACGGCATCTAATTCTGATACTGTTTCTTTATTCGGCAAAATATCGCACCGTAAAAATAACCGACGTCATAGTTACTGTTTTTTTGGCCCTTTCATACCAGTTCTCATCATATAATCGTCAAAAACACCATGTATGTCATGTGAAAACATATTTTTTATTTATTTTAACTCCTCCCATTTTCACTTTATATGTGGGGTGAAATTATTTAAAAAACTCGTATAGAATATCCAAAAAACATTAGCCATGACGACAGTTAATTCGTATCGTTCGATATTTTGCGAAATAAATAACAATAATAGAATTGAATGCGGCATGGTTTATTACGCAGAAATTTATTTAAAAATGTCCTCTTCTTAGTCACATATATCCCGAAGTAACAGATTTTTTCACAAATACGTAGAGGCCTGATAAAATATTGAATTGAGGTATAGAGGAAACCCGTGTCTTTTAAATTGCAGTATTGAGGCCTTACCTGAATGGTTACGTATTCATTGTATCCTAGCGGAAGGCCCGCACGAAATTCAAGGACTTTTGTGGACATTATCAGCAAATTTCATGGGCATTTTTAGAAAGTATCGAGAACATTTTTAGAAAATTACAAGAACATTTCCACAAAATTTCAGAAACATCCAGGTTGTTTTAGGACAGTTATAAAAACTAAAACAGATGAACCCATGAAACAGTCTGGGTTGAGAGTTAGAGAAAACCGTGGCGTCAAAGACCGAACAGTAATCGCGCTTAAAGTACAAGACAATATTCAATTCGACAACGGCATTGATTTGATTGAAACCGGCTCGAAATAGTACATTGTGTGACAAGTGCTCGAAGTAGGTAGGCATCTATTATTTCACATGTGAGCGTACAATAAGTAGAGCCCCTAGTGGGGTACAGGGGCGAAGCCCGCCTCTGAACATTTATACTTTTTTTATATTGCATCCAAAAAAATACTAGTACATTCCACACAAATATTGCATTTCTGTGTATATCAATAGATACATTTTGAACTATGGGTGCGCGAAGTTCGTCTCTTTTAGCTTTTTTATTATTGTCAGCGATAAAGTTAGTGGAACAATTGAATGCCGAACAGTATGAATGTGTCATTAGGCCATTTGCAAAATCTACTTAGATCGTATTCGCGCACGATTCGATGTGTGCGAATTAATCGTCCCACAAGATGTGAGAATCGAGCACTTCACGCATGCTATGCGGACACGAGAAAGCCATCTTCGCAAGCACATATTAAACAAAACAAAAATATCATGAGGCACGAATGTATACATATTATTTTAAGCGAAACTGTGTACATATTGTTTTAGGTTAGTTGATAATGATATTTTGAAATAAGATTAATGTTGAGAGGATATGAAAAATTCGAGGACATTCAAGAACTTTTTCAAGACAGACCAAATTTTAGGAAATTCCAAGGAATTCAAGGACTTTAAGGACTATCGGACACCATTATATTAAAATAAAAGATATTGGATTTTGAGCGAATTTTGATTTATTTATCTTGCAATCGTCTAATTCTAATTCGCCCGGACCCCAAATAACGACCACCCTAGTGGACATGCATTCATAGCTTGAATCGAACTTCAGTTACAACTTACCTGTCTAAAAGGTGCGTGGGGATCTGGTTCCGCTAAAATATAGCGATAGCCGTCTTTATTGAAAGGATGTTCAAGCGGATAGCCGTGAGCCGGCAATTTTGGTGTCGACATGTCAGATCCGCGGCCTTTTTTTCCCGGCCCGGTGCCGGCGCCTTCGCCGGGAAATTTGCGTTTTGCATTCCGACCGCGAATACCGCTGGGCAGTGGCACTGCATTACCGTAAAACAAAACAAAATTGTCTTATTGCAACAGTGCGTCGTCATTGTAACATCGATTTCCTACGCGCGTACCTGACTTGGACATTGTTACGATTGAGGAAGGCTTCGGGCGATAATAACCAATATGTGATACAGTACGCGGAATGCGATAAGATAACTTCATATATTCAACAAGAGATTTGCATCTTCTGCTGTTTTCGAAAAGTCATTTTCCTTTTGATTACCTCACAATTTATTTCATATTACGTAATAATTTAGTGAAAGTTGTCAAACGTCTCGTTTCGTACGTCTACAAAATTTTTGAATTAACTCTGATAAAACAAATGTGAGAAAGAGTACTGTTATTAGTAAGATCGTATGAAAATGATGGAATAGTTTCCTATCAACTTTGATTCATTTTTTAAATTATTTTCACATGCAAGCGATTCCACCGACATTGTGTCACCAAGATTTGTTTTTCTTCAAAAAATGAAAGGGGAAAAAAAAAAAGAAAAAAAAATCGGGTTTTGTTATTGTAAAGATTTCATCAAGTTTCAATACGATGAAATACAAATCTCATGAGGTATTACAATTTTTTATTCAACGGCCGGCCTTAAAAATGGCTAGCAACTTCCGAATCTCATTCCAAAAACAATCTTAAAAATTCTTTATTCATGTAAAAGAACTTATGAAATTTGATTCGGCTAAAAAGTACCGGTGACTTCAGAAAGGAAATGTATTGTTTATAATTTTTTTGAAAAATTTGAGTTAATTTGAGCTGAAATGTCCGTTTTAAATGTGTACCGTTTTTATTGTAGGTCATAAAATTCCACGCGTACCCATTTTTTAGAAATGCATCTCCGACCAAACTACCCCAAGATAGAGCCTGTTGAATGAAATATTTGAAAAATGTAATATCTCTTGAATTTTTATTTTACCGTATTGATACTTGGTGAAGTTTTTACAATAACAAAATGAGGTTTTTGGAATTAGTTGGAGAAAAAAAAATTTGGTGGCTAAATTTCGGCGGAACCGCTCAGATATAGGTATTGTTCTTTTGTGAAATGAAAATGCATCCTGCATTTTAATCTTGAACGTCAAGAAAATTTCACGATTCGACGACTTTTCCGAGATTCGTAAGGTAACGAGAATAAAGTTTTTGATAAGTGGCAATCCGCCCAAGCTAAAATCATGCTACATTACTAGTTAGAATATTAATCATTGTATTGGAAACTCTTCACACGATAGGCTTGGATGAAACTCAACCCAAAGGAACTTGCACTTCTCGGTTTCTTTCAGTGCGCATTTTTATGATGACATACGTATATTTTGAGGCCTAAACGTAAAAAATCGGTTAAGATCAAAATGAAAAAACCGCATTTTTTAAATGTTTATAGCACAATTATTTTGCCCCTATCGTACATAAATAACTTAAATGGGAAATTTTCTTCAATCAAACCTTGTATTGTTATGTCTGAAAGAAGACTCTTGGCTTTTCACGACCCTGCTCGGTCCTTCACCATGTTCAATTTTTATTGAGGCCCTCTAAAACCTGACAATTCTAGTTTTTCATACACCATTCGTTCTAGGTGGAATACATGTTCAGAGTGATTGGTATAGAATGAAAGGGTATATAATTCTGCATGATACGAAAAAAAAGGAATGTCCCACCTATAATACTCTAAGATATATGGCCTCCGGAACGCAGCTTTTCAGATTTTCCTATTTCTTTTCTTTTGTTCTTAAGGTAAACGACCCAGTTTCCTTGACTCTATGGGCATCCCTCTCTCACTCTGCTCATATGAAACCATAGGGTAAACGAGGACCCAACGACTGTTGCAGTTCCTGACACCACCATTTTCGAATTCGCTATTGGCTGTGTCTGGAATGGTGGTGGAACCCGTCTACGCTAAAGTAGTCGTGTCAGGAGCTGGGCTAGTGTCAGAAACATGTCAGTTTACCTCACTGAATTAATCGCTCTCTATGCATCCCGAAGAATGTTACTAGTAAGTGGAAATAAGTAGACTCAATTTCCTATAAAACTAAAGAAAAACCAATGTCCTAGCTCTAATACATTCGGATTCTGATGTATTAGAACGAGAGCTGTTTTTTTTTTTTCGTCATAGCCGCCTCAAGAAGTGTATTGGTTTTCGAAATCGTTATTATTTTTATCTGCCGTAATTATTCTCTTCCCATTGATTTGTCAAGTTTTGGCGACACGGTTTGCTAAGTTTAAACATTTTGTGAGGCCATGTCTTTTACTCTCTATAGATAAATTTAAGATATACATATAATTTTTAAAATCTATAATTCTGGATGTATTAGAGCCAAAACATAGTTTTTTTAAAATTTACATCCATAGAAAATGTAGTCTACTTCCAGCGGGATTTTACCAACATCTTTGTTGAGATGCATAGAGAACAATCAACTCAGAAAGAATCAAAAGAAATGAGAGGAAAAATATGTGAACAGCTATGTTCCAGCGGCCACATCTCTCAAGGTATTGTGGTTGGGACATTACTTTTTCAAAAGTTTCACGCAGTATTGTATCTCTTATCATATACCAATTACTTTATACACGCACTTCATCTAGAATAAATAATTTTTGAAAAACTGGAGTTTTTAACAGTTTCAACAAACAATTATGTAAGCAAACTGTCCTATTCAAATTATTTACGTAGAAGATGAAGGGAATAACTGCGCCATAAACAATAAAAATGCGATTCTTTCGAAATAATCCCAAGCAATTTTTTTCGTTTTGGTCTTAAAATGAATTTGATTTATCATAGAGATGAGCACCGAAAAACCGGGGGTCGTAGGCTCCTTTCGGTTGAATTTCATCCAAGCCCACGATGTTCAGGAAAAACTTATAAGGTTGCTGCGCTTGTTGAATAATTGATCTCATTTGATTACCAGATAAATATTAGTATAGAGTACGTTTCTACGTCTATGCAACAGCAAACAATTGAAATTAGCATCGAAAATTTTTGTAAACCTCTTACCGACATGTTGGATTCCCATTTCTGTGATCTTCAAATGGCCACCTTTGATCATCGCTTCATAATTCGGTTTGATCAGCACCAAGTCTGGAGTGGTTAAACCGAATAACTGGCCATCTGTGTTATTCTCATCCATGGTAAATAGAGTCCCAACATCCTTCAGAAGTGCTCTGTGAATCTATGAATTTGTAAATTGTGTTTGTTTTTTATGATAGCGGTGGTGAGGCATGAAATCATCATACAATCATAAGTACAGTAGTTGATTGTAATTGATAATTCTAAGTAAAAAGTAATCGCATAATTTTTTACAGGAGCAACCGGTAAGAAAAATTTTAATAGTAAATATATTATTAAAATACTTATAACCAAATAGGTTCAGCAAGTAATATTAAAAGAGGATTTAGTAAAGTGTATCAACATTGTTAACAAATTGCACAACCAGCTTCACATAATATTTGTAATAAGTTTCTAAAATGAAAGTTCATCCATGATTATCACAAGGTTTCAAGCGCGAACCAACATTTTTCAGGTACACAAAATCCTATCGTTTGTTAAATCTCTTGAAGGATTTTCACCAAATGCAATCCTCATAATCTAAGTCCCAACAAAAATGAGGGCTGACATGTTAAAAATTTTGTAAGCCCTGATATGATTATTTCGACAACACATTTTTTTTCTAAACAAAACGTCTTTCATAAAAAAAAAAAAATGTTTTGCTATTTAAAAAATACGAAAGAAAGTGATTGAGATTTCATAAATATGAAAAAAAAAAAAAAAAATTCAAAGGAAAAAGAAGTGACAAAATTGTTTAATACCGATAACGTATAATACTTTATAAATAAAACATTAACCATGATAATTAATTTCTATTTTTGTGGTACAATATTTTTTCAAATAACACACTAAATACGAAACAGGTTAGTTAATTAACTCGTAGAAGGGTAAAAAAATAATTGCACTATATAATCTCATATTCGTTGTTCCTTAAAGTTAAATCACTTATATTATGAGTGTTAAAAAAAAATTGAGTCCTATAAAACGTGGTTTTAATCTTAAAATCGAAGTCTGAAATGATTAGAATATTTTTTAAAGTATATTAGGGGGCGATTCAAGACAGCCGTGACTAAATTCGTCGAGGCCTCAAATAAGAATTACCGTCTGTGAATGTTTTTTTCATAAGTAAATCGAATAAATTAATTTCAAAACAAGAGCATCCTTGAAGTTTATGAATGGGCGTCATTTTAATAGAAAACCCTTTAAATAAAACCGAACGTGAAAATTAATCTCAAATATATATATTCTGCAAGAATATTGTTTTGCACAGTTACGTTGTAACGATGAATCGTTTGGAGTGAACGTACAATATATTGTACAATGAATTGTAATATTTTGTGGATAAGATAATCTGAATAATTCAGTGACGTAATACGGTCGAAGCCATTGAGTGGAACTCAAGTCGCATACGAAAATAACAAGGCAACAAGAGAAGCAAAAGCTTTGCATTGTTTTCTTCTACTTACCGTTGCATGCCAGGACTGAGTGACTCTACGTGGCATAGTAGTCATACTTTCCCAATGTAATTCTATGAAAGGAATTATATCTTTGTCTTTATGGAACATTTGTTGTTGGGGCTCTTTTTGACCAGTCTGAAGCAGGTTTGCTATAGCTGTGACACACATTTGTGGAAAGGCTGGAAACAAATTGATCGTTGATAAAACTGCCTAATCAATGCCAATAATATGTTCCTGAGTATAATAATTTCCTGAGTATTTCTTAATGACATCAATCAAAGTGAGTCATGGTCATCACCTATGTGAAATATCTTTTTGGTTTATCTGCTCGTACGACATAAACAAGTATGTGCAAAAACTCAAAGGAGTTGCTAAAAATTTTTTTTACATGGTGGCAAACCTGACGATTTTGTTCATTGTACTCTGCACACATTCGTAAGAAAATCCGAGTAGATGAGGCTAAATATTTGCAAATAATTCCCAATTGTAGAAAAAAGAAAAGCTTCTAATCTAGTGAAAGGAGAAAGCATTGTGATTGGGAAAATGTCACACCTTCAATGCAGGTTTTTGAAATTGATTGCTCAAATAATCTCTCACTTTACAATTTTTTTTATGAAGAAGTAGACTATTCTCATGATAGAAATTTCACTTTCTGCGAAAGTGAGAATTATTTTTTAGTATTTGATTTTGGTTTTTTTCAAAATTTTCCCATTTATTTTCAAAAAATTATTTTTAAAAAATGAATTTTCTCAGTTGGTAGCTCAAAATATTTGGTCTACTGTTTCTTTTACAAAAATAGACTGTAAAAACCAACAAAAAAAATTATTGACGGTGACCCACAATAGCGAGATACTTTGTAACCTAGTGAACACCTGGTAGAGCCCCCTTCCCTTGTTTGTCGTACAATATATATAATATTTATCTATGAATATCACTGATTCGGAACTGAATAAATCTTCTTAATTTATATGAAACCTACGGGCTTGATTTTTTTTGAAACTTTCCAATCCTGTTGGTGAGCAGTTTTTGCACATAAATACATAGTTCATCATGAAAGGAACCAATTTTCCTAGTTGATAGCCGATGCAGGATTCGTGAAACCAGTGTGAGCAGCTAGCACATAATAATTCTGCGATACTCAAATTTCTGTCCTTTCCACTGCAAGAACATAAAACAATTGATGCTCAAAATATTGTCCTCAAGGTGATGGAGTCGTCTAAAAAAAGTCATAAGGAATAAAATTCTGTGGATGATACCCTTGTTTAAAAAAATCTTACATTTCAACTTATTAAGTATTTACCACGTTTATTATACTATACAATATAAGTATTATACCTCTACAATTCTGCAAAGAGATAGAGCGCACCAAAATGGTATGAGGTGGAAAGTAAACTCTTCAACTTGTTGAATTTTCATTCCAGGCCTTCATGACAAAGCTATGATTTCAGATGTGTAAATAAATCTTCATTTAGAGAAATTTAACTAAATAGTTGGTTACAATAAAAGATAAGCACTAACATTAACCCACAGCATGACCACACCACACCTAAGAGAAATACAATAAAACAAAACTATGACATATAAGAAAAGTACTACTCACACAGCATCCACGCTCAAGTGTTAAATCGCGTCTTGTGGGTCAGATATTTATCTTTAGTTATATCGCTTGCAACTAATCATCCGGCAAAAGAACATAGAATAGGGATTTCTCGATATCACACTTTGTGTACAAATGAAAATTTATGCTACACATACTGTTTTCAATTGATATTCTTGAATAATTTCCTCATAACTCGAGCAAATTCATGTATGTGTACAAACATTCATATAAACTATTATTATTATAAATCCAGCATTCTGGAGTGTTACACTTGTACTGTAGTGTTCGTACTCGATATATAAAATAAGACAGTGAACACTAAAATTTGTTTATCAGTTTAGTCTGAAAGCTACACCAACAAAAAATTGTATTCTTTGGCTCACACCAGTTTAACGCACCAAATGTCTTTACAAAATTGCAGAATTATGGTGTTTGATATGTACTAGATGTGGTTTCATTGTAAAATTTCCCAAAAGATGGATATCATCATTGAATTTTTCTTATAATTTCTTGGGTCACGTAACAGTTCCCTTAAAATGGATATTTTCTTGATTGACATTTACCAATAACAGTTCGTATTGTCGCTGTTAATTGCTCGCTCGTTCGATTTTTCGCCACTATCATCTGTCTTTATTTTGATCTTGTCCTCTACCTTCACCTTCATCTTTTCATCGACGGAATTGTTCTCCGCGCCGTCGATTTTGTTGACAGAGCTGAAAAATAAAAGTTTGTTAACATCGAAATTACTTCGACCGCTTCCCCAATCGTAGCTTCATTTTCGATTGTTCAATTTAGCACTGTGACCATATAATGCATTTAGAAAAGGAAAAACAGCGTCATTGTATTTGTATTCCAGGACTAGCAATTTCTTACTTTTCGGTTTTTTCGTCTGGCATTTTTTAATATGTAAACAATATCAATTTGATCGTAAAAGCGGTTATTTTTGTTGTTGCATCTCAATCCGGCGAAATGACTACAAACAAACAACCCGTTGTTGCGTACGTTGCGTTGAAGCAAAGAAAAGATCTTCTTTGGTTGAAGATCCTGGAATGCGCTTTTATGAATGAAGCGCTCAGCTCGGAGTTTGCAGAAACTTTTTGTACGTAGGAATCTACGAGAGAAGGTCGGTATGGTAGCGACCATTGCGTGCAGGTGAGGAAAACAAAATAGTGTAGTGTCATAGCGAGTAGGGGCAAGGTGGCAACGCGTTAGGGTTGCTGTGCAACCGATGACGTCACTGCCGCTCGACGACCCATGAGATCAGGTGGTCAGGTGCACGCTGAGGTCATCACTCGCGGTCGCAAGGCCGCGCCGCGACGATCTGTTTTTCAGCTTCCACTTTGTCTCTGTTAAAACTGCCTGTGTTATCGATTTTTATTGTTATTCATATATCCGCATTGACCCATACGGTGGTAAGCCATGAAAGAAGTTAGAACGAGTCCGTAGGTCTTACATGTATCTCATCTATTTTTCGATTGGGCAAACTAAGATTTATTTTAATCTAAAGAAATCATGATGACCAGTGGCGCAGCCAGGTTTTTATATCTGGGCGCGGCCCAAACCTAAGACACAGTCATTGTACACAAAAAAAAGGTATATCCCCCAAAGAAATTTTTTCAAAAAAAAATTGGTACGCCTAGTATTAAAAGTGTTATCATCCTATGAAATAATCACTTGGAATCGAAAAATTGTAGCTGAAAAATCTTGAAAAACAAAATTGCCTTCCAAATTATTCAACTGAATCTTATTAGCCAAATAAAAATAAGCGTTGGTAGAAAAGTAATATCCCAAGCAACAATACTGTCAAAAGGACACCTATACGATATCCGTTATAGGTAGCCTTTTGGATATGTCCGAATGATAGCTGTAATGTGACTTCAAATGTCTGTCCATATGGACGTTGACTTAATGACTCCATTTTTAAGTTACCGTAAATGTTCTCAATATAAGTCGTCCGAAAGCTATCATATAACTTTGTCTGATGGATATCCATTTCAGGATATCAAAAAGTTGCCCAAATATCGGTAACAAATGTCGATCCAAAATACGTTCTCGTAAAGACGTCTATTTTATACCATTTTAAAGAAACTCCTTAAAAGTTGTCCTAAAACAATAATTTTACTTTGTTCGATAGATAACCATTACAGGGCACCAAATAGTTAGCTATTTATTGATATCAAATGGAGATATTAAATAAGATGTCTTATGTATATACCAAATAGTTATCTACTTCTCGATATCAAATGGACATATAAAATAAGATACCTTATTTAATATCTCCATTGGATATCGAGGAACAGGTAACTATTTGGTGCCTTGTAATGGTTATCCATCGAACAAATTGAAATGACCGCTTTAAGTCATCTTTTTGTATTTCGCGCGCTTTACCGATATGTTGTCTGTAAGTCACCTTTTTATTCCGTGACGGGAATAATATGAGGTTATCCGAAAGGTATCGTATCGATGTCTTTTCTTTTCCATACCCCTGGCAGACCGGGTTGGCCCGTATTTAAAGTCAAGTTCAGGTCATACGACCCAAATTGGTAAAATATCGGTCAAACCTGAGTCAATTACACATCAAAAATTATGTTTGGTCGTCTTTCGGTCGATTTTTAGCAACTCAACCGATCTCCGACTAAATTAGACGGACTTTATTCAGTCAATTTAAGGTAATCTTTTTGTTAGTTGACTGTAATTTAATTTTTACAGCTTTGGGTCAGTATAGAGACGACATTGAGCATTTTGACCGATTGTCGGATCCATCGGATCCGCACTCCTACCGGTTCACTTGAGGTCGAATTTTGGCAAATCGATTGATATTTAACTTGGTGCATCTTCGGGCCAGTTTTCGGTCGACTTGAAAAACTTGACCAATTATCGACTAAATCGAATGTACTCTGTTCACTTAATTCGAGGTCGACTTATCGTTAGTCGAGTGATATTCAACTTAGTGCATCTTCCGGACAGTTTACGGTCGACTTTTAAGAACACGGCCGATTGTTGATTAAATCGGATGTACTCTGTTCAGTTAATTTACGGTCTACTTATCGTGAGTCGACTGATAATCAACTTGAGGCATTTTTGGGTTAGTTCGCGATCGACTTTCGAGAACCTGAATGATAGACTTAATGAGATGAACTCTGTTCGGTCAACTACAGTCAGCTTTTCAGTCGAATTTTTGCAAAAACCGACCATAGATTTTCGGTCAACTTTTCGAAAAATGACAATAAATCGACTTAAATGGTTATACTGGATTGGGTTAATTTTTGATCAAGCATTTGATAGTCGACCTTATTTCGACTAAGATTATTTAGAGCGTTCCGTTAAATATTGATCAATTTATTGAATGTGAACCGCATATCGACCTAAAATGTTTTGCAGCCTAAGACGAATAGTGGTCAACTATCGTATAGTTGACCGAATGTTGAAGTAGACCTACAAAAAAAATGGGTCAACTGCAGTAAAATTTTCGGTCGCCTTTTTGCACAAACCGACCGTCGATTTTCGGTCAACTTTCGGTCGGACAGGTCCGCCAGGAACGCCTATTGTTACATTTCATTATCTTTTTCTATTGGTACCATGAGAACTTTTAATTGTGACTAATTAAAGGTGCTACGGTAAAAATTTCGAGAAAGGTATTGTTAATATAACAATATGCGTATTATGGACTAACAATAAAGAAGTTTGTCACTATGCATTTTCCAGGGTATACCACCGATATATAAATGTGAAAAAGGATATCCTTTGGATTCGTCCAGTGGATACCATTAAAAAGGTGCCATTACGTCGCTGTTTATATGTCGTCTACAAGTGACCATTAAGGTAACTGGTAGCATCCTTTTTGCCGACAAATACTGGTTAGCAACATGACATCATTGCGATATCAGTTATCCGTTATCAAAAAGTTAACGTTTTGATCACCATAAGATCGTGTCCTGTACGTAACATTTTTAATGATGTCGGTCAGATAAGCCCGTAAGATGACATTAAGTTGTCTTTTCGGTCACCGATGACAGTTCGAAATATGATGCCATTTTGACAACAGTTTTACATCATCAAAAAGTCATAATTCCGTTACACCACAGTTACCTTTATGGCGGACATAAGTGATACTATTTGGTTTACAAAAAGGCGCCTTTTTACTGAGAAATAAAGATGCCCCTAACTTTCGTGTGTCACCATTTCGATGCCTTTTGGATGACTTAATGTTGCTTGGGATCCCATGAAAAAATCACTTTGAAACAAAAAATACTCCACTGAAAAAACTTTTGTAATAAAAAGAATAAATGCTAAATATTTAACCGAATCCTATCGGTCAAGTAAAAACCCTCGATAAATGTTTAGCAGATGAAGATTTTTCTCTACAAAAAACTTTGTCTCTACAAAAAAAAGAATTCAAAGTACTTGACGAGATTAGATGCTAATATGAACGTTCTATGATGATAGACCATGTACGATACTTCGCAAACTCGTCAAGTCAAGTTCTCTTTTTTTCATTATTAAAATTTTCAAATTTTTTTCCAATTTTTTTTTCGAATTCTGTAGCTTACTTTTTTTTTAAATTCAAACTGCAAGGTTTTCTTGTCCATTCCTGAATTTTTTTTCCTCCGACTGAAAGCTTATTAGTACCGAATAAAAATACTGTGACAATATATATATATCAATGATGAACAACATGTACTTGACATGTGTGACGATCGATATTTTCAAATCGTATAGACATCCCCCCTCGCAACGATCGAGCGTTCGAATTCACAGGAGCGATCGATTTACGTACTCTTCGCTCTCGACCACCGTGGCGGGCAGACGTGCTCGACCATTCTTATTAGTCTCACCACGAATTTGAGCTAAGTATTCAAAGCAATATCAATTCGAGAGCAAGAACTAATAGATTTCTTATTTGACCAATAACTAGAGAAAAATAATAAAATGTGCTTGTTTCTTTTTCTATTAAAATTATAATCGTTATTTTAAAATAGAACATCACACATGCTGCAGATATTTTTAGTTTATTTATTTGATGACTTTTTGTTCCTATACATAGTTTATAGCTCAATTTTTTGAGACACAGTTTTTGGGGGAAGTATTGGGTTCCACTAACGTAAATGTACTTGTCTAACGTTTTTTCACACATGGTGTTTTTTCGGGGGGTCCCATTACTTTTTGCAAAGTTTTTGGATAGATTAAAAAAATAAAATCCATTGTACGAAAATTTTATAAACTAAACCCTTTTTCTTCCTCATCCGGACTTGGGGCACTGGCGGAGTTTCTGTTACAATTTAATTTTATCAAGCAAAACATGTTTTCGGTGAAATCTACGAAGACGTCGACCTCGACGACGAATACTACGGAGACGTCGACCTGAACAACGAATACTATGGAGACATCGAACTGGACACCGAAAGCTATAGAGAGGTTGACCTGGACATCTGAAATTTTAAAGAGATCGACTTGGACATCGAAAACTATGGAAAAATCCACCTCGACACTTAAAATTATGGAGAGTTCGACCTGGACAACAAAAACTATCGAGAGGTCGACCTGGACACTTAAAACTATGGAGAGTTCGACCTGGACAACAAAAACTATGGAGAGGTCGACCTGGACACTCAAAACTGTGGAGAAATCGACCTGGGAATCGAAAACTATGGAGAAATCCACCTGGACATCGAAATCTATGGAGAAATCCACCTGGACACTTAAAACTATGGAGAGATCGACCTGGACATTGAAAACTATGGAGGAATCGATGTGGACACTTAAAACTATGGAGAGATCCGATATCGACCTGGACATCGAAAACTATGGAGAAATCTACCTGATCATCGAAAACTCTAGTCCAACTCTTATTGGCATATAAATTATATTATAGTATTATAATGATTCAATTTAATGAATGCCGAAAATTACATTTTATTATTTCAAACGACCACCGTATAAATACATCTATATATATATATCTATATTATAAAAAGATATCGCCGCCGCCGCCGCCGCTGTGTAGTATATAGAGGGAATTCTATGTCAGAGGGGCCCCATGGACCGGAATTTTCGAAGTCCCTTTATAGCCAAAATTTTCAAAGTTTCCAAAATTTTCGAAATTTCCAAAAACTCCAAAATTTCCAAAAACTCCAAAATTTCCAAAAACTCCAGAATTTCCAAAAATTCCAGAATTTCCAAAAACTCCAAAATTTTTAAAATTTCCAAAATTTTCGAAATTTAGTATATTTATATATACTAGGGGGACTTCACCCCCCCCCCCCCCCCCCCGCGCCGCTCTGCTCGGGCTTCGGAATTCGAGCTTGGGGGCCCTTTGACATAGAATGCCCTCTATATACGGCAGCGGCAGCGGCGGCGGCGGCGATATCTTTTTATAATATAGAGAGATATATTCTGGTGCGGATACCAGTCGGTTGAGATCACGTCCCTGCGAAAGATATTAAAATCACGGGAGTGCGAAAAAGGTCTTAATTTTTTGGAATATTTCAGAACTATTTCGAGATTAAAATTACGATATCAGTCCACTGGGGAAAGCTGCGGAGGTCGTTTTGATGTCAAACGAAATGTTTTTGCATGTAGTATTTCATTAAACCTGCAAAAAGCTTGAAAACGCTACCATTCCGTTGATATAACATATTAACCTGGAAACAAAGTGGCTAAAATGAGTTGCTCAGAGTAAAAGATAATGCGGCAGCATCTTGTCAGTCGGTAAAGAAAATGTCGGTCGTAAGAAAAGAGAGGTAAATGTACTTGTCTCAAGATGCTGCCGCGTCTCTTGATGAATGTTGGTAAAATAACTGGAGCAATATTTATGAGGAGAAGTAACAGCGTGTTTTATCAATAATATGATAGAATAGGCGGCATATAGTGTTGCACGCCACACACAGTATTGTTAACGCTTGTACATACAAAAGAGAGGCGAGAATCGCTATGCTAGCCCTTAAATAGGCAAAATAGATGTCGCTGATTACAACAGATTGAAACGCTCTGTAGATCCGGTATTCAGACACCACATTCCGCCACACTAGCATTGAAAATGCGTACACATTTAAAAAAAAAACTCAGGTACAAGGTCTCACAAATGACCATCAATGATTAAAGAAACATATTACCATTAATCACAATAATACGCACGTTGAATGCACCGATAGACTTATAGATCTAGGATCTTACGAGGTTTTATTTTTTTAAGAAAACGTCTGAGAACAAGTTGATTCGCAGCACTTAATGATTGAGTCGTTTTTTTTTCTCACTGTGATCACTCGTGATGTTATCATCACTCACAATTTTCGGCTCACTCACTACTCTCTTAGGAGAATAATCTGTGTTTCTACTAGATACATGTATATTTCCGATAACATAGATTCTGCGAAAGTCTTGACAGGACTCATTTCTAAATTACAATGTCGAATTTGATCAGAATGACGCTTCCACAGCTGATTGTTCTCCGAGTTAATTCTGGGAGTTAACTTCTCCACAACTTGAGCTTTAATCCAATTGTTCTCTCTATAATCTTTCGCCATTACAATTCCATTTAAAAAAAAATCTACTCGTCCACCCCCTCTAAAAAATTTCCGTTGAGCAGCCTGTTTTCTCTTAACATCGTCACGTAAATTAGGTCTATTTAAGTCTAGCTCACTTCGAAATTTTCGCCCGATTTGTAATTCTGCAGGTGAAATAGTCGTCGTACGGTGAGGCGTTGCCCGATAGTAGAACAAAAATTTGCATTAAGCTTCATGACGTGAATTTCCTTCTTTAATTAGCAACTTGAATTTATTTTTGAAAGTTCGTACCGCGTTTTCCGCCGCTTCATTCGACGCTGGATGGTACGGAGCTGTTTGAATATGCTGGATACCTAATTGATTACAGAAAAACTCAAATTGTTTTGAGCAGAAAGTTGGGCCATCGTCTATTACTAATTTAAGCGGAATACCCCACGCACAAAAATATTCTCTCGATGCAGAAATCGTCATATCAGCTGTAATATTAATCATTTCCTTTACATCTAACTACTTTGAAAAAGCGTCAATCACAAGCATGTACATCCTACCGTCGAAAGGACCCAAAAAATCTGCGTGAACTCTTAAATTTGGTTCTTGAGGCCATTTCCATACATGAAGTTCTGATTTTGGTAGATTATCAGCACATCTGAGACATAACTCACAGGATTTCGAGATATATTTCGAGACTCACTATCAATGTCAATCTTTGACCACCAAATGTACGATCCAGTTAGAGCTTTCATTCAAACTACACCCATATGTATAGCGTGTAATTCCTTTAACATTAATTCTCGCAGATTCTTTGGCACAACTACTCTATGTCCCCACATAATACAACCGCTCTCAATAGACAACTCATGTTCACGCATTTTAAACGCTTTCAAATCGTCCGGCACGATTTTTGGCCATCCCGACATAAGAAATTCTTTCACTACGCTCAAAACTGAATCATTCTCAGTACTTTTAGCCATCTCACAGCTATCAATCGATGTGATCTCATTCATCACATAATTCAGGTACGAATATTCTCGTTCATCTCTATCAGAGCTCTGAACGATTCGTGGCAATGGAATTCGAGATAGACTGTCAGCTTGAGTATGTAACGGCAGCATTATGGTGCCGTCACCTTAGTTCGTGGGATTGCTTAGGTCAGCAATCCCACGGTAACCTTTATCGCGCTAAGCGCGGTCCGAAGGCCCGCGAGACGCCCGAGGACCGCAGTTCAAAACCTCATCTCAAACAGCATACATTATAAATATATTGTGCACTCTCCCGGACATAACAATAAAGACTCTAAAAACCCAAAGACAAGTTTAGTCATTACATTGGTGTCAGAAGTGTTGCGAATACACAAACCACGCGCACAGTGAAAAAAAAAATCAATTATATAAATAGTGAATTTTGCACAAAAAAAAAATAAAAGTGTTTTCGAGTGAAAAATTGTCAAAAAAATAAAATAACCACAAAACATCAGCTCGAAGAAACCGCAAACAGCATCAGAATCAACTAAGGAACCACCTCAACAAAAAAAAGGAAGGAAGCCACACTATCTAAAAAAAAAAAAACCGACAAATTTCGACAAACACGCTATTCTAATGCAAAAGGCATTCTTACTTTTGCTGGCATTGTAAGTACAATTTTCATTAAAAATTAAAAATCATTATTTGGCATGACGCTGCACGCAATAAACAGGCATTTTTTAATTTATTCTTTCATTTGAAACGCTTGGCTAGCGCTATCCTTGGCACCGAAACCTAGTACAAACAGCCAGCACGATCACACACTCTCCGCATTAACAAGCGTAACCATACACCCTTCTCACTCATACAAACAGTCACATATATCAAAATCAAAGAAAAAGGTGAATTACAATAATCTACACAAAATTTCATTCACACACACAGGATTAACCTAATATGACCGGAGAGCCCGGTCACCAGCTAATACTCAAACACACAACACAATAGTAAATATTTTGCCAACCAGCAAAGATATTGTTGTCACACAATAAAAGTGTTCACAAACAGAACACTGGTGAGTCTTTAGAATTCATAATATATGTTTAAATTAGATTAACAAAACACAGGTATAACACAAGTTTATTATAAAAAGAGAGCATTGACACACAACATTATTTTTATATTTTTTGAGCGAGCATTGACACACAATATTATTTTTATATATTTTTTTTTTTTTTTTTTTTTTTATACAAATATTATTTATTGTTTTTGTACACATAGAACAGAAATAAATTTCTGAAGAGGCCCTGATCAGGGCGAAACGTAAAAATGGACTAACAACAACCAATAATAAGCCGTCTTTCGCCGAAGCACTTCCTCAACTTTCCTTTTTACATACGGCTGAAGCATCATACAACAGTCACATATATCCTTCAACTCATTCGAAGCGCAATATAAAGAACCGATAACCCGAAATTCTTGGAGACAAAGTAACACTCCAGTCATACAGTACCTACCCTCTATAGTTTCCAGTCATATTTAAAAACTTTAACAAGCAAATAATCGAACATCTACTTATTCTTAACCCCTTTTGTTGTTGATAAATATCTGCTCATTGAAAATTCCATAATTTCCAAGCTCTCATTCAATATGTTATAAAGTTATGACTTTTTATCAGTTTCTTCCTACTATTTTATTATCATCACATTCAAATACACATTTTTTTTCTTCACAACATTTGATTATTTAAATAAAACTACAATTTGAAGCTCGCCTAACCAAAAACATTGATAAATTAAAAATTCGATTATTTAAATTAATTAATATATTTGAAAAAGTAACTTGATAATTGAAATTGTGTTCTCAAAAAATTGAAATTCGCTTGTTCAATTGCATTAACAAATGGGAAATTCGTTTATTCAGGATCATTGTTATTAATAAAAAGTGAACTACCCCTATAAATAAATTACTTTAAGATTTCATTATTTCGATAAATCGACGAGTTTAAAATTGGTTTGCTTGAATGGATTATCAAATGCAACGTTGGTTTATTTGAGTTTGATTCGAGCTTTGTTTATTCGAATGAATTAATGATGAACCGGAAAATGTTGATTATTTGACGACAAGAACTATATTATCTAAAGAATTAAAAAAAAAAAATTTAACAAAACTAACAATTTGCTTGCTTAAATAAATTGACAAATGCACTATTTGTTTTTAAGAAAAGTACTCTTAAATTGAAAACTCGTTCATTCGAGATAAATTCATAAATTATCAAACTCGACTGATTAAAATAATTTTATACATTAAAGTTCATCTGTTTTTATAAATTAACAATTCAAGAAAATTATTTATTCCGAAACATCAATAATTTTGGCATTTATTCATTTTCAATAAATTTATAAACTTAAACTTCAAATACTTGAATAGATTGGTTTCTTCATATTTTCACTATTTAAACAAATTGAGAAATTCAAAATTATTTGTTTCAATGGATTTATAGATCGAAAATTCGTTATACTCATATAAATTACCCATTTCAATATTTGACTGTTCGAAATAAATTTGTTTATTTTTAATAAATCTGAAAAACTGTTTGTTTTAATGAACTTATAAACTGAGAATTCGTTTATCTTAAATCAATTAGTCAATTTCAATGCTCGATTATTTATAATATATTTATAATTCGACAAATTTGTTTATTCAGATATTTTTAACAATTTAAAAAATCCATTCAACTTTAATAAATCAAGAAACTCAAATTTGTTCATTTCAATATTTCAATAAATTAATAAATTCCAGCTTCAGATATTTAAATAAATTCAACTTAAAATTCGAAACTCAGAATTAACACATCAATCCAAGATTTTTCATTTTCTAAAATTATTTATACAGACTGACAGATCGAAATTCCGCTTATTGAGGATTGATTCGTAAATTCCAGAATCCGGTTATTTAGAAACAAATCCATGAATCAACATTTGTTTATTCTATTAAATTAACAAAACAACAGCTTAACAATTTGCTTATTTCAATTAAGCCATAAAATCATATCTCAAATCCCTAAATAAGTTAATTAATTTATATTTTCATTATTGAAATTAATCAATAGATCCAAATTTTTAGCAGTTTTTTTACAAAACTAGGGTTAGCCGACACGGGCGCCTAAGCGCCCGAGTCTCTTTATGTCAGTTTTGACATCTGACATAAACAAACAAATTCAACGCATGAACTTGGTCCTAATCTCAGTGTGTCTGACGACACCACCGACGAATCAGAGTATGTTTCAACCGCTAACAATGAATTTCGCATTTATCATCCATGAACTTTTTCATATAGGATTAACAAACCGAAAATTCGATCATTTCCATGATTAATATATCCAGGGTTCTAACAATTCAAGTGGAACAATTAACCCAGATATCGATTATCTGAACAAATCCAAAACCCCGTTATGTAATCAAACAACGTCAAGATTCAGTTACTCCATTTTATCATAAAAACCGAAAAGTGCCATTATCCTAGAAATTCGTAAAACGAAAGTTCGATCATTAGACAACATTTTTATAATTTTGTACAAATCATACATTTTACATACGTAAAGAGCAAGAAACTACCATTAATTTATAGATTCGTGCAAAGGGTGTAAATTGAATCGAAACAAGTCAATAAATGATTATTATATAAATAATTTTCAATTACGTTCCACAAACTGTACATTGACTACATTCTTATACACATTGAAACGAATTCGAAGGATCATAAACAAAGCCAAACAATAAATACATCTATAAATAAATAAACAATTTTATTATTTTTACAAAATTAAGCCAATTTGTTTTTTCAAAAAATTGTTTTCTTTTCATCGTACCACAAAGAAAATCTTATTTTGTATTGTTAACATTTTTCATCCATTTACCTGTGCAGAAATAAATAAACAAATGGGTTAATTTCATTTCAAACTCATATCAGCACTACCCACTAACCGCAAGCACGAGATTATTATATTTTTGAGATTTTTTAGAAAGTTTTTCTGCTCTTTCTTGTTGGTTGTACAATTTTATTTATTTTTGTACCCGTAATATAAGCACCTTTTAGCGCAAGCCATGGATCATCGTCAGCCCTGGTAATCGAGATAGAACATATTTGGACAACCTCTATTCGAAATTTCGTAAATTTTTCCTACCGTTTTTGCCAAATACCACCAATATAATTCCGTCAAGGCCACCGCGGCGTTC
Organism: Tromatobia lineatoria; assembly: GCA_949699805.1. Classification (NCBI taxonomy): domain Eukaryota; kingdom Metazoa; phylum Arthropoda; class Insecta; order Hymenoptera; family Ichneumonidae; genus Tromatobia; species Tromatobia lineatoria. The sequence continues at coordinate 17,327,846 of OX453035.1, forward strand.
ACGCCAAAGCGTCCCCCAAAGACATTTTATGAATAACGACGAGATTCCAAACAACCAAATGGCGAATAATAACAATAGTAATAATAGCAGCGTAACTGTCCGCGATGTCTACAATGCAATACCTATATTCAACGGAAAAAACATCCCTGTCGAACACTCTACACGCGCTTGCGAAAAAGCAAGAAAAATCTTACAAGAAACAGATTGCGCTCGTTTTCTGGAAATGGTGCAATTCCAATTGTAGGGTAACGCATTAGATCTCGTACATTCAAAAACATATGTAACAATAGCCGCCCTTTTACAAGACCTTAAAGAAATTTTGGTAGCCAAGTAGAGCTTCTTGACCTCAAACTAGAATTAAAATCGATATTTCAAAAGCGCGACAAAACGGTAAGCGATTACGCAGCTCGCGCTAGAACTTAAGAAAAACGCGTCATCGACCAATTAAAAGAAGTCTACAACACCGTAGCCCAAGCAACGTACCGTACGGACAGAATTTCGGAAATCCAAAAAGCAGTAGTTAGAGCGTTCATCAGAGGCCTACACGGCCGAATTGGACATCTTTTAATACATCGGCAGCTGGACACTCTCGAAGACGCAATAAAGGAAGCCAAGAGAACCGAACGTGAAATCAGGAGAAGCAATTCGGTACACCGGAACCGTCAAGAATAAGAGGACTCCAATACACCACAAACAGCTAGAGTACGATTCGCCGAAACAAGAAACGAACAACGAAGCAACGTTTTCTGCGACTACCACAAAAGCCGTTCTCACTCAACTGCGGATTGTAGAACTTTACAAAATTTCCAGGAATACAACAACCGTCCGAACACACAAGGCACCTTCGACAAATACCGCAACAATTCACGTGACCGTTTCCAAAATAACTATCGCAACGACTCGCGCGACAGGTATCAAAACAACTATCGCAACGACTCTCGAGAACAAAAACTGCTCAGCTAACACCATCAACAGAAATCACTTCATCAATTAACCTTACATTTTCAAGTAAATTAGTTTTAAACATAACTGAATTAGTTCAAAACTCCATTCAAGCTGCAGAACCACATAATATCACACACGTTCTCGTCGAAACAGAATCATTTACACGACTTATCGAACCTAACAATATTGATAACGACCTTTCCAAAAATGAAATATCTCTTAAAACTATTATCGCAAGAGCTAACGACATAGTGAAAACACAACACACAAACAAACGCTTAACATTTATAGAATCCGTCATGAAATATACTGGTATTTCAACTATTGCAACCGTGGTATTGGCTATCTTGGGATGAAAGTTTTCTGTTTTAGGAAGGTTGTCCAAATTGCTCAAATTTTTTTCTTGTATAACTAAGCGCACAACACCAAATATGATCGCAAACAATGAAAATATCGAATTACGCGAACTACCTACACAATTTTATCGTCGACCAATACAAATCCCGGAAACCACTATAGTCCCAGCAATCCCACAACTAACAATCATAATTGAACAACCTCGCAATTCACCAGGACCACAACCCGCTATAACATTCCAAGACGACATCCCATACATATCTAAACACATTCCAACGACAATTACACCAAACAACTTACAGAAACATAATACAACAACCGACACACAATACATAAACTACATAGAATATAATCTATTCCCATACCTGGCGGACCGGGTTGACCCGTATTTAAGGTCAATTTCAGGTCATACGACCCAAATTGGTAAAATATCGGTCAAATTTGAGTCAATGACACATCAGAAATTATATTTGGTCGGCTTTCGGTCGATTTTTAGCAACTCAATCGATCCCCGACTAAAGTAGACGAACTTTGTTCAGTCAATTTAAGGTACTCTGTTTGTTAGTTGACTGTAATCTAATTTTTATAGCTTTGGGTCAGTACAGAGACGACATTGAGCATCTTGACCGATTGTCGGATCCATCGGATCCGGACTCCTACCGGTTCACTTAAGGTCGAATTTTGGCAAATCCATTGATATTTAACTGGGTGCATCTTCAAGCCAGTTTTCGGTCGAATTTAAAAACTTGACCAATTATCGACTAAATCAAATCTACTCTGTTCAGTTGATTCGACTTTTGAGAACACGGCCGATTGTTGATTAAATCGGATGTACTCTGTTCAGTTAATTTACGGTCTACTTATCGTTAGTCGATTGATAATCAACTTGAGGCATTTTTGGGTCAGTCCGCGGTCGCCTTTCGAGAATCTGACTGCCCTGTTGAAAAGGTCTGATAGAAACGGATAGAAACGGGCAAAAACCACATAGATTCAGATAGAGTCTTATATATGACCCTCTCTGGATCTATGTGGTTTTTGCCCGTTTCTATCAGACCTTTTCTACAGGGTGATTATTGACTTAATAAGATGAACTCTGTTCGGTCAACTACAGTCAGCTTTTCAGTCGAAGTTTTGCACAAACCGACCATAGATTTTCGGTCAACTTTTCGAAAAATGACAATAAATCGACTCAAATGGTTATACTGGATTGGGTTGATTTTTGATCAAGCATTTGATAGTCGACCTTATTTCGACTAAGATTATTTAGAGTGTTCCATTAAATATTGATGAATTTATTGAAGGTTAACCGCATATCGACCCAAAATGTTTTGCAGCCTAAGACGAATAGTGGTCAACTATCGTATAGTTGACCGTATGTTGACCTAGACATACAAAAAAATGGGTCAACTGCAGTAAAATTTTCGGTCGACTTTTTGCACAAACCGACCGTCGATTCCCGGTCAACTTTCGGTCGGACAGGTCCACCAGGGATATTAACTATAACCACATTAATAGAATATCATTACACTATATTATTTTTATATTACTATTTTTACTTATATTTTATACCCTATCATTATCACTACTTTCATTTTATCACTATAGTCTTTCATGGTATTACGATATATATAATCACTATACCTAAGCTAAACATATCATTCCTACATTATTACTGCGTTACCATATTATACATTTATTCAGCCACTATATACATATTATTATTATTATTATTATTATTATTATTATTATTTATTCTTTTTTTCTTTTACTAATTGCAAACAAATTTCTTTAAATACACGCTTTGCTTTTTATAAACATAATTATCTCGTGTCTTTATTTTTACACACAAACCACAAATTCCATAGCACAGCCTAACCCAACCACATCCAAATAACAAGTGTTCTTCTACTAACCTCTCCCTAAAGCTAACGAAAATAGAATGTTTCAGATATCTCATCCACTTGAATAACCACAAAGATTGAACCCCAACAAAAAAATGATAAAACAACAATAAAAGTATAGCCGAATGACACCGAAACACCACAAAAATTAATACCGATGAAGATTTGGAAGTTACCGCAAAAGTAGATAACATTTGAAGGAATCTAGATAAGAGAATCACAGCAAGAACAAGGAGCAATGTCAACAATTCTTCGAAGTTTTTATTATTTTTATGTCACCATATAACATATATAGAACAAAAGCCTAACCTATTCCACCTAACAAACCACACCCACTAACACGAAAACTAATGCACAGTTAGATAGTTTTAGGTTACCAGCATTCAGATAAACCATGGAGAATGAGAAAGTTAAATGTTTTGGATACTCAATTGGAAATGAGATGACTAATAAACCAACAACCCGAATCGGAATCCACACCACACCTTTTAGAGAGCAATCAACAACAAAGAATCACCAAACCACATATACAATCTACAACGGACCTGACACAAAACATAAACAATAACATACGCGCCAAATTCTAAACTTATCAAAACCTAGACCACTTCATATTGTATAGAATCATAGAACAAATTTTAATATCATATAAAAGCAAAATTAAACACGATTCGGAGCATCGTTTCCAAACTCCGAGAGCGTATATGCCCCTCATTACTCAGCAAAAATATTCCCTTCTTTTGAAATTTTATTGTATAAAATCAGACGCCCGAGAACCGCAGTTTAAAACCTCATCTCAAACAGCATACACCATAAATATATTGTGCACTCTCCCGGATATAACAATAAAGACTATAAAAATCCAAAGACAAGTTTAGTCATTACAAGTATTATGCACCCCTTTAATGTGCTTAATGACACAATCATAGTCTGCCAAAAATACAGGCCATCGCTGTACCCTGTTGACTGCCTTCTGAGGTAGACCTTTTTTATCGCCAAAAATGTACGTTCCAGGCTTATGATCCGTCTCCAATATGACTTCGTCCGTACACATATTGATGAAACTTCTTGAATCCAAAAACAAGCCCCAATGCTTCTCTATCAAGCTGAGAATAACCTTGTTCGGCTTTACTTAGCGATCTTGAGGCAAAAGCTACTTGCTTAACTGCTCCGTCAGTCATCACGCGAGATAAAACAGCTTCTAAGCCTTTCGGCCAGGCATCACACGTTATCTTGACCGGCAGACTCAGATCATAGTGTACTAGAATCTCAGATGACACCAAACAGCGTTTAGCGACCTCAAAAGCTTCCTGTTCCTCCGCACTCCATTGCTTCGCGCGCCAACCCCCAACTTGAAATAAACAAATCATGAATTGCCGACGAACTATGATTTTATTATTGCTTCGCGTGTTTTCCGGTATCTTCTCAATTTTACTGCGATTGCGATGAAACCTGATGATTTTTCTGTTGTGATTTTCGGGTGTGAAGTTCTGGCGATCATCAAACGTTAATTCTTCGAAAATTATTAGTTGCACTCTGCGTTCTTGACCTGTGACATTAAACGTTTGATTCAATTAGGTTTGATTCCATTACGTCTGTGCGACCGATGTACCGCGCGAAATTGCTCCAAAATTGCGAAATTATGTCAAACTTGACGTCTTGGATTGCATTTCCCTCGCGGTCTAGAAAATGGCGATGTGCAAATGCAAAAGTCTTCGCAAACAGTATAAGGGATGGCGTAGTGGTGGCCGTGTTTTGTAGGAAATGGTGATTCGTTTCTTTTTTGTCATGTCTCAGATTAACGTATTTACGCCATTTTTCTTGAAGCCCTTTTTCTGAAGAGCCCTCAGTGGAAAGAGACCCAGAACAAACGGAACAACAATGATCAATATTGACGTATGAATTGAGCTCAAATGAAGTCCTTAATTACAGTGTTAGAGAATAAGATTGTTATTGAAATATTTCCTTCCATACAATATTTTCAATTTCGTTCGTGTCGTTAAGATTATTTTGTATTTTAAGGCCATTTGGCGATGTACATCGCGACAGAGCTACATAGAGTTGTCCATGGCTAAATAATGGTTTGTGGATGAATAATCCTAGATTATTGAAAGTTTGTCCTTGTGACTTATTAATAGTCATTGCGAAGGATAATGCTATTGGAAATTGTCGTCGATGCAAAATGAATGGGAATTTTTCAGCTTCACTTGTTTGCAATTTAATTCGCGGAATATATACGATATTTTTTTTGTGTTCTCCTGTTATTATCTCGGCTTCTATATTATTTTGGAATAACTTAGTAATTTTTAATCTAGTAGCGTTGCATAAACCGTTATTAATACTTAAATTTCTTAATAACATTACGACCGCGCCAATTTTTAATGTCAACTTATAATTCGGAAAACTGGGCAACGTAATTGGATTTAGATATTCTATAGGGTACTGTAATTGAACGTCCTGATCTGTCTGGTCTACGCCCTTATGTGTCGCAGTATCAATACTATAATAGGTGTGACCCGCGCTATCTATTTTGTTTAATATTTTTTCGTTCAACCTATTAACGTCATCGTTATGACACGCTAAAATGACTTTATGTGATAAATCATCTTTCGAGTCAATAAACGTTCCGTAAATATCATTGCATACATCCTCAGATCGCCAATTATCTGAAATAAGTACTCGTTCGATTGACCCGTCACCCACCGAAAGCAACCACTCAGAATACGTTACGTGTGAAGTTCGCATATTTTGTTTTCAATTCATTGTTTTGAATAAAGGCCATAAATATGAGTACTTTATAGTCTGTTCAATAATCGCAGTTCTTTTCCCATATTTCAAAACAGGCAGCACTTGTCGGAAATCCCCACCTAATAGAACAATCTTACCTCCAAACGGTTTTTCAGATCGGCAAATGTCTTTGAAGGTTTCATTCACCATTTCTAAAGCTTTTTTAGGAATCATTGATGCTTCATCCCATATCATAATGTCTACATTCATCAATTTACGTCGTTGGTCTTTTTCTTTAATAAAACACGTTTTATATTGCTCGTCAAAATATAATGGAAGCTTGAAAGCTCTATGTGATGTACTACCCTTCGGTAATAAAATTGAGGCTATTCCTGTCCACGCAACAGATAAAACATTCTTATTCTGGCCTAAAAGTGTGTTGATTATCGTTTTATACAGAAAAGTTTTTCCAGTTCCCCCAGACCCATCCACGAAATAACATTTATTTTCAGCAGATATTAAAGCATTCATTATCGTTTCGAAAATGATTAATTGGTCAGAGTTCAATTTTCCTTTCATTTCCTCGCCTATCTTATTATAAGTTAGCTGTTCCATTTTTATTTCACGGTCATTTTCAATAAATTTCACATCTATGTCAGGAAGAGGTAAATTGAAATGCTCGCACGAGAAGTTTTCCGATTGCAATATTTGATCAATCTCTTTTAAGGCTCTGTATTCATTATTGTCACTATAACCTTCATAGAAGTGATATTTAAATTTGTCCCATAATTGTAAACCGTTCGGAGTGGAATCGCCGATTAAAAACAATGCAAAAAATTGGCGCAATTGTTTTGGCATCATAATATTGCACGCTTCTTCAAACAATTAAAAAATTTCTTCGTCGGTATCAACTAACCCCATTGCTAGGGCTGTTTCTCGGAATGTTTTATATCGTATATTTTCAAACGTTTTTAGGTGATTCCAACATGTTATTCCAGTTACGCGATTTAATATCAATTTCAAATGAAAACGTTCAACATCTATTGGGCTTACGGAACAAACACGGCCCATAGTCTGTGAATACTGTTGTCTCCTAATCCATTCTTTTTTGCTAGCATTGAAAGAATAATGAACTGGAATATTACGATACAATATGTTATGAGCGCGTGTATCTCTTTTATTTAAATCAAACCATGCAGTTAAAGTCGTTTTACTTTTCCTCTCATCTCCGATTATATCTCCTTCTTTGCCTTCGATAAATATGACATTTTGTTGATGCTCTTCATGAACCGCTAAACGAATAACTGCATGAGATCGACCTGAGAGTGGCAGTTCTTGCAATCTCCACGCCGCTTCCAGTGGACCAACGTAACGGGAGTCCAGAAATGTGGAAATTTCATCATGAATTTCAGTTTTATTTTCACTCGTTTTTATTCCAATCAAAGCTCTATCATGTCCTTTATGCATATATTTATTGATATATTTAATAGCCATTACGGAGTGACAACTTTCTACGTTGATATGGCAACTGTATCTTTTAAGTAGATACGGGTTGTACGGTACAACCCATTGATTATTAACCAATTTCAAATGACCATCAACCTTTGCATTGTAATATATTTTTTCTTCTCGATTATCAATTCTTTTGTAAATTGGATATCCGTTTTTGTTAAAAATAGTTGTTTCGCGAAACGGTTTTGGAAATTTTTTTACGCACTCAACATCAATATTACCAGCTTTCACACAGGGGCTTGTGATTTTATGTGGGCCATGCAACATATGCTTGATTACCAAATATCGCAACCGATCATCTTCATTTTTTTTCGGAATTTCAGCTCTAATATATTTGTCTACATCTTCTGGCGTTTTTATTTTGAACTGACGTTGTACCGTTAACAACAAATGCATGTGTGGCAATCCACGTTTCTGGAACTCGATTGTATAAAAATACGCCAATACTTGCCCAAATACTGTGCCACTCAAAATGTCGCTTAAAATCGATCTAATTTTAATGTGAAAAAGACGACATGTAATCGTTGGAATATCATTTACTGTTGTCCCTACAGGAAAATTTCTCAACACACGTTTCAATTCAGGCCAATTTGGATTGCACGTGACGGTTATAAAATAATCCGGTTTGCCTTTTGCTCTAATTATCGCCATTCCATCTTGGTAATTTTGATGCATGTGTCGAGGACTTCCAATAAATGATGACGGTAAAATAAAGATGTTTCCTAATCTTTCTGTCAACTGGAACGTTTTTGAATCGTTCAAAGCACTTTTCTTCACATGATCTACGATTCCCTGATAGCATTCAATTCGTAGTTGCTTTTGATTCCTTCGGAAAAAGTCTAAACGTGTGCTTTCAACCATTATATACGCATGAATAATGTATTGTTGCGTCAATCGTCCGCCTTTCAAGATGGGATTAAAATCTTCTCGAGGCCTATAGGCTAAGCGATATGAATAGAACTGCAAGATTGATAGACGTTTGGCGTTATTGCTCGTCTGCTTCATTTCGGGATGCCACCCGAAATCGCTAGACGGAAAGAAAAGGGGAAATGTCATTGGATCCACGTAACATGACAATTTGCTCATTGTTCTAATCGTTGTATTATTGGTATCATTATTTCTGGGGTAGACACACTAATCGAAAGGTGGAACCGAACCATTTTTTGAGACGTTTAACGCCGCACATTCTTCAGTTACTGGTTTATTATATCTACGCATATCTAATTTAGGACTGCGAACGGAATATAAACAATATTTCTTTGACTTTTTCGAACATTGATGTAAATGTTTATACTTTTTAACGAACGGATTTATTTTTTTCAACTCGGAATTAATTTTCATAATTGTTGCAGATTTCAATTCTGGATTAGATAGTAATCTTTCTTTAAGAGATGCGTAATCGTCGTAGATGTAGATTTGACCACATTTCGGTCTTTCATTTTCTTTCGGGTGTAAAGTGGTCGGTGTGTAATGATAAACCTGACCCTGAATTTTTAAATTATAAACGCCACGTCCAGAATTATTCACGAAGTTTGTTTGGAATGTTGTAAACGCAAATCGAGTATTATAATAACGTATCGTGTTGCGAAATACACTATCGTCAAACAATGACCGCAAATTTCTTGGATAAGGTGATAATGGTGATAAAGATACTTTGCCTCCATGACAACAGCTTTTCTTCGAATAGTCATCAGTCCAAAAAACAGCCCCGCAATGTCCGCAAATATAATCCATGTCGCCATTATCATAATATTCAATGTCGTCAGAACGGATTTTCGGCAGATTTCGTTTTCTAATCATATCTTTGACCCGTTTTTTCCTTAATTGTTCCTCACACATATTTTCAACCCTGCGCTTTTTGTTCTGCATTTTAACAATACTGTTTCGTTGAGACACCCTAACAATATTGTTTTCTCTCTTTATACGAATATATTTACGTTTACGATCTAGTTCTTTCACACGATTTTTTTTTGCATAATTTCTTTGCCGCTCTCGTCGTTTCTCTAGCAAAATTTCAGGTCTCATATTAACTCGGTCCTTCATAGATAAAATTTCCCTCTTTTTATTTTTATATTTACGTCGTCGTTTCGATTCTTTATTACGATTTTTTTCCGCATACCTTCGTTGACGGGCCCGTCGTTTTTCGATCGAGTCCATAATAATAACTTAAAGATCGCACAAACTTACGCTTCGGCGATCCGATGATTTCAACGGGTCAGGTACAATTTTCCTCTTTGATATTTCCGTCGTTATTTAATATTGTTCGATTTTCTTCTTCTCGTTTAGCTTGAGGCTCCAATTCATCGTTGATTTTGATTTGTTTATTCTTTCGCCGAAGTTCTTGGCGTTTCTTCACCGGCTTTTCCCGATTTTTTTCGCGATATTTTCTTTTCCGTTCCAATTCTTTAGCACGATTTTTTTGTACGTATCGTTGTTGACGTTTTCGTCGTTTTTCAACCGAAATCATTGCAAAAATGAAAGAATACAACTAAACATTTAGCGCAGTCAAAAAGATTTAAGAAACTTTTGGAGTTGAATAACCAATGTGAGAAATAGTGACAGCCGTGACGTATAAAATTTGCAATAGAGACTAACTTACAGACACATTCAAACGACTATCTATGCGATCCTCATTTTGTTTTTTATGTTAGTATATGTCATATCTGACACATTTAATACGTTAAATTTCTAGTCGATTTTTGCGACATTAAAACGAAAAAAAATTTACTGTTCCAACTATACAATGGGTGAAAATAAGAATAAGGGCGAGTTAAATGGACCGAGTTTGAATCGAGATCGGAGTCAAGATCGATCAAGTTCGAGGAAGAACTCGAGTAAAAAAGAATCTTCCATCCCCTTCTCAAGCAACGAGTTCTTGAAAAAGATTGAAATCGGCGACCAATCTGTGTAAGCTGTTTTGCATTAAATATCCTTACGTCGTCGGATCGGTACAGTCCCGCCAAATGACATTGCTGCACAAGAAGACGATGCTGAACATATTAATTTTGCGTAATAATAACCCCAAAATCTTACGTTGCCTTTGTTGAATTTGTTGAAAAATTAATTTTTTCGTGATTTTTTTAATAACATTTTGAAATTATTATTATGCAAAATACATTGAGTACTTTCAGCACCTTCTATTCACTTAATTTTCGAGAATGTTCGTAATTTTCTCAGAAACTGTCATTCGACTGAACTGGACCGATGCGACTACCATAAGGCGAGGTAAACATACTCAGTTGGTAATAAAAACGGTAAAAAATTATTGCCACAACGCGTTGCCGGAAAAAAGAAAAGTTCAGCCTCGCATTCGTGTATGTTTCACCTCGGCTTAAATTCATAGAAGATTCAGAGAAAATTCAGAGAAGATATTTTTTAGGTCCATAGTTGGATACGTCGATGAGATCAAACCCCTTAGAAATATTAGGTCAAAAGATTTATCGAAAGAGTTCAAGGTGTTTAAATTCATAGTCAACAATTCTGAAGGCTCCAAGATTCAATGCTGCGTATGGAATAGTGATATCCCGAAAATAATTGAAAAAGTACACGTTAATGAGGTATTTATAAAACAATTTTGCTTCAATATGGTAACTGTGCGTCCCTCTATGAGAGATAGCGATTTCCGTTTTATTTATCATGAAAAATCCCGTAGGTCCTCCTCATTGAGACTGTTACAGCAAAAGAAACGAATTTTAACGATGGAAACGTTTCGTACGAACTCGTGATCAAGCCCTATTCGAAAATCACCAGGCTCGACTCCTACGAACCTAATTATGGTCCTATCGAGTGCATAGAATTTAAAGATATATTTTCAAAATCTCCGTCGGGATATATTCGTGAGTCAATTCAAAAATGCACGTCTCACTTTTTCATTAATTGAGGAATAATTACCGAATTATTTCCCATAATTTCCGAATTATGACCTGAACTATTTCAGTAATCATAATTTTCTGAAAAGAAGAAACTTGTCGCGAGATTTTTTTAGTCTTTTCACTAAATCAACTGATTTATTTACTGGTTTGTTTATAACAGGCGTCAATGGATATATTAGAAATGAATTCGTCTCAACAAATTCTCAACAGCTCTCCAAAACGTCAGTACCCCAAAAAATGTCAGCCCAGACCGGATACTTTTTTATAGTATAGTAGAGAAAAGTGAATCAAATTCTTTAACCATATCGACAATATCAGAGTCATCATCAGATGTCAGATTATTAACCCCAGAAAGAACTTGATCTTCAATCACTTTAGCTAATGAAATGCTTAAACTCCAAATCCAAGATCTACCTAAAAGCAGTGGACCTTTCCCGGGTACCACAAATAGATCTAATTGCTCAGAAACCTCTTTCATTTTAACGATTACTTTCAGCAACCCACATGGTTTAATTACCTCTCCAGAATGAGTCCCAAAGCGTCTTTGCGTTTCCATCATAGACAATAAAGTAAGTTCCGGAATTCTCTTAAAGTCTTTCTCTGAAATTACCCTCTCTACTGCCCCTGTGTCTAATTGAAAATTGATTTGCGCCCCTTGTACTTCAACCTTAATGAAGACTGGATCACTATAATAATTCTGCTCTGAGTTTTCCTCAGACACAACGTCACAATCATTAATGTTACACAAATCGTCGAATTCCATATGACGCTGAAGCTGGCAGACGAAACTAGCAGACTGGGCCGCCCGGCCGGCGGTAGTTTCGAGTGGGACTGTACCACTCCGAGGTCGTCAACGAGATAAACTATAGTTTAGTCATAGAATATTTCATCAAATCCACAAATCTCTGTGGACATGCGTGTAGCAGTACTGGAGAGTCTCGCAGATTTAGTTGTCAGTGAGCCTACACTAAGGATGGTATAAATAAATGTCGGTACAATGTTTACACGCACCACATGAGCTTATTGCAAATTTACATGAATATTCTATACACGTTGACGAATATAACGTGCTATAGTTTCTCTCGTTGACGACCTTTGTTTAATAAATAAAAAATTAAATATTCTCTCAGTATGTAAGCTAGGCTGAGTATGGAACGCAGTTTTTGATTTTTTTTTGTTATTAACAAAGCCCGTCAACGGGATAAACTTTGTACCATTATATTCGTAATAAGTCATAGAACATTTTATCAAATTCACCAATCTCTGTGGGCATGCGTGTGGAAGTAATGTCGAATCGCAGAGATTCAATAGTATACAGATTTGTTGTAACGGCAGGACATGCAAAATTTGATACAACTTTTACATGTACGATTGAAGTCGCTTCTCACAATATTCAATAGTTATTCTGTAAGATTAGGAGTATACAATGTGTATTTTTTTTCTGCATTGATGACAATTCCGTTAATAGTAGAGCCCAATATCTTGTCTCTACTACCAGAGATGAGTAGGGAGATTGCCAGTGGAGCGATATTCTTGAGGCAACTTTTTGTCCGTCTTTGCAGCGCCGCTACACTGGAGAGTTGCCGAACTAGACCCATCGTTTTGATTGGTCGAATATATATAGATATACTCGACGTGGAAAAAATTGTGCGCTTCCGACCCATCTTTCTGATTGGTCGAGTATATATAGATATACTCTCGATGGGAGAGGTTCGTGCGTTTCCGTAGCTTGCAACCGTGCTTGATCCTTTGTGCCCGTCGCAACGTTGCTGGGACCATGCATTTGAATTTCAGCTCATCGCACGGACTTCGGTATACAGTCTTCGAGCCTTGCTTGAACATATCTTAACCGTATCAATGAAGAATTAAAAATATTCAAGCAAACTCGGCAGACGTACGCCAGTTCACTCACGCACCGAACGAATTTCTTCCCGTTAATTTTTTTTTTCAGCGTTGATACGTAATTTAATGAATATATTGTTTTTCCACGTTCAAGAATTTTGGATAAGCATGTTTGGGTAACGTAATCTAACTTTCAGAAGTGTACGGTGGTCGTGCGCATAGAGAATCAGTCTGGTAGCTGGAAGGTTCGGAGTTCGAATCATCGATTAATTTATTTTTTTTACAATTTTTTTTTTCAAGAAGGTTTTTCAGTAAAATTGAAAATGCCCAGAAAAATCTAAAATAATTACCGCGTTTTTAATAGTACATAACAAACTCACATAAATTTTTTGGGATTTTTCGTCTACATCGTTTACACAAAATGAATTTTCTTATGCATACATTTTAACATGGGCTCTTATGGCATATTTACGAATAAAAAAAAATTGAAAAAACTGCGAGACGCAAAACTGACTTCACTCTCCACTTGAAAAAATCAAATGATCGAGACGAACCGGAGTGCTCGCACTTGTTTACAGTTTGCCTTCATACAATGTTGCGTTAATGGATTTCCGAGAAACGTATACATTGTATTGTGTCTGACATGTAATTTTGATTCTTCATATGAATTTGATGGTTAATAAACATTTAAATTTTTACGATGCAAGGTCGGGTTAAAAAAAAAAAAAAAAATTGTAAAAAAAGAAATTAACCGGTGATTCGAACTCCGAACCTTCCGGCTTCCAGACTGATTCTCAATGCGCACGACCACCGTACACTTCTGAAAGTTAGTTTACGTTACCCAAACATGCTTATCCAAAATTCTTGAACGTGGAAAAAAAATATATATATCCTCGCAGCAACAAATTCGTTGCTGCGAAGATATATTCATTAAATTACGTATCAACGCTGAAAAAAAAAATTAACGGGAAGAAATTCGTTCGGTGCGTGAGTGAACTGGCGTACGTCTGCCGAGCTTGCTTGAATATTTTTAATTCTTTATTAATACGGTTAAGATATGTTCAAGCAAGGCTCGAAGACTGTATACCGAAGTCCGTGCGATGAGCTGAAATTCAAATGCATGGTCCCAGCAACGTTGCGACGGGCGCAAAGGATCAAGCGCGGTTGCAATCTACGGAAACGCACGAACCTCTTCCATCGAGAGTATATCTATATATACTCGACCAATCAGAAAGATGGGTCGGAAGCGCACAATTTTTTCCACGTCGAGTATATCTATATATATTCGACCAATCAAAACGATGGGTCAAGTTCGGCAACTCTCCAGTGTGGCGGCGCTGCAAAGACGGAAAAAAAGTTGCCTCAAGAATATCGCTCCACTGGCAATCTCCCTACTCATCTCTGCTACTACTTGCTCTACGGCGAGCGCCGTGCCAGCCGAGTAGCGTTCGCATCGGCCCGATCGGCCGGTCACTGCTGTATGCTACAGCAGTAGTGGGGAGCGGTACAGTCCCACTCAAAAATACTGCCGGCCGGGCGGCCCAGTCTGCTAGGGTCGTCTGCCAGCTTCAGCGTCATAATTCCATAGACCGTTCGCTAGCATTTTCCACAAAGCTTCGTCTCTGTCTATTACTATTACTTTTACTTTTTTAAAAACGTTTTTTATTTTTAATATTTCCTCCGTTTCCATTCATTTCATTACTATCAGTCTTTCTAGTTGTAGATTCTTTACAAACTTTGGCTAGATGCCCAATTTTATCACAAACATTACATTTACAATGACTATACTTGCATTCTACCGTTCGATGATTGTTCCCTCCGCAGCGGAAACATTACAGCCATCTTTGGTCATTGTTGCTTCGTCCAACTGACCTTTGCTCCTTTCGACTCACGAAGTTCATACTGCCACTGCTGCTTCCTGACGTCAAATCCATGGATGCAACATCCCTCGCTGCCATCTCTAAAGCTGTAGCCAATTCAAACGCCCGAGCAAAATCCACGTGCCGTTCTCCCAGGAATCTCTTCTTGATAGCCACGTTCCTCAGGCCAAAAACCATTTGGTCCCGTTGATTATTGGATAAATTGGATCCAAAATCACAATTAGTTGACAGCTTTTTTAGGTTAGCGAGATATTGATTAATATTCTCACCCTCTCTCTGTCTACACTCTTTAAACTTATAACGCTCCGACAAAACACTGGCATTAGGCTGCAGATGTTCTCTCAACTTATCAGCCTAAGAAATGAGCGGCAGTGTCGATGGAATTTCCGGAGCACACAAACTTCTTAAGAGCGCGTAGCCCTCACTCCCCAGCATAGTCAAAAATAATGCTACTCTTTTTTCTTCAGGTATGTCCGTTAAACAAAGGTATACTGTTCAAGTCTCTTACACCAAAATGCCCAATCATCTTGCGTGTTAAATTCCTTGAGACTTTCAAATGTTCCTTGAACTACTGTTTATGACAGTCTTGGATTTCTTGAGAAATTTTGAAAATCTTGTACTTGTGCATTAAACGCTTGTTGATCCTTAGCAAGCCGCTTCTGTTGAGCCAGCAATTGCTTTCTAGCCTCTTCCAACTTCTTCGCGTCCATCTTGCTCAGAATGCGACACACGTGCACGCACGAAAATCCAGTTTTTCCACAGCGATCCTACTGCTAATACTTGTCCATTATCCTCGTCGCCAATGTAATGAATGTTGGTAAAATGACTTGAGCAATATTTATGAGTAGAAGTAACGGC
The DNA here is from genome assembly GCA_949699805.1 of Tromatobia lineatoria. Lineage (NCBI taxonomy): Eukaryota > Metazoa > Arthropoda > Insecta > Hymenoptera > Ichneumonidae > Tromatobia > Tromatobia lineatoria. The sequence goes on from OX453035.1 coordinate 17,343,740, forward strand.
GTGTTTTATTAATAATATAATAGAAAAGGCGGCATATAGTGTTGCATGCCACACACAGTATTGATAACGCTTGTACATACAAAAGAGAGGCGAGAATCGCTATGCTAGCCCTTAAATAGGCAAAATAGATGTCGCTGATTACAACAGATTGCAACGCTCTCTATATCCGGTATTCAAACACCACACTTGACGTGACATGCTATAGATGTTTTCAGATTATTTCCCAACTTTTTGCACGTACAAATACAGACAGTATACTGTTGAATTTTTATTTAAATTACGGTGCATTGTGGGGCAGAATTATATATTCTATAAGAATATATACGGCAAAAGCTTATCAATGAAGAAGCAAAATCGACAAAAGCATCCATAAAGAAACAAAATCGTCGTATCGATAATGCCACGATTTATCCATTCGAAGAAAAATCCTTCTATTTGCAGAATCGGATTTGTGAACTACTTAATGTGCATTCCACACAATAACTTGGAAATATCTGGATGAGATTCTGTAGGCCTTATACTCAATAGTCTACCCGACCCATCAATGCTGATGCCTATGGATATCAGCATTTTTCGTTGATTGCACCTAAAAAGCTGCAACGTAAATGTTGTAACTTTGCTTATTCTTTATTACGACCAATTATAAATACATGAATGATAAATGAATATAATAAAATAATTTCAGAATAATGATAAACTTGAATGCGTGAAGGTCTGGCCTCGGTTGCGTGGTAACAACTACTGACGAACCGTTGGCCTGCTGCTCATCTCGTGAGTGATCACGTGACGACGCTCTCGGTGGCGCCACCGCTTCGGTGTATATATAACACCCCTTTCCCTCTATTTTGAAATGATCTTCATGTCACGAAATTTTTTAAGTGACTTGGCGGTCTACTAATTCGGGAGGAACGTCTGGGTTCCTGATGTTCGATTGTTGCTGGTATGTTTTCTTCAAAGTTATCTGGCCAGGCCGCTGCTACACTTTCGTCAAGAATTTCTGGTTCATCTTGCTCGTGAGCCAGTTCAACGTTTCGGTAAGCTTCTGGCCCTGGGTTTGCCGGTAACTCTGATTGTTGAGTTCGTCGATTTTCGCCTCCGCTGTATCTTCGGTTATGGAGTTGATCGATGTGTCTTTTTTTTATTGTACCATCCGGTGTTCTGATGAGGGCGTGTCGTGGTCCACAAACTTCTTCGATGTTGCCGGGAATCCATTTAGCCCCCTTGCCATAATTCCTGTACAGTACTTCGTCTTCTTCTTCCAACGGTTTCTTTTTCGTTATGCTTCCCTCTCGATTATTCTCCTTGTCAGACCATTGGAATGCGTCCGGGTGTAGTTTATCTAAGAGAGTACTCAATTTCCTTCCCATTAATAACTCTGCTGGAGAGCGTCCGGTTGTGACACATGGTGTAGATTGCAACGCCAACAAAACGTTTGGTAGTTCGGATGTCCACTTGTTTTGCGGAAATTTTTTTAAGTTTCGTTTGAGGGTCTGTACCATCCGCTCGGCGAGACCATTGGTTGCCGGGTGGAACGGTGCCGACTGAATAAATTTCACTCCGTTCTTTTGTAGATAATCCCTTACTTCTTCCGCTGTAAAGCCGGTTCCGTTGTCTGAAACTACCACGTCCGGTATTCCATGTACGGAAAACGTGTCCCGAAGGTGTTTGATCACGGTAGCTGCGGTGAACGAACCATTGGTTTCTCGTATTTCAGGCCATTTGGAGAAAGCATCAACAATTATCAAGAACGAGTGGCCTTGCATCGGTCCTGCGAAGTCCATGTGGATACGCGACCAAGGCTTAGTCGGTGTTGGCCACGGCAACACTGTCGATTTGTTCGGTTCACTCTTGACTTCAATGCAGTTTTGACAATTCGAAATCGTTTCTTCTATTTCCGCATCCAGCCCGGGCCACCATACGTAGCTGCGTGCTATCGCTTTTGTTCTGGTGATCCCTTGATGTACTTTGTGGAGCAGCTTCATCACCTGTGTTCTCAGATTGTATGGCACGATAACTCGATTACCCCACAATAGGCAGCCTCGATGTACCGATAAAGCGCTCTGTCTACTTTTAAACGGCGAAAACTTTGTTTCGTTTGGAAGCTCGTCGACTGAACCGTGTAACACTGCTCTTTTGACTCTGGACAGCGTACCGTCGTGGTTCGTCTCAGCTTCGATCTTCGCTACTGTCAGTGGTGACTCCTCTGGTGCTTCCTCCAGCAGAAGTACGTCGGCTGGTTCTGAAACTGTTAATTCCTCACACGGCAGTGGGAATCTACTACACGCATCTGCGTTTTGATGTTTCTTACCTTGTCTGTAAACCAAGTTGTAGTTGTATGAGCTGAGTAGCAGCGTCCATCTCAGCATCCTTGGGGATACTGTTTCCGGTATGACTTTTCCTTCCTGAAGGATTCCAAGTAATGGCTTGTGGTCTGTTATTATCGTTATGGCCCGTCCCCAAATGTATCGATGGAATTTTTTGAGGCCAAATATGATGGAAAGTGCTTCCTTGTCCAGTTGTGCGTAATTCTTTTCGGCGGGGTGTAACGTACGAGACCCAAACGCGATGGGTGCCTCTGTCCCGTCCGGAAGTTTGTGTGAGAGTACGGCGCCTACGCCATAAGGCGAAGCATCACACGCCAATATTAAAGGTAGCGATGCGTCGAAGTGAGTCAAAACCCAATCTGATGTCAATAGCTCCTTAGCTTCTGTGAACGCTTTGTCTTGTGCCGGTCCCCATTTCCATGCTTCTTGTTTCCGTAATAGAGCGTATAATGAACTAACCACTGAAGCCTTGTTTGGTAAAAATCTCTCATAGAAGTTTAGTAAACCAAGAAAAGCTTCGAGCTCCGATTCGTTAGTTGGGACTTTTGCCTCTTTTATTGCTTGTACTTTTTCGTTTGTTGGATGTACTCCCTGTACGTCGATGCGAACTCCCAAGTATTCCACCGACTGCATTGCGAATTCGCACTTCTCTTCCTTAATCCGCAATCCTACCTCTTTTAGCCGTTGTAGGACCATTTTTACCCGTTGCCAGTGTTCGTCCTCGGTGCGACCCATGATAAGAATATCGTCGAGATACACCACGGAGCCCGGGATTCTCGTTAACAGTGACTCCATTAATCTCTGGAAGCACCCCGGTGCCGACGATACCCCGAAAGGGAGCCTTTTAACCTTAAATAAGCCCTTCCTTGTGTTCAACGTTAGAATTTTTTCGGATTCTTCATCGACTCGTACTTGTGTGTATGCTCTGTCGAGATCGAGCTTCGTGAAAAACTTACCACCTGCTAGAATTGTCGTGACTTTAGTAAAGGTGGGAAGCGGGTAAATATCCGATTTAATGACCGTGTTGACTGTGCCTTTATAGTCGCCACAGATTCGAATGTCACCATTTCGTTTGACCACCGGGACGATTGGTGTGGCCCACTCTGAATAAGTAACTGGTTCCAGTACTCCTTCGTTCACTAACTTGTCGAGTGCTGCCTCTACTCTTTCTTGTAGTGCTAGCGGTACCGCTCTGTGTCTTCTAAATATCGGTTTCGTTCCAGCGTCGAGCGTAATGTGCACTGGTTCGCCTTTATATTGGCCTAGTTCTTCTCGGAAAACTTGTGTGTAATCTTGCAGCAGTGTCTGGACTGACGTTGCTCGAACTGAATTTGTATTTTCTAGTCTGATGCCGAAAGTTTGGAACCAGTTCTTCCCCAGTAAGGCCGGTCCGTTACCTCCCAAGACAACAAGCGGTAGTCTAACTGACTTTCCTGGTCTCTTGACATCAATCCAACACTCACTTTTAATGTCGAGTCTCTCTTTCGACCAAGTTTGAAGAGATAAGTCGACTGGATGAAGCTCCTTTCCCTCTGGCCACAGTTCCTCGAACATTTTAATGCTAATTAGTGAATGCTCTGCTCCCGAATCGATTTCCATTTTGAACGCTCGTCCATCCTGTAATTCTACTACTTGATTCCACTCCGTTGACAGTTGAGCTTTGCCATTTATGTTGAATAAATAGCTTGTATACGATTGTTGATCGTGGTCACGTCTTGATTCTTCCGTCAAGTGGCATTTTTTTGTATTTGGCGCATCTTTGTTTTCCGCCTTCTCATGTTTCGATTCTGCTTTTTGCTTTTCTTCCTCGCGTTTTTTTCCGAAACAAACTTTCTCTAGATGTCCCGTCTTTTCACAAAAATTGCATACAGCATTCAAGTGCTTGCAGGATGCCGGAGAATGTCCACATCTGAAACACTTTTTTCCATTGTGTTTCTTGGTTTGCTGTGATTCGATTTTGTTTACTTCCGAACTCGTAGATCCACGTAGTTCGGCAAGATTTTTTGACGCAGTTTCTGCAGCTATCGCCGCCACATAAACTTTTTCATAAGTAAGGTCTGTTTCTGCTAACAATCGCTGTTGCAGCTTTTCGTCGTGCATACCGCAGATTAACCTGTCGACGAGCATCTCTTCTAGGTGAGAAAACGCGCAATGCTCACTGAGTTTACGTAATTCCGCGATGTATTCTGTCAGTGGTTCATTCGCTTGTTGATTCCGTCTGTTGAACTTGAAGCGCTGTACGTACTTACTTGGTTTTGGATTGTAATGATCCGATAGAAGCTTTACCGCCTCCGTATATGTCAGTTCTTTCGGCTTCCTCGGCGTCGCGAGCGAGCGTAGCGTACTATACGTGGTTTTCCCGCCCGCCGAGAAAAGGATGGCTTTCTTCTTAGCCTCGTCCTCGATGGCATTGGCCTCAAAATAAAACTCGAGTTGTTCTAGATAAATCTCCCACGACGCTCCCGATTCTGGAATAAATTCCGATACTGTTCCCAGCGTTCCGACGACTGTTGTTTTCGGCGGATCCTGCATTTTCGATATATTTAGCGTCGCTGACTTTTCTTTGCCAATTATCCTCGTCGCCAACTGTTGTAACTTTGCTTATTGTTTATTACGACCAATTATGAATACATTAATGATAAATGAATATAATAAAATAATTTCAGAATAATGATAAACTTGAATGCGTGAAGGTCTGGCCTCGGTTGCGTGGTAACAACTACTGACGAACCGTCGGCCTGCTGCTCATCTCGTGAGTGATCACGTGACGACGCTCTGGGTGGCGCCACCGCTTCGGTGTATATATAACAGTAAAACTTTGCAGATTGCTTTCTCATTATTTTTGGCTCATTTTTCAAAGCTATACTTCTATAAGGAAGTGTGTTGATTGATTTTCGCTTCTACACATAACAAATAATGACCAAACTGTTGACCTTTTATTGCTGGATAATACAATTTCGTATAAAAAATTTAAGTTCGTTATTTTATGTTTTGATGAAGTTAATGTAATAACATAATTTTTTTCCAAAAGTAAAAATTCTAAGAAATTTGAACCACATTCCAGATTATGATGAATCTATGTACTCATCATGTAATCATCGCTATAGAGTGCCGATTTCATGCATATAATTTAAATTTGTTGTCTCATGTTTTGCTAAAGTTAGGACAGCATCGTGAAGTTTTCAAAAATTTTTAAAGTTAAGAACATTAATAATAGTTGCACTTATGAAAAATTGTTAAGTAAGACATCGTCAATTTTATGAAAGCTAGAGCGTGCACGTCGCCTTGTTTTTGAATGCTATAAAATGAAAATTTCTGCATACATTACAAAAAAAATTGCGTCAGTCAAACATGGACTGCTACTTTACCACAAAATTTTAGCGCAATCGGTTGATCGGTTCTCGCGTTACAGGCGACTCACGCACGCACACAAACGCGCGCACGCACGCTAGTAACATACAGGGAGGACACGGTGAAACTAGACAGCGCAAATGCGCTTGCGCGTCAAACCGACGGTTCCCACTCTATGCGTGCAGACCGAGTAGTAAATAAATCTTGGTTTCTGGCGTCTGCCCTACCAGCTCAGGTAACGTCCCTTGCCCCTACCACTACCCTTACTGGCCCATTCCGATGGCGCGTGGGGACACAGTCGCCGCTCGGATGAGACGCACTGGCGGCCGTAGGCAGTAGCCAATCAGGCTTCCTAAATTCTCACGGAGCCGCATTGGACTGTCTAGTTTCACCGTGTCCTCCCTGTATATGTCACTTATGTCTGGAAGTTACAGATTTATTGGCAAATATGTAGGGACTCGAAAGAAATTGAATGGATGTATAGAATCCTACGTGAATTAAATGGCAGGATCAATTATTTATTTGTAAATGATGTGGGTTCCGTCACTCTCATGGTACCTTCAGATGCCAAATAAAGACCAGTCTAATACTGTGACCCGAAGTTCTCTCCTGAAATGGTGGGAGGGGAAAACGGGTGAAATAAATAATCAAGACAGTAGTTTTTATATAAAAACTAGAAACTACTTTAATTATTCAAAAAAAATTCAACAAATACAAAAAATATTAAAAAGAAAAAAAAAAGAAAAAAAATGGCGAGAAACAAAATTATAATAAACAAAATATGGGCGCCAGTTGCAAATTCGGTGCAACACCGTTTTCAAAATTAATATTAAAAAAAAACTAGTGATACTACAAACTCTCAAACCACGAAGTGGGAGAACAAATACGCGAAATAATTTAAAAAGGGGCATTAGCTGTCGGGGAGGGCTGAGACAACGGTCAGGGCGAGGGGCAAAATGGCCTAACGGTCGGCTCTTATAAATTACCTCGGTGATCTCAATTATGTCAATAATCCAAGTGGCACAAAAATAGGGTTTTGGGGTCAATAAATAATACGGGTAATTGGTAAAAGGGGAAATACAAAAAAAAAAAGGGGGGGAAGAATTGATATTGAAAATTCGTAAAAAGTCCGAAGGACGATTCACGAATTTTTAATTAAAAAAAAATAATAATAATAATAATAATAATAATAAATCGAGGGAACAAATAATAATAATAATTTTAAAAAATCCCAAATTGTCGGAAGGACAATTTGGAATAGGGTGACTGGTATTAATAAATAATTGTGGGAGGTATATTGGGGAACTCGGTGCTTCTTCGCACGAGTATTGACAGGTGGGCAAGATGGCTGATAACGAGGGGACACTCGTTATCTATTTATTGGGTATTACGGGGGGGTTTCGGTGGCAAATAAGGGTGAAAGGGGTTACACGGGGCGTAAAAAAAATAGGGCTCAAGACTTACGATCTTTTCGTAGCACAAATCCAAATACTCTCAACACAATTTAAACTCTCTGGTTTATGATGAAGAACACGGGTATCACTCGCTGTAGAACGTTATCACTTTCTCGAAGTAGAAACGGTAATAGCGATTATCCACGCCGTCTTCTTCCTCGAATTTCCTCCTAATTTTCTAATTTTGCGATTGGTTGATTTGCATAGGGGAGAGACATTAACGCCGCCGCGGGTAGTAATTGTAACGCGTGATGGTAGTTCGACGAGTGGGAGATGGATGGCGGCAGGAGTCCCATTGGTGTGGTGTCAGACCACACTGCATATAATTACTCAGAGGGGAAATCAATGAAAGAAATAACACTCCGAACAATTATTAATACAAATATAAACTTTATTTAAACAGTAACGTAAGCGTAAAGCGTTAAGCGATAGAGACCGCAGCTGTGGCGTTTTGATGTTCCAACAAAAAGGGGAACTTTTCAGTTCCTCTAGCGAAAGGGCGCGTTCTCAACGGATCGCGCGTCTGATGCGCCTCCACGAGAGTCGGCCACGAAGCGTGGCACAGGCCTGCCACATTACTCCCCCCCGAGTGACTCGCTGAGAGTGAGTCGCGAAATTGAACACGTTTCTTCGGTGCTCCGTAGGTACGCAACGGCGTCTGTGATGTTGAAGGGGTGGCAGCTTGAGGTGCAGCATCTGCGGCCGGAGGCATCGTTGTAGTCGTATTTCTTGATTTTGCATCGACGTTAGCTTCTTCATTGACGACGTACGCTGGTTTTAGGCGCTCCGTGCTAACGTTTTCGTCTTTCCCATTCATATGGATTTTGAATAGGTAGTCGTTGATTCGCTGGATCACTTTAAACGGCCCAAGATACGGCTGCTGGAGAGGTTTGCGGACTGCATCGTCGCGGATGAAAACATGCGTGCTCGTATAAAGGTCGTTGTGTGCGAAAAGTCTCGTTTTGTTATGATGAGCCGTGGGAGTAGCGCGTAGTGATCTCATATGCTCACGTATTTTCTCGCAGAATATTTGCGGATCCGGAGGCATATCGTCGTCGATGAAAAATTCTCCTGGAATGCGAATTGTCTGGCCGTAGACTAACTCAGAAACGGTGCTTTTGAGATCTTCCTTGTAGCAAGTTCGAAGGCCGAGCATTACTGTAGGCAGTAGTTCTAACCACGTCGCAGATGCTTCGTGGCACATGAGAGAGGTCTTCAGTGATCGATGCCAGCGTTCGATGAGTCCGTTCGAAGCGGGATGGTAGGATGAAGTTCGCGTTCGTTCTGCTCCGACGAGGTTTGCGAGAGCTTTGAACAGAGTAGCTTCAAATTGTGAGCCTCGGTCGGTTGTGATCGTGCGAGGGGCTCCAAAACGTGCAACCCAACTTGCATAAAAAGCTGTCGCTACGGTGTCGGCTGTTATGTCTTTCAAAGGTACCGCTTCGGGCCAACGAGTGAAACGGTCGATCATGGTAAGTAAGTATTTGTAACCATTGACTGGTGATAGTGGACCTACGAGATCAATGTGTATATGTTCGAATCGACCGTTCGGCATCGGGATCTTTATCGGCTCGTTTCTTGTATGACGCTGAATTTTCGACCTTTGACACTGCAAACATGTTCGTGCCCAGTTGAGGATGTCCTTTTTCATCGCTGGCCACACAAAACGTTGACGAATGGCTTTACAGGTGGATTTTCCGCTCGGGTGTGCGAGATTGTGTACGGCTGCGAAAACTTGTTGGCGTAGAGGCATCGGAACGTAAGGACGAATGATGCTCGTAGACACGTCGCAGTAAAGAAATCCTTGACCATCGACGGGAAGCCGTTGAAGATTGAGTGAAGTGTTTGCTCTTAATAATTCGAGGAGTTCTGGATCTTTTTCTTGAGCCTCTTGGAGTTGTTGTGTCGTAACAATAGTCGGCATGTCAATCTCGTTCACGCGCGAAAAAGCATCGGCGACGACATTATCGGCTCCAGAAATATGGACGATTTCCGTGCTGAATTGGGAAATGAAATCCAACTGTCGAATTTGCCGAGGAGAGGCTTTTTCGGGGTTTTGCCGGAACGCATAAATTAGCGGTTTATGATCCGTGTGAATAGTCACGTTTCGAGCCTCAACGAGGTATTTAAAGAATTTTACCGCGGAGTAAATTGCGAGGAGCTCGCGATCGTAGGTGCTGTACCTTTTTTCTGTCGAGTCCAATTTTTTTGAAAAGAAACCAAGGGGCTTCCATTCTCCGTCTTCTTTTTGCTCAAGCACAGCTCCTATGGCCGTGTCAGAAGCGTCGCAGGTAAGAGACAGTGGAAGGTTTTCTGCCGGGTGGACCAACAATGCGGCGTTGGCGAGATTCTGCTTACATCGTTCGAAAGCTTCTTCAGCCTCTGGAGTCCATTGTATGGGACGTCGATCGTTCTTTTTTGAATCCCGAAGATATTCAGTCAACGGAGCTTGCACTCGTGCTGCATCTTTGAGGAAACGTCTGTAGAAATTAATGACGCCCAGGAAACGTCGCATTTCGATGATTGTTTCTGGTTTTTTATAGGACAGGATAGCCTCAACACGATCGCTCGGTGGCTTGCAACCGTTTTTGTTAACCGTGTATCCCAGATAAAGTACTTCTTCGGCGCCGAAACAACACTTGTTGAGGTTTATTACGATTCCGAATTTATCCAGGCGTTCAAGGGCAAGTCGTAGGTGTTCTTCATGAGTCTTTTCGTCTTCTGAGAAAATAAGAATGTCGTCGATATAAGCGTGAACGAAATCAAGTCCTCGAAGTACAGTGTCTATGAAGCGTTGAAAGGTTTGGGCCGCGTTTCGTAATCCGAACGGCATGACTAGAAACTCGTAAGCTCCAAAAGGCGTTGTGACAGCGGTTTTCGGAATATCTGTTTCGGTGACAGGAATATGATGGTACGCGCGAACAACGTCGAGAGTCGAAAAAATCTTTTTTCCGTGGAGTTTCGCAGTAAAATCCTCGATGTGCGCTATAGGGTACCTGTCGGGTGTCGTTACTGCGTTGAGTTGTCGATAATCTCCACATGGTCTCCAATCGCCGGACGGTTTGGAAACCAGATGCAGCGGGCTGGCCCACGGGCTGCTGGACGGACGACAGATTCCATGGTCGAGCATGTATTCGAACTCTGATTTTGCGATTTTCAGTTTATCACCGGTTAATCGACGAGGACGGGCGTGCACCGGTGGTCCTTTTGTGTCGATGCTGTGCACGATGTCGTGAGGTGGAGTTTTTTTGTGGCTCGTGGGTGTAGTAACTCCGACGAACTCTTTTAACAAGTTATTGAAAATCGTATCCTTGTTAATCGTCGATACTCCGTAGTTTGCAGTTTTTAAAAGTTCGCCACGTGTGGTGAGCAAAGTCTTTTTGTCGATCAATTGTTTCTCCTTTAAATCGATAAGGAGGTCGAAGAAAGCGATGAAATCCGCTCCTATCAAGGCAGTAGTCGTGTCTGCCACTGTGAAATCCCAACGAAAAACTCTGCGAAGTCCGAGGTCGAGTTCACAAACCTGCGTGCCGTAAGTTTGTATCTCCGTATTGTTGGCAGCATATAGTTTGAAACTGGTAGGCGTTCGCCTTTGTCGAAATGTTTTTGCGGGAATTACGGACACATCTGAACCGCAATCGATCAGGAAACGATATCCAGTACGTTTCTCGTGAATATGAAGGCGGTTTTGTTTAGGTACATCGTCGTGGACCGCCGCTACTGACGATGTCCTGAGTTTTCCGAAACGATGAGGCCTTTGAAAGTACACGGGGAACGGCATCTCTTTGCTGCTGATCCAAATTTCGAATGGAAAAAGCAAATATCAGCGTGATTCGAAGAACGGCTGTTCGATCGTTGACGGGAGCGCGATTCTCTTGGGGCTTTTACTTCCTGTCCTTGTTTAGTGAGGTTTGTTTTAATGTACGTCGAAAGGTCATTAAAACCTCGCTCTAAGGCGGCGAGACCGAATTCGAGTGCCGCGATGCGTGTGTCAGCACTTGACGAGCGTGGCTTGTCGATGATTGGACGTGTTGGATGAACTACTGCAGCCGTGCTGTATGATTGTGTCGAAGTCTCGACAATCCTGTCCGCAATCTCAGCGAGTCTGGTCAAATCAACACCCTCGCTAGCCGAGAGTACGCAACGGACGTTAGTTGGAAGTCGCTTCATCCATAAAGTCCGCATAAGGTCCAGGGAAACCTCGTCACCGGCACAAGCTTTCATCTCCCTTAAGAGTTGCGAAGGTTTTTTGTTGTCGAGTTCGATTTCTGTCAACAATTTAGTCAATTGTTTCTCTTTAGAATCAGTAAATCGAAGAATAAGTTGAGTTTTAAGGGCGGTATACTTATCCGTATCTGGTGGTTCTTCTAGGATGTCCGCCACCTGCTCGAGAGTCGTAGGATCCAAAGCATCAATCACATGATAATACTTGGTAAGGTCTGAGGTTATGCGAAGTCTGTGAAACCTGGCTTCTGCTTGGACGAACCACAATTTTGGAGATTTTTGCCAGAATATAGGCAACTTCAGGTGACGAACTTCGTTGATGGCTGTGTCGTCGTCGTCCTCGAGATTGAGGTTACGTTGAACACTTTGTTGCTGCCGCTGAGCATAACCTTGGTCCTCTTCCTTGTTATGGTCGTTTTCCGCGTTAACGAAAGGATTTGGTGTCTGGTTGACATTGTTTTTCGGTGTGTGCACGAGCGACATGGTCAATAATCCGAATATGCGAAAATAGTTCGATAATATTTCAAAATTTTTTATTTTTCGTGAAAAAACACTCGCATTGAAAGAGTTATAACGAATACGATTCACTTCACGTTGAAATTTTTGTATTTTAGCTTCGTTGCTTTGTTCGCGAGCACGTTCCTGCGTGAGAACAATGGCCGAACAATAGCGACGCCGGCCGGTTAGTATTGCGCGTCGTTTTATTAGGGGTCACCAATTAATGTGGTGTCAGACCACACTGCATATAATTACTCAGAGGGGAAATCAATGAAAGAAATAACACTCCGAACAATTATTAATACAAATATAAACTTTATTTAAACAGTAACGTAAGCGTAAAGCGTTAAGCGATAGAGACCGCAGCTGTGGCGTTTTGATGTTCCAACAAAAAGGGGAACTTTTCAGTTCCTCTAGCGAAAGGGCGCGTTCTCAACGGATCGCGCGTCTGATGCGCCTCCACGAGAGTCGGCCACGAAGCGTGGCACAGGCCTGCCACATTGGATCCCTCATCGATACCCCATCGATAGACAACGGCTGGCGATCCTCGTTCCTCCTTGACCCGCGATGACGTCATCCGCGCTACAATCACGCTCCGCAACGCTCATTGTCCCTCTCCGATACTCAACACTGCTATTAGCTATAGGCGGGCGGGGAGGGAAAGTATGGGAAGAAGCTAGTGTTATTGTTTTCGGGAATGTGTTGTGCGCGTTCGGGCAGTGCGTGTATCGAGATTTCGCTTTAGCGAAATTTCTCGTTACAATACATATATTATGATTATCTAGGGTCACACATGATCATGTATAATAGTTTTCACTGGGTTCTTTTTAGAATTGGCAAATGTTTATCATCCTTCAAATTATTGCAATGAACCTTTACAGTAATTCATGGCATTATAGTTTTAAACTGATTTCTCACGTTAACGCGCATGTGAAGATCACTGGTAAAACGTAATGTAACCAGTGCGATCGTCAAAGTACTAGTGCAGATAAAACACTACTAGTGCGGATAACAATAGTGCGCGAAATTACTATTGCTGTATAGTGTGCGCTTACTATTTTCAGTAGTTATGGTTCCAATAGTAGTTATTTTCCGTGAAGGGTCTATAGCCTATTTACATGTATGTGCTCACACCGACCGTTTGCACTATCCGCAATAAGACATCGCTGGTAAAAAATATAGAAGAAAGGGGTGGGGCGGAATTTTGGTCGATGGTTGAAACAGCGCAGGTTGGAACTGCGGCATATCGAGACTCGGTATAGTACAAGCTGGCTTAGAGTATTAATGTGTGCAAGCGCAGGACATTAGTGACTCGAACGCGGGCGCGCGAATGCATGAGACCAGTTGTAGAACAGCACAGTGTTCTTATGCCCAGCCCACATGCAGCGAGCCTGAGTTCGATTCTCACAGGTAGCAATGGCATTTACCGACATGATTTTTTTTTCTTAATCTCTGATGGTTTTGCGGTAGACTCGTTTGATTCAAGGAGGATGATGCTCTTTGGTCGCGGGTTCTTCATCAAGATTTAAGATTTTCACTTAAGGGGGTATTCCCCTTCACAACATCGAAAAAAAGCTTTTTCGATTTTTTTTTTAAACCTCAATTACGACCAACAAGAGGGCGGTACTATACATCACGTGGTACAACTAGATCGAAATAATATCAATAATTTTTCGAAAATTTCCCGGCTAGGCTCCTAGGCGATAAACAAAAAATGTTCTGTCACTTGTAACCTGTGCAAATGCTTTAAACGAAAAAGGGCTATTCAGGACCATCAACATGAGTGAGGTATGAAAGCGATTAGAGGTCAAAATTGATGTTGAAAAAATAAACAGTTGAATACTCTTGAAACTTGGAAATTAATCGAGTATTTCCCTGTTGTTTCCCTGTGTAGCATCAATTGAGATAAGTTTTACTCAAAAATCACTCGCACTGCGGGCTCGGAATTTTTTTAAACAAAATTTATGTCAACCGTTGCTACGCGACGAAACAATCGGTCAATATTCGATCATTTTTAAGCTGCCGAGATATCAGAAAAAAGAATTTTTTTCGAAAAAAAAAAATCTTCGCCTATCGAACGCTTGAGTATCTTTTCTTATGTATTTTTATTTTGATTTATTTATTGGGATATTTTCTTTCGTGTGCCTATTACTGAATAGTATTTACGTAACCTTTCCTCTTGCCCCGTTTCTATCCTAGCGAAGACACCCACCATCTTCGTGAATTTCACGTGGCGTGTAACTACCCATTCTGCCAACGCCGACTTTTGCGGGTTTCACCGTATATGAAACCGTGTATATCTAAAAATTACTCCTAGTTGAGATACGTGGTTAGGCGACCGTGGACGCCACAGCCACATTACCTCGCCGATAATGGTCCTAGCAGATTCATGCCACTGACAAATCATCGACAAACCACCGATTTCCGACCGAGTGGCCACAGCAGGTTTTTCCAAATATTTTTTACAGTTTATAGTTAAGCATCAGCTCACAATCGATTGATTAATGCTTGAAAATATTGAAATTTGCCGAAGGATTTTTTCAAATTTTTAAGTAATAGCTGTTTTTTAAGATGATAAGAAATCAAAATTATTATGTAACAAATGCGTAAAATACGATTTGCGTAAAACGTACGCACGTGTCGCATACGATTTTTTAAAATGTTATATGCGTAAAATTCACATCCCTAAAAAAAAACTTACGACAAGGAAGTAACGTATGTTATATGGACATGTAATGGAACTAGTTGGGTGGACGGAGCAGGTCCAAAAATAATTCTTGATTTCAATTCATATATTGATTTATACGGTCAGTACGACCTTTATTTATGACAATACTTTTATAAATTAGAAAAAAATTAAAGCGGCCTTTAAAATATCGCCAGGAATATATATGGGCCATCCACCCCGTTTCGACCTCGACCCCTCCGATTTAGCTCATAATTTTATCCAGGCTTAGTCAGACCCTCAAAAACTGCGTTAAAAAAAATGTTTTTTTTTAACGCAGTTTTTTTTAAATATATTTTTAAAGTGACATATCGTATGCCATAATTTAAAAAGCTGAAAAAATGTTTCATGTTGAAAAATGCCCGTCGCGGCTACCGCTACACTTATTGTCCGGAGAATCGTGTGCCACCGACTTTTTTCAAACTGTTTCTCGACTTTACTCTAAACAAAAGACGTGGATCGAAAAAGTCTCAGGTTCAATTTTTTTTTTAATTCTTCCAATTGGGCCTTGTCTCAAGAATATCGGTGTACGCAATGCTGATATATTAATGCTGATTTTTTTGGGCGGCTACTTTTCGATATAATTTGTCAAAACTCACACATTCTCGGACGGCGAAAATGTTACTCACGGACACGGTTTTACATACACGCGCAACGCGCACAACAATATGTAGGCTAGAGAGCGAGCGTGTGACGACGTTCCCCCTCCAACCCGTCTCTACGCAGCCGCGGCAGTCAGCGAGCCTGATTATGTATGTAAAAGTGTAGTAAACATATTTAAAAAGTAAAAAAAAAAACAAAAAGTGCATTGCTAATAAATTGAAGTCGAATCACAAATTTAAGCAAGAGGATCTTTGTTCGAATCTATTAAGCAATTAAGCAGGAACGGTGAGTAATTCTTCTGACTGAAAACTATTCAATAATTTCATTTTTTATTCATTACGGAGTAATTTTATAGTAGTAGTAGTACAGGTATTTTATTGGACAATGTATACATTTTTTTTTAGCGCCGCGTACATTAATGTGTTAAAATTAAATACATTTACGTTTTAGCATTGTCCAATGGGCCATCGACCGAAGTCCTTCAGCCCGTAAATCTCGCAAGGTTATGTGTTAGCTTATTAACTTAGGATGGGGATAGAAATATTGTGTTTATTGATTTTATGTGGAGTACTATACGTCATGTAATTTATGTTCCGAGTAAAGATAACAGAATTTCAAATATTGTGTTATTCAGCGTTTTGTATCTCGGGATTACGTTTGGAGGACGGATGTAGCAAGTAATTTTGCTTTTCATGTTTGTTGTATATTTATTACGGAGTTATTTTATTTTCATGTTTTTTTTTTCATTTTAATAATTATGCAATGTGTGAAGTGCACAATTCTAATAATTCTGCGATGATGTGAGGTGCACAAAAATGAAGTGAAGTCAAAAGTAAACATTTTCACTCGGTGTACCTTTCAGACCAAACCCGTTAAACGATTTTAGTGTTCGATGTCTTATATTAATTAAATGCACTCTTTAACAGATCAAATAAGACATCGAGCACTAAAATTGGTTAACAGGTATAGTGCCAAAGCTACGAGTTAAAAATTTTACTTTTGATCTCACATCATTCTCGTACACTGTACGTTTTTACAAAACTGCAGAAATATAATGTTATACACTTATATTTTTTTTAAGAAGTACTTAAAAGTTAGTTTTTTTTAAAAAGTTTACCTGTTTATTCATTCATTCATTCGTTTTTTATTTTTTTTTATTTTTTAGTTATTTGTTGTTTTTTTTATATTATAAATATTTTTTCTATGTTTCATATTTGATATTGTATCGTCATAAGATCGACAACCGACTCTATTTGCCACTCAGGCTCAACACAAAGTGCCACCAGTTCAGTGATTCAAGTGAGAATATAGTGCATGAGTGAAAAGTGGCGTGAGCGAATGTATGAGGAAAAATGACATATGGGAAATGGATGAATGCTAGAAAATAAGTCCTTTACTTGCTGAAAATCAAATTGATAATTAATTAACGCAATGTTAATTTTTGTAATCATTGTTTATTATTGAGCGTACATACTTTTAATACTATTAGGATAAAATACATACCAATTAGACGATCATGGATTTATGGAACAACATTTGCAAGTAAAAAAATGTACTTCACTTTGAAATGAGAACCTCGAATTATAAATGCCTTTGTTCTTTGGTCATCCGCATCTAGGCCGGATGTTACAAGTTGATAGTTCTTGGTCCGAGAGTTGTTCCGTGAATCTTGGTCAGTATTTGCACATAGAAACATTAATGTAAACATAGGACCATAAGCGACGCTAAGCGAGCGATATCTATGCCTAAACATTGCGCCGCAAAGGGAGGCCCATGCGGGTGGAGAGGTGGAGGTGGTTCTTCATCAAAAAGGCTTAAATACTCTCCACGACAATCGGTCCAGTTCAGTCTTAATCGAAATCTTAAATTAGGTCTTCACTCTCGACTTCTTCTCATACACGCCGTACCCTGCGCATGGGCAATTGTAGTTGAGAAGTTATCCATTCATACCGCGAGAAAATCCTGTCTTGTCAAACAGGCGGCCGGGTTGTGGCTGTCAAGAATATTACTTCGGGAGTATCGAAACTCCGTGGCAGAGAATCGCGTAATAAATTATATTAAAACTTTTTAAATATCTTCAAATGGATTTTCAAATTTAATACAAGTGTTATAATTTCAATTTAAACTCAGTGTTGATTTTTATTTTACAATCTCCTTACTTCAAACCCATTGAAAGTCTGATTTTATTGGTTACCTTTCCAAAATTATCCAATCCTTAAAAATATTCTTTTGTGACATAACTCATGCAGGAAGAATCATCCATCGAACTCTCTGTGCATACTTCGTGCACGTAGTTTACTCCTATCAATAACCCATCTCGCTCGTTACCTTTTACGGAAGAGCCTGTGCATTCCATATGCACGTCATAATTACATTCAGTCCATCATTTTCCTTTAATTGAATTTGATTTTCGATGGGCAGACGTCGCGGTGGTTGGAAATTACAAGTTCGCCGGGCAATAGCCACAGCGTGCCAGATCGCTGGACGCCCTCGTGGTCATAATAAGACGCAATTTCCAGTCGAATCCGCTGTTCCCATTAAAAGCCTCGTAAAAGACATAGTGACTGAAGTGTTGATTGCTCCTTCAGCAAAAAGGTCCGTGAAAAAACTTTAAACAGTTTCGGTTACTCCTTTCGAGTACAAAATCACGAATTTTTCTGATTGTTGGCGTTTTCGGAAGTTTTTCACGTTTCCGTATGTTCTTCCCGTGTTGGATCAACCTTGTTGCACCTCATTTGTTGCAAACAACTATATTTCATCAAGAGAGTCCGACGAGATAACCGTCATCCGGGAGATTCTTCTGGTCACCATCGATTAAACCCTCTTCGCTCAGCCACTCACTTTTAAGTAATCAGCCGTATCAAGCCAACGAAAGGTAAGATCTCAATATACCACTTTTCGACCATATACATATATATACATACGCATGTGTGTATGCATTAGTAAATATTATAAATTATCCAAGTCAGACAAGGTCTCTGTCCTTAGCGGGCGCAATCCCGTTTAAACGAGAGATCGCTCTTTGTTAAACTGTCGATCGTCCTCTGGGCCGAGTTTGCAACTGATTTTTAAAGTATATACCCAGTTTAGACTTCTAGGACATAACAATATGTATTTTTATGTTTTTATGACTGTGGACAAAAACATCCTGATGCAAGGATGTCATCGGTGAATGGTGTCTATGAGCCCTCATGGACGTACTCATTATCCACAATGCAGATAAACAATAGAAGGTAAGGACCTGTAATTTTTCATTCATCACATTTTTTAAATCAAATCCTCCGGAAAGGCTTTGTTTGTAAAAATTAGAAAAATTCCCTAATTCTGCAGATTACTACATAATTACAGAGTTCTTCGAATATAGAGAAATAATATATTCCAAAGCTAAACTTCAACTTACACCTTCAACATTGTAAATCGAGAATGACATCTAGAGCTTCACACTTTAGATGTATCACATTCAAGAACCGAGAACTGCACGTGAAGCACCTAGCAAAAATCACGGTCTTACATACAGGTCTTGCAACGAAGGTGCCGGCGGTGGTCCCCTTAGCGTCGAATTTCGGTAATTCCGATTTCCGCCGCGAGGTGCGCCACTCGTACAGGGGTCGACAGAGATAGAAACAGTTTCCGTCTGTCTCTCTCTCTCGGATGAGGCGCATGCGCCGCCGATTAGCCCAAAGCCCAACGTTGTCTACAATGTCTGATGCTGCTAAATAAAACAAACTTTATGAAAAAACGATAATTATGAACCGAAACGATGAATAATCTCGATTGTGGACATCTTTGCGTCACTAAGCTTGCAAAATCCAAGTCGTTGCTGATGAACTTAAGCGATATTCATGCCTCAGACTATCAAAGAAGTTTGTACGAGTGGAAAAGTAGGAGACTCGTGTCCGCGATATTATGCGATCGATTCCCATGGTTAACACTTTTTTTATGATATAAAAGTTAATTGAATACATATTAAATGACGTCTTTTTTTTAAATTCCTAATTGCATGCTGCGTTTATTAGTTAATTACCGTAATTAATCAGAATCAAGAACAAAGTAACATTTTTATGCCTAGTATAAATAAGATATTATATATTTTATTGTATTTATCGATCATAGCGCTTTACAATACATACGATTTCCGAAACACTGATAAGTTTTTTTTTACCGGCTTTGATTATTTAGGCTATGTAACCTGCAGTTTGGCGGTTACGTGTGGTTTGGAGAGGGAGAGGGAACCCCTACACTAGTGGCGACGCGCTGTAGCGAAATTCCGAACTAAAAGCTTTGGACAGTAGGAGTGCCTACCCCCACCACTAGAAATCGCCGTCGTTGCAAGACCTGTATGTAAGACCGTGGCAAAAATGTATAAAAGCATATGTCGACCGATAGTTGAATATGGGCACCCTATTTTCCTCAATTGTAAAGAAAACGCCCTGAAAAAAATAAAAACCGCAGAAACGAGCGCAATTCGGCGATTAACCCGCATCCGAAACCCGAATAATCCTCTATATAACCCACGAAACACCCTTCTCTATGAGACTACAGGCATTACTCCGATAATAACCCGATCCAAAGAACTTTCCAGACATTTTGCCCTCAAACAATTAGAAAACATCCAACCACTCTGCAGCCTACCGCAACAAAATGTAGCTAGAAAGACTAAATTCCCCACACACACCACTTATCAACTCGTAGAAACAATGTGTAATGAAGAAATCGCTGATCATTATTAAGTACTAAATGTAACTGTAATAAAATAGAATTCCTCTTAACAATGTTGAAAATTTATGTTAAAAAAAAAAAAAAATCTGATACAAAAACTAGAAGCATGGTCTGAAGGACTGCGGTCGATGGCCCATTGACAATATTGTTAATTAATAAGGTTAATCCTAAGCGATGTACTCAATCCAATTCTGTCATGTATTGTCAATAAATGTTCACTTACTACTACTACTACTACTACTACTAATATATTCCATTAAGGCAAACGTTTGAGTAGGAAAAGTCTGTCTTGTATTAGAAGGCACCACACTCTCTCTGCAAATAATAGAGAAAAAAAATCTTTCCTATTCAGATGACCTGGAAAGAATTTTTCTACTATAAATTAACCAACCGATTGATCAATTGGTTGCTTCGAAACCACGTTCATGATTTTTACACTTTGTGCGTGATCCAAAGAACATTGCTCTAAGAAATGGCCTTAGTTAGGTCACGTTGTGTTCAGTTACACTGCACACCATTTAAGCGTGGTAATTTTCCTACGTTCCTTAAAGCAAGGTTATAGACAAATGTAAAATAATAAAATGTCATAATATTGATGGCGATATGGATCTTTCAAAGCATGAGCTTTATTTTAAAAAATTACTCCGCTTGAAAAGTGTGCAGTGCAACTTGGAGCATCCTACTCTGGATCACGCATAGAGTGTAAAGCTCATGAATATGGTTTTTGAGCATTTCTATACCAGCCAAAACCCATTTTCGTGTTTTCATTCACCAATAAATTCTTTGGGATTATTTCAAATAAATTAAATTTATTTTCAATTTTTCCGGCTAAGGGGAAGAGGTGTCGTTGAAATAAAAAAATACTTTTTGACTGACTTGTTTCCTTAAATTTATCTACAGTAAATGCTTTCACTAAAGAGTAAATATTCTTTTCGTTTCAGAATTACCAGAAGAAGAATTAGCAAAACAGTCGAAAGACGAACAACAATTTCTCCAAAATAATCAAAAATATTAATTTTTTTTTAAATAATTTTTAGACCACTAAAAAATAGAAAAACTAAATGTTTTTCTATTTGTCTCTATGTTTTTTTTCTCTTTATATAAGGGAAAAAAATTTCAACTTTTCAGAACAAATTGGTTTCCATAATTCCAAAACGTTCACCAGATTCATTTTTTTTTAAAGTAAAATCATCGATTTTTTTTTTTTTTTGGCACACCCAAGCTACATTTCAGCCGAATTAATTTTCTCGACTTTTGTATGTGAATAACGATAAAAAAAAAAAATTTATGTCATGGCATTCGAATCGCTTAAAATGTACAGCCATTGTTTACGGTATGTTAACTGTTAAATGTTAAATTTTTTTTCGGTGAAACGTAATAAACAGTTGTAGATCATGAAATTCTGCAAACTGCCGTTATTTAGAGATCAAGTTACAATGAATCGTTCCGAAGACCGATTGATTCTATTGAACTACTAATTGTATTGTATTTATTCTATTTGAGGAAAGGAATAGAAAAAGAATGTTTCTCGCATATCAAATTTTTTTCGTTTGTAAAATGTAATGAACATTCTGAAATACTGAAAGAATGGGAGGGGGTGACGCCTCGGTGGCGTGCAGGGGCGAAGCCTCGCCGGGGTGTTGGGGGGAGGGGGAGCCTCCCCAGTTCACAAATATATTTTTCTATAATGCAGAAGATAAGACTAAATTCGTTAAGTTAATTAACAAATTCAGTCGCACAAACAAACGTATATTACGCGTTCCGATCAATT
Organism: Tromatobia lineatoria; assembly: GCA_949699805.1. Classification (NCBI taxonomy): domain Eukaryota; kingdom Metazoa; phylum Arthropoda; class Insecta; order Hymenoptera; family Ichneumonidae; genus Tromatobia; species Tromatobia lineatoria. The sequence goes on from OX453035.1 coordinate 17,365,409, forward strand.
TTCAATCATCTTGCAAGTTTCAATGGTCAAATGGGTCATGTTTTCTATCGACCGTTTTTTTAATCGGCCTTTTTTTCATAGATCCGGTTGTAAAATCCTCGACTCCGGAATAGTTTTTTTACTGTTCTAACGTCCCTGATTTTGAGATATATTTTATTAAATACGGTTCGGATTTCCAAAAAGAAAGCAAATCCGGGTAAATATTTGCCAAAAAAAAACATACGCCAAGTATTAAAACTGTAGCCATCACCATTATAAAACAAACTTTTACAATTACGAAATTTAATGAAAAAAAACTTGTACAAAAAAAACTTTTACAAAAAAAAAACTCTTACTAACAAAAATTTACAAAAAAAAGAAGAATTTACCAAAAAATTCAACAAAAATATAAAACCAAATCAAATTTATTAGCAAAATCAAACTTTACAAAAAAACTTGGCCGGCCGGCGGCTAACTCCCGTATTCAGTCCATTGCAGTGAGGACGGGAGGACAATCTACCTCCATTTAATTTTTAAAAAAACAACATCTTGACCGACAGCAGTGGACGTGTGGTCGGTGTGTGGATTCGGCGGTCCCCAGAGTTAAGCAGCATTGTTTGCGGCCATAACTTGAATGGGTGATCGCTTAGCCGCGCACTGGTTTGCGCGTAAACTGTTAAGCGGGAGGCAGTTTTTCTGTGTTTCTAATGTATTCTAATACGGTAGAAACTCAGTAAAAATAAAGCCGCCTGTATCGGCCAGGTTTTCTGCAGTTTCCCTGAGCCTTTGTCCAAATGCGATACAGTAGTCCATTAGAATGAGTGGCTGCGGACAACACTGTAGGGGGGAACTCTAGGTAGAAATGGGGAAAGGGAAGACGGGTTACGTAAAAACCTGAATAAGACATTCGGAAGAAATATCCTCATAAAAAAAAAAATTAAAAAAAATCTTCGTATACGTGTTTTTCACGGTAGTCGGGCTAGACTTTAGGAGGATGTAGTCGCGAGCGGTGAGAGGTTAAGTCAATTCAACGGTGCAACATTTATTTCAAATTTGACAACCTCATAATGTTGTCCGTTCATAACATAACATTTTGCGCAAAAATTATAGTTGACCTATATTTCCTGCTGGCCTGACGTTGCGTATTCGTCCATGATCATGAATAAAGACCATAGGGGCAGCTTTGAAGAAGAGGAACAGCGAAACTGGAAAAGGGCTGCAGAAACTGCAAAAGCTGCGGCGAGTCCGCGTAAAAATTAGAAGTCCGGGCAGAGTCCGAGCAGTCTGCCATTTCCGGAGGTTCTGCGGAATATCATAAACCTCCGCTTACTCAGCAGAACTACCGCTGTAGTTTTAAAAAAAGTCTAAATTACAAACGAAGATTCCATTTAAGTGATGCAAGTGACTTATGAATGTTAACATCACTTCTCATGTATTCATGGCTCATTAACTCGAACACCTACATAACTTCCAACTTATACGCTGCAAGTTCTGCATTTAAGAGCTGAAGAGTCGTAAGGTAATACGACAGATACGCCTTTAATCGCGCAACGGAAGAGACCTACGGAATAGCTAGCATCTAATATATGCTTATATTATTATCAAAAAATCCCTTCTCTCGCGCTTACTTCAATGGACTATGTACGGGAGCTAGTCGCTGGCACGCCAAGTTTCTTGTAGAGTTTTACTTGACTAATATATTTGATTTAGTTTTGTATTTTCGTCGAATTTTTTGCTCAACTATTTTTTTTGTAAGTATTTTTAGTAAAAGTTTTTTTTCGTGAACGTTCTTTTTCGTTATTCTCACAGATCTCAGTTTGTTTCGTTACGCAAATATTTTATTTGTTTACAATGGTTTGCCTTTTGATAAGATTTTGCACCTTGAATTCAGACGATAAAGAAAACAACTTTGTTTTCATACCTTGCGGCTCAAGTATAAAACAATGTTGCTTCTGAGTATCGAAAACGATTTTTGCCGTTGCAAACCTCTTATGCAGATCTTTTCGGGCAGCTTCGTAATCCTCAACCCCTGAGAATCTTTTAGCTATGGACGGTAATGTTCCCTCCGTACAAGCTAAAAGATTCTCAGGAGTTGAGGATTACGACGCTGCCAAAAAAGATCTGCATAAGAGGTTTGGAACGGCAAAAACAATTCCCGATACTCAAAAGCAACATTGTTTTATAGCTAAGCCGGAAGGTATGAACATAAAGTTGTTTTCTTTATCGTCTGGATTTAAGGTGCACCATCGTATCAAAAGGCAAACCATTGTAAACAAATAAATCATTTGCGTGACGAAACAAACTGTGATCTGTGAGAATAACGAAAAAAAAACTTTCACAAAAAAAAACTATTCCAAAAAAAAACTTACAATAAAAAATTTACCAAAAAATTCAATTTTTTGAATTATGGCATTCGATATATCACTTTGAAAATATATTTCAAAAAAATTGCGATAAAAAAAATGAAAAAACATTTTTTTTTCGTACTTGAGGGTCTGAATAAGCCTAGATAAAATTATGAGCTAAATCGGAGGGGTCGAGGTCAAAACCTGGTCGAAACGAGGTGGATTGCCCCATATATATTTACCCTCTATAACATTTTGGCCCATTTTTTATTTATTATTCCAGTCTACTATTTACTACAGAAACATATTTACTCCTCGGTGAGTAATGCCGTACTAAGTCTAAATCAAAGTATAAATCGAGATCAAAAACCATGTATTAAGGGTAGCATGTTCGTGCTTCTGACGACATATTATCGAGTATATATGTATATGTATATACTGTATACATACACATGTATATAAAAATATACCATAGACAGGCCATAGAACATATTTCCCCCGTAAATATTTTTAACGTTTTTTATTTTAAATATACTCTGCACAAATAAAAGTTGATAGCCAGAAAAAAATCTGCTTTTCTTTGAGAGTTAAAAGACTGTGAACATAAAAAATTACCGAGCAAACTTGAGATGTCGAGGTTCAAGCCCAGGTCAAATTAGTTTGAATTGCCCAATATACATAAAATCGAAATAAAACAAAGATACGAACTTCATGTCTGGAAAAAATAAATCTAATATAACCATATCTAATTTTTAAAAATACGTATAAAATTGATTTAGAGGAATGTAAAAAACCTCATGTACACTATTATAAATTTTCGTTTAAAGATGAACATAGAGCAATGGAAGTTTATTTGCGGATACTAAATTCAATATGCGCACGTTAAGTAATATACAAAATAATTGTTGTAAAATTAATATACAGTATAATCAAAACTTTATTAGATTTATGATTATAATATAATTGTTAGAACCTCACAACCTATCTGCATATTAAATAGAATTGAATAAAATTTGATATACGCGCAAAAGAACTACCAATATTAATTGCCAAAATATTTTCAACAGTATATACTTTGTATACGAAGAACGAAAGCCACTATACAACCAGAGTGACGAGTGATAACGAAGCTTCGAGTGAGTGTCCTATATCGCATTGGCCAGCGCGTTAACCTAGTGGCCAGTTCGGGAGGTCCCTAGTCGTTCTACGGGTGCGATCAAACTGAAAGGAGAAGAAGGAAAGAACGCCGGCGCGGCCCGAAAGCTCTTCGTCATTTCTCGTGTATTATCGTTTTCAGGGCCGGCTTAATTATTCCAAAATCTTCGATTCAAAGTGCAGAAAGCCTTGCGCTTTATTTCACGAGGTGCGAACGATTTTTTTTCCGCTATTTATAAAGCGGAATTATTTTCCCACGTTGAAATATCGCAATTTTGAATTGTGGTTTTGGCCACTATTGAGGTAAATTGTTGAAAAGCTTTGTCAGCCGCTCCTGGCGATTCATCGTCGGCGCAGACGCTTTCGGTCGGTGGTGGCTCACATCGAAAGCACGACTCGAAAACGCGGTCCTCTTGCAGGGTCGACGCAAACGTGAGGGCCGCTGAGGTGACGACGACGAGAGAGAGCGAGAGGGGAGGGAAGGCAGGGGCAGAGGCAGCCGCGCGCGCGTTAGAGAGGGCGCGCGCCTCTACGTCAGGAAAAGCTCCGAGCTCATTGGTCCCGGTCCATTGTTGCGTATTGATTGCTGCAGAGTAGTGTGGTATGGTCGTCGGTATCACTTGGTGGTCGTCGTGCTCTCCGTCGTCGTCGTCGCAGAGGTGTTGGTTCGCGACACGCTGGTGGCGACCGCGCGAATAAAGAAAAGGGTTAGAGAAAGAGAAACGGGAAGAAGAAAAACGACGTGGTAAAGCGAGACCGAGAGAGAGAAACATCAGCTCGGACGGGTGAGGAGAGAAATAAAGTACATACACAAATTGAAAGGGAGCAAGTGAGTGATAGGAAGCGAAGTAAATATTAGAAACAGAGTAAGGCCAAGTGGGGAACCGAGCGGACATAATAGATACGAAGAGTGGCGAAAACGGAAAAGAAGAAGGAATAAACAAAAGGGAGACACAGTGGCAGAGGAGAGAGAGAGAGAGAGAGAGAAAAAGAATATATAGAAGATACAAAGATAGAGAAGGGAGGCGCGGTAGGCAGCTGCTCTCTCGCGCCTCGATAGCGTTCGGTGAAGCGCGGAGCACAGTAGTTTCGCGGCGACCTGCATGATAAAGCCTTGTTGCCTTGATCCTGCCGCCGGTGGTGACGGTAGAGTTGTAGCGGCAGTGTTAGTGGCTCTTTGGGGTTCCCAGGCTCGCGTTAGTACACACGAGTGGTGTATAGTGGTGAATATATGGTGATAAGAGCAGAGGGGGGGTTTAGCGTTCTCGTTCGTGGCCTCTCCTTATCGCCACGCGCATATTTACGTGCTATGATGTGTTACGCGCGTCTATCGCAGTCGTTTAGTCGTGAGCAACGCTCGGCTGAGTGTTGTTAAATCGCGCGAACAAAATAATAAGCATCGTCAACAACAACAAGCAGCAGCAGCAGCAGGAGCAATGTCGCAATCATCATCATCAGTATAATCGTCGTTCTAGTCGTAATTCCAAGTTGTTTTCCCTCTTGGGTCGAGAAGGACGTTCAAGGGTCCTGGGTGTCATGTTGTTGTAGCGAGAGTGTTCCGCACGGAAAGGCCCAACGCCACCACCACCAGTCAGCATCAATCACAGCTATACAGCACCACCAAATCGAGAGGGCATAACGTAAAAACGTCGTAACGAATGACGTGGTGTATGTTTAAGTGTTGGCGGCGCTATCAGTACTATGAAATATCGCAACAAATAGTATCAATCGAGCATCTATCGTAACGAAGGAAAATATTAAAGTGATATTATCATTAATGAATAATTAATAATATAATAATAGTAACAGAAGTTAAAGAGAGATAGAGAGTGTGAATACGGAGTAGAGTGAAAGGTGTGATAATAAAAAGAGGGGCGGTAAAAGAAAAAGGTAAAGTTTAATAAAGGATAAAAGTAGGTCGAGAAAAATTAGAAATTGTTGTGACTAGCTTTGGAAAGAGAACGTCGGCCGTGGTGGCAGCGGGTGCTGCGTTGACTGGGGAGCAGCTGCCGCGAGGCACGTGTGCCGCTCTCCACGAAGTTATGAAGCATCATCGTATCAAACGCGTTACGCGTGTGGCTGGTAGACGGGGCCGGTGAATGTGTGATCCGGGGGCAGAGATCTGCCGGAATGACGTGCGACGAGACGACCGAGCAGCCTCCGGTAGACGACTGCCTCCTGGAACGGAAATGGTGGTGCTTCGTACTCTCGAGCATCTTCACCTTCCTCGCCGGGCTGCTGATCGTCTTGCTCTGGCGGGCGTTTGCCTTCCTCTGGTGTCGCAAAGAGCCCGAATTCGCTCCAAATGACCCCAAGCAAAAAGAGCAGAAGGCCGCCCGCCAGGGCAAGGAGTTCGAGGGGACCTTTATGACCGAGGCCAAGGACTGGGCTGGCGAGCTCATTTCCGGTCAAACCACCACGGGCCGTATCCTCGTGAGTATTTTTTAAAAAGTAGTGTCATAATCTTCCGCTTTCACATCGAAACGATTTCGTTGCGCTTTTGTTTTATCTCTCAAATTCACCGGCAAATTTATTGTCATCGTTTTTTCTAATGTGACAATATTTTTTTGACGGCGATTAACGAACAAATGAGATTCAACAAAATTCTTTTGCTTATGCAACTAAATCGTTTTGTTGCCGAAACAGGAACAGGTTGTTTCGCTTTATCACCCTTTTTTTTTAACCCTTTAACTGCCACAGTGTAGCATATTACCTAGATTGAACCAAGTATTTTCTATGTATCTCTTTGAGTGTAGAATCGAAAAGGCTTATGAAATTGGATAAAATAACTACGTCTCGCTTTCATATTAGAATAATTCTGTTACATTTTTACCTAATATTGTATGTTCCCCTCCGAATGTATTGTTATCTTTTTTCCCGTATCGTTGCAATTTTTTATTATTTTTATATTCATTTTTTATTAATTGGTATGCGATATTCAATATACCCGTGCAATATGGTATAGTAATTGAAATAATTGGCTTTCATTTCATAAAAGTACATTCATTTTGTAATTACTGCTTATTGTTAATGACTTATTCTTTCGTATACCGTATTGAGGCATTTACTTCGCCCCTCTCCAATAAGAGAGCCCCTAAGAGTGTTGCCCGCAGTTATTACTCCTTCACTGAGAAAAAATTATGGTATTAGCAACCATAGAGTGACAACTATTTATTTGTAGTTGGTACAAACATAGTTGTTACTACTTAATTAGTTATCACAACTATTTTTATAGTCACCGTAACTATAAAAGGACTAAAAATCAATAGTTATCACTTTATAGTTGACTGTACTATGACGATTTCTCTCAGTGTTCTAATGCACTACTGTATCGCATTTGCACGAGGGCACAAAGAAACTGCGAAAAACCTGACCAATACAGATGGGTTTATTTTTACCGAGTTTCTACTGTATGATAATACTTTAGAATCTCAAAAGGACAAACCAACTTATGGTTGTAAGAAATGCCGCTTAACTCTGAGGGGCTCCCCAAGTGCCACACCGACCGTGCGTCCACTGCTGTCGGTTTCATTAATAATTATTTGGCAAGCAGTAAAATTACATAATCCATCGAATCTATAGCTCAATTTGATCAATGACAAGTGCATTTACACAAATATATCTGAAATGTGTCTTTATCCATTATTTTGGTTCAGAAAAGTGGTTGAAGGTGTAGAAAATTATTCGTTTCGACGGGAAAGTCACTTTCTAGTTGAAGGGTTAAATTAGTTAAGTGATAAGCACCTAATAACTTGATTCTGCTTCCTTTTTTTATCCTCAAGGTGTTTTTTGGCATTGATTGAGACCAACGAAACGGATCTTTACATTAATGTGTAAAACTTAATTGGTGCCAAAGTTAGTAGATTCAAAATTGATCTTATAGCAAATGCGAGCTCTCATTTCACCAATAAACGAAGGTGACGAAAAATTTGCCTACTAAATTTAAGACAAAAATAATATACTGGTGATGGCGGAATATTTTTATGAACATAATTTAAAAAAAAATTATATCTTCACGGTTTTAACGTGAATTAAGTTAAAATTGAACTTATATCTAGCAATATAACACTACTTTAAAAATTCGTTAAATAAAGCACATATTGTTTTTTTCCCTAAAAACAATGCTTGTTCGTATAACATTGAAAAAAAAAAAAATTAATTCAAAGAGTTGCTCAAATGGAGTTTTTATGGCCGTAAGGACGGTGACCAACTCATATGCTACATTCAAATAACCACAGAAAGCATATTATGGCCCTTTTGGCTTCGGTTAATAACTACTCAACTACCATAATGTAGTGATTCAAACAAAACAAATAGAGAAATTTTGACACAAAAAAAATAGTTGGATACACGGAGAAAACGGCCTTGCTATGCCAGCAAACTTTTGTTAAAATAGTGATGACATCGCGTTATCTGCTAGGTTAACCATTTTTTTTGCTCGATTAACATATTTTTTTTTGCTAGAATAACAAATTTTTTTGCTAGAATAACAATTTCTTTTGCTAGTACCACAAACTTGTTTGCTAAGTTAGCAGATAACGCAATGTCGTCACTATTTTAACAAACGATTTGCTGGCATAGCAAAACCGTTTTCTCCGTGTAGGCTCCAAGTGGCAAAACTGGTTGGACCAACATTGTAGTTGATTACAGAAACAAATCAGTGGGCTGGGCTAACAGATTGATAAGTTGACAACTAAGGAATTGGTTGACAGAACCAACTACGTAAATAAATTTTTGTTTAAAACCTTATATACCGGTATATGAAGCTCGGAAGCATAATCCATACGTTAATTTATAGATACAATTGTCATTAACTAATACATTATGGGTATATCGAAATGAATATTTCAATACTCCCGTATTGAAATATCGTAGAATCGTGGTATCGTAGAATTCTAATACCATTCTCAAATTTACAATGAAAGTATATTAATGTGGAAATCTTATACCCGATCTGGGAATTTTGTATTGTTCTGTATATTAAATTTACTTGAGTTTTGAACTTCAAATTTGTTGACCAAGTCAACTCAGTCGCCTGGAGCGTATTTAACCATGCCAGTTGGGTAGGACAACCAACATTTCTCTTTGTGCGCGTATTTTAATTTGCAGTTCTAGTGGTTAAAGTAGTTGAATTGGTAGGATAATCCCCCAACAAAAAAAATCATTCGTAGAAACTGACTAATGAGTTCGGGAAACAAACCGAATAACTAGCCGAGCACCTACTTAGTTGGTTTAAGGATAGTAATACCTCTTTGGTTGAGTACGACAATGGCACGATAACCCGCCGACAACATAATCTTAACTGTTGGTCTAATCTAAGTCGTTGGTCTTAAGTTCTAGTTTTCGCTACCAATCAAAAATAGTTGAGACTATAATCCCGATCTGGTTTCAGTGACTGATACGCGGCACAGCCTATGTCAGAATTGGTTGCTACGACTGATTTTTTCTGTTCGTGTAGACCTGGAAAAAAATTTATTGCTTCTCTATGGAAAAATAAGTAGTAACGCCTCTGTTTGATTTTTTGTATGAATTGTAATCAAGTGTAATTAGAACAAATTTTTTTTTTGCTAGATTAATCACGTTGTTGAATTTTTATTAAGTGATTTTATAAATAAGTCACGCGATATCCTCGCGGAAATTAACGTGGGAACTAACTTCTTCTAGTTACTAGTTAGCGTAAATAGTACCCAACCAATTCATCATTCTAGAGTTTCGTAACAAGTGTTTTGTAGGTTATTAGATATGTATTCTCTAAACATCTGGGAATTTGTTAAAAGTTGACTTTCTCTAAGCTGATGTATTTATCCTTTAACTTGGCAAGATGAACGCTCAAACTATATACAGAGCATTCGATAGCAATATGTTTCGATGTTTACCATCCAAACGACAAATAAGTTATGTACATTGTTGAAAAATTAGTTGACGATGCAGTTTTGAAAAAAGTGACTTTTTTTATAAAGGTGAAGCTGGAAAACCAAGTCGAGATGGCGTTATGCCGTTATTACCATTGCGATTGATAGATTCTATCTATCATTTCAGTGAGATACTATTTTGGTATTATCGGGCATATAGGGAGAAAAAGTCCCACGAATGTTTGAGAAAACGACGATCTCATTCCTATTCCGGTAATATTCCCGTATTATAATTATAATCCCCTTATTATCAACCACCACCAACAAAGTATTAGATTTTTTTCTATATTGTTCCATTAATTCTTTAGATGCGAACGTAGTATATTTTTTCAATTCCCGAAATAGGTTTTCCGAAATATCTTATTCAATATTGATTTGGAAATTCAGAAACAATTGGAGAAGCAGCGGAATTTAATGAAAAAAGAATTCTACGTTTGTTAAAATAGAAGAATAACGTAACATCAAAATAAAAAGTGTTCATTTTTCGAAAGAGACATGTTTTACACACAGTCGATTCCAGAAGTATTAACTAATAAGTAAAAAACTTCTTGACGGGTTTAGCCGCTAAAGCGTTAAATTATGAACTTTCACACTTGTGCATGGGACGAAATTATTCAGATCATCATGGTTTTACTAACTTGAACAGATTTATCGCTAAATGTACAATAGTACTTTGCGATGCTAGTGGGCGAAAGCGGACTTTCGGCGAAGCCGAGTGCTGTTTGTAGCACGAGAGAAGACGAGTGCGGCCACTTTACAAGAACCGTCGGGAGTCCGATTTCTGGCCGAGCGCGACAATTAAAGAAAAAGCAGACCGATGTGCGCATGCGCGCACAATATTTTCGATACGGTTTTAAACCAATGTGCGCATGCGCACAGTATTTCGATACGGTTTCGAGTATTTATAATAGGCCTTCTCATAAAGCGCCGCTTTATGTCGCGGCCGGCTCGCACCTAAACTGGCACTTTTCGTGCATGCGTTACAAAAAATAATATTTTGTTTTCGAGTTTAAAAATTATTATTTTAGCGCTTTTTGTTTAATATTTTGCAGTGTATGGAATGTAATGTTGACAACATTGTTAAAGCTAGCAGGCAAATAATTGTTTCAGATAGTATCAATAGTGTGATATACTGTAAAAAATGTTTGATTAAAAATTAATATACCGGTATATGAAGCTTCGATGCATATACCGTATATTAATTTTCAGATACATTCGTCATTGACAAATACAATACTGGTATAGTGAAAATAAGCAATCGGTTTTGAATATTATGAACCACTTGGCTTTTGATTTTCCAAACTCTCCCGCAAAATCGCAAGCGGTGTGCATAGGAAGTAATCGACTATTGTACTTGGAATTTACGGTACCTGCGCTGGATTGTATAACCTCTGTGAAGTGAAATTGAAGTATTGCTTTATATTAATTTTTTCATTGGAATCTTCCAGAGTATGTCTTATTCAGGTTCTTACGTTGCCCCTCACTTCTTTTCTTCATAGAGGCCCTTGAGAGTGTTGTTCACAGCCACTTATGCTAATGCGGCGCAGAATTGTATTCCCATGAGGGCAGAAGGTAACTTTGGTTATTCTAGTCGATACAGGTGGCTTTTTTTTACTGAGTTACTAATGAGCCTCTCATGAACGACAGTACGAAAACCCTACGTCAGTACATAGACGGCTGGTAACTTACGATAGCCCGTACTTGTACACGGAACGGCGAACAATCTCTTGCGAGAAACGTTTCGGGTCGTTCGCCATCTAGCGGAGTTAAGCCGGGTTCCCCGTGGCAGAAGAGCAGGGGTCGATTTTTTAATTTCCTATACCTGCCGGTGAATTTACCAATAATTAATCTACAGGATTTGATAATTTCATATACTTGGGGATATTAAGTTTATTAATATTTTTCAGAACACTGGTGTATTTTCTTTCAAACGAAGGTCAGAAAATGACAAGAACTGGAATCCTATATTCACTTCGCAAATGTGCATTAAATTTTAACTTGGTTATGAAGTGTCCTAAACAGTTTATTAAGTATCGTTCACGGGTCTATTAACAGTTCAATCGATGCACACGTACTGTAATTTTCAAATACCGGTATCGTAGAATTCATATACGATTTTCAAATTTACGATAAAAGTATATTAAAATAGAATCCATATACCTGATTCGTAAATCTCATATCTCTTTATATATTAAATTCACTTGCATTTATTATAGTACAGCACAACAACTTGAATCTTCTGTAAACACCAGGGAAGCATGCATTTTACAATTGCTATATAACAATTATGTTTAGCCGGAAACTCATTTGACAGGGATTGAGATTATGTCCGTTCAATGTGATGTAAAATACTACCCCCACGCGGCCAAAAGTTTGGTTGTGACAACTAAGTTCTCAATTAGCTGTGACCGAGCTTTCCAAAAATGGTTGCGAAAACTGATCAATTTATTGCCGCAACTATGTCGAATCATCACTGTTAGAAAAGATTGGAAGTTTTTATTCATAAGCTCGTCATCGAAATTTAATAAGCAATTGGGGTATAGAATTCATGTACTTTTTCAGTAAAATTAAAGCAAGTTATTAAAATTCAAATCCTTTTACTGTAAAATTGAAGTAAAATATTAAATATGCTGTACCATACAAAATTTTACATTACACTTGTATACTAAATTTCATATACTAGTTTATGAATAAAAACTTCCAGTAAAAGTACATTCAATTTCAAGTAGATTTTTTTTACAGTGTAACCTCAACTAGTCACGATTACACTCTTAAAGTGATGTGTTAAAACTGACCCCGTCACATAGCCTGTGTAAGTCCACGACATTTACAGTGCAACGAGGGCTGCAAAGCGCATAGTGTTAAATGATAATTACACTGATATGATGGATCCAAGACAAAACATACGAACAATCAACAAAATGTACAATGGGTGTACATTAGCGTGGCGGAAATTTCGGCGATGTTTCTTAAATCTTAGTCTCACTCAATAACAAATAAATGTTACTATTTAATTATTTAGACGTTTTTAAAAAATTTAGAAAGTGTTCCCAACCATTTTTTCCTCTATTTTTATAATCTCTCACTCCTCATATTATCTTGTTATCTCATATGACTGAAATTTGAAAACGAAAATTGTCATCAAATGTCGCTGAAATACGAAAAACATTTGATATAAATGAATTTTGTTTTTCTTTTTATTTTTTTCGAAGCTCTCACCACTGATTGTATCTTATTATTAAACACTTAGTTCATGGTTCAAGAATGTCTCAAAGTTATGGCTGTCACAAGTATAAAATGTGCACATGTAGATTTCTTCAGAGTAATGAATTACTTTGTGTATGGTTACTTAGCGTTGATATGATTTTAACATTTTTAACCATTCACTTAACGTTGCATAATGCGAGAAAATTGGGGGTGAAAACTGGGGAAAAAAGTAATATCCAAAAAAATATTTCATTTCGAAGTGATTTTCGTTGTTGAGCGAACTTTTGATGACCTTTTTTATCACAATTTCAACGATAAATAAGGAATGAGATGACAAAATTATATGAGGGGTCAGGGATTACAAGGATTGCAGCAAGAAAACCTGTTTTGAAAATTTTCACAGCTCTTGAATTACCTCCAAATAATTTTTTGCAAGCGCTATTTTTCGCGGAATTGCTTTTTCACCAAAATTAGCTTTTTTTATTGGGTAAGACTGAAAATTTAGAAAAATCGCTAAAATTTGGGTTACTCTAGTGTGCATACTTTATCTATATACTCATGGATATTCATATATGTTTATGCAATCTGTATGAAATGCATGTGAAATTGCTATATCGGTTCTGTATTTCATTTTCGTATTTCAAATTATTAAGGATGTTTTGATGCAAGATATATTGTAGTGTACACGATATTCCGACCTGGATCAGCTGATTGTTTGGGATATTTTGGCACAGGTTGTTTTCAAAATGGATATTCTATCAGTTTTCTAACACTACAATTGGCATTAAATTTTATATCTCCACTCTTGCGCTCAGTACTTGCACATTTTATTTCAAAATCCCGTGTGAATGTGAATGTAATATATACACGGGTGTATTCGGGAATACCGAAACACATGAACGGATTCCATTTTCAACTCTTTATAAATAATCCACTGATGATTTGCGGAGAATTCATCTAAAACAGTTTGTCTAAAGACAATTCGTCTAAAAGACAATTCGTGTAATGACAATTCATCTAACGACAATTCGTTTAATGACAATTCGTCTTAGGACAATTCGTCTAATGACAATTCGTCTAATGACAATTCGTCTAATGACAATTCGTCTAATGACAATTCGTCTAATGACAATTCGTCTAATGACAATTCGTCTAATGACAATTCATCTAATGACAATTCATCTAATGACAATTCATCTAATGACAATTCGTCTAATGACAATGCGTCTAATGACAATTCATCTATTGACAATTCGTCTAATGACAATGCGTCTAATGACAATTCATCTATTGACAATTCGTCTAATGACAATGCGTCTAATGACAATTCATCTATTGACAATTCATTTAATGACAATTCATGTAATGACAATTCATCCAATGACAATTCGGCTTAAGACAATTCGTCTCGAATAATTAATCTATTGACAATTCGTCTAATAATCCGAATTAAGAGTTCTTCGACGAAAGCTGAATCAATAGAGAGTTTTCTACTATAGCGGGTAATATTCAGAGGGTTTGAATTACAGCAGGCAATATCCAGAGGTTTTCAACTATAGCGGGAAATAATCCAGAGGTTTTCAACTATAGCGGAAAATTATCTAGAGGTTTCAATTATCTTGTTAAAAAATTAAAAACAAAAAAAAATTAAATTTTTTTTTTTTTTTTAATGTGGTCATATCCGCCACGTTTTCGTTCGTGACTCTGGGTTCGGCAGAGAGCGGGTGTTTTAAATGAAGAGGATAGTACAATTTGTTTTCAGACGGTCTATTTTATACGACTTTTCTTACACGAATTGTCATTAGACGAATTGTCTTTAGACGAATTGTCATTAGATGAATTGTCATTAAACGATTTGTCATTAGACGAATTATCATTAGACGAATTGTCTTTAGACGAATTGTCATTAGACGAATTGTTCTTTAGACAAATTTTTCTAGACGAATTGTTTTAGACGAATTTTCCGCAGACGTCCACTGAGTTCGCATACGAACAGTGAGAAACAGTAATAAAAGAAATGCGATCAACGCGAATCGATAATCTACCAAATTTACGGTCAACTGATATCCTACGACGTACGAGTTATCGACCCAAAGCAGTATTCGTTCGACTCAAGCGCATGTTAAGGTAACAATGTACATCATAAAATGAAAAAAAAAAAAAAAAAAAAAAAAAAAAAAAAATCAAATCCTAATGTTAGTGTTGATAGATGAAGTTGACAAATGAATAAATTCAATATAACCGTTCGTATAAATTGTACACCAAAAAAAGTGTTGATACAAACACTTTAATGGATAACACCATCAAAAAGACCACACCAACCAAGTTATACACCGTGAATTTTTAATCGTGTACTTCGCCCAAAATAGTCAGCACAGGGGGATACAGTGTTTGGGGCCACCTTTCCCAATGAGTGGAGATTGGCAACAATAATTCCTATCCTCAAGCCCGGTAAAGATCCAACAGTTCCCACAAATTACCGACCTATAGCACTCACGTGTAATCTATGCAAATTACTTGAAAAAATGGTGAACCGGCGTTTAAAATATGTACTCGAACACGAAAACTGGATATCCCCCTGCCAGAGTGGGTTTCGTCAACTGCGGTCTACTACAGACCATCTGGTCCAACTCGAGTCATATATCTGCAGCGCACTCAACGATCGACTTCACGTTATGCTGGTTTCTATGGACATCGAAAAGGCCTATGAGATGATATGGAAGAGCAGGATAATAAAACTACTCAGGAAAAATGGTCTTAAAGGTCACATCGTCGCATTTATCGAAAATTTTCTCAAAGAAAGAGTTGTACAAGTGAGATTGGAAAACACTCTCTCGAAGAGGACCACCACTGTGAATGGTGTGCCACAAGGCTCGGTACTTAGTGTCACCCTATTCTTAATTGCTATAAACGATATACTGTCACCACTTCAGCGTCCCGTACAAGGTCTATTATTTGCGGATGACCTCACGATATTTTGCTCCGGCAAAAATCTAAATAATACACAAAACATTATACAAGAATCCCTTAATGGGTTAAGTCAATGGTCAGAAAAAACAGGATTCAAGTTCTCGCCTTCCAAAACTCAATACATGATCTTTACTAAATCAACCTCAAGAAATCACCAACCACCTAAATTATTTCTCGCAGGCCACGAGCTGCAAAGATCATATTCAATAAAGATCCTCGGACTGACTTTCAACCCGACAATGTCTTGGACTACCCATATCAAACAACTCAAAGCTCAATGCAAAAAGAGGATTAACATTCTCAAAGCCTTAGCATCTAAAAATTGGGGCGCCGACCGCTCCATTCTTATTAATACATACAAAGCCATTGTACGATCAAAAATGGATTATGGAGCCATCATCTATGGCTCAGCCAAACCCAAACTACTGCAGATTCTAAACCCGGTACAAACAACTGCCTTGCGTCTAGCAATTGGGGCTTTCCGTTCCAGCCCAAACTCGAGTGTGCTGGCCGAATCTGGTGAACCCCCCCTATACCTAAGAAGGGCTGCCCTTACTGTTTCATACTTACCAAGATACAACACACTACCAAAAGTTACCCCCTGTGACTCTCCGAACAACATAGCTTACCTACAAATGTCCGAAGAACGACCAAACCTATTGCGTAGTTTCGCAGTTCGAGCAAAATTGCTTGCGGAAGAAATCAATATTAACATCACACCGGTTAATGCTAGGCGTATCAATCCGTTCCCTCCGTGGAATCCGCCAAGCCCAAAAATTAATCTCGACCTGTCTACACAAACCAATGGTAAAGCACACACGCGACCGATAACATACCGTGAACTCTATGAAGACATTTCAAGTGCAAAATACCTAGATTACGTCAAAATATTTACGGATGGTTCCATTATAAATGGCCTACGGGGTTGCTCCATAGTGTACGAGAACTACGAACTAATCTATAAACTACCACAAGCTTTCTCGATCCTCTCATGTGAAGCTTATGCAATTCACCAAGCACTGTGTCTCCTCGATGACACTAAGGTCCCGAAAGCGGCTATCATAACGGACTCCAAGTCTACCCTTGATTCAATCAATGACGTTACTACCACTAATCGCTTGATACAAAGCATCCAAGAAAAGATCTCAACAATACAAAGCAAAAGCAATGAAGTAGAACTAATCTGGGTCCCATCACACACCGGAATCGAAGGCAACGAGAATGCAGACAAAGCGGCAAAGAGAGCACCAACTGAAGGCATAGATGCAGTTACAGGAACCCCTATCTCGGCCGATGAATTTAAGAATGTAGTCTTCCAGGCAATACGTGTAAAATGGAATGATGAATGGATAACTATGAACCCTACCAAACTACACGACGTAAGAGAAGATATTTGGAAGAAACCACCGGATCTGAAGAACAGGAAGGACCAAGCAGCGGTTACCCGATTGAGAATTGGGCACTCCAACTTCACCCACAAATATTTATTTAATCATGCTGATAAATCAATGTGCACCACATGCAATGTTTCATCGACAATTGAGCACCTTCTAACTGTATGCCCAGCCCATCGAAGCCTGCGTACAAAGCTCAATATACCGACGTCACTAAAGGAATGTCTTAATAATGAAAAAGCTGTAACCAACGTCATAAAATATTGTAAACAAATCCAACTATACAATAATTTGTAAAACCAAACACACACAAATGTACACATGAACTTTTACATAGTCGCTAATAACCATTAGCAGTTGATGCGACTATAAATAAATGTAATAAAAAAAAAAAAAAAAGTGTTTGGGGCTACCATGCAAAGTTTATACACTGTCAAAAATATTCACGTTTTTGTTATACAAACGTGTACGAATTTTGCAAAACTTGGTATAGAAAATCGAAATTAATACGTGTGCATATTAAATATAATACAGATAAATGATTTTTGATAAACCGGTGATTGGAAATTACGACATAGGTTTATAAAATCATCAATTACTAAATTAGTACATGAAAATTAACATGCATTTTCGGAATTTTCATGCCCGATTTAAAATGTAATATACATTGTCGCATTAAAAGTAAGGTGAACGTTATCAAAATTTCAGTTACTAGTATTGAAAAATACCAAACACAGTATTTGCAATTTTACCTACATGACCGTATTAATTTTTGAAACAAGTTCGCATTTTTCTAACATAAAAAAGTACCAAATTTACTAAACTTGATATAGGAATTAAACATTAATATACTTGCATAGTAAATTTAGTATGCGCGTATGGATTTTACCAATCCGGTAATATAAAATTACAACACATGTTTACTAAATCAATCATTACTAAATTCCTACATGAAAATCAATATGAATTTTTGGAATTTTAGTGACTGATTTGAAATTTAATACACATTTTCCAATAATGAAAAAATCGCGCACTGAATCGCAAACACTCATCACTTACCATAGACTTTTGATAAGTTAAAATCGATGTACTCGACAACACTGAAGCATGTGGCGTTACGGCATATTCATGTTTGATTTATTTTTGGGGCTGGCCCTTCACTGGTTTGCGGATAAATTTTTTTCGAAAATCCCGATACCTGAACCTCTTTGTGAGAAAAAGATACCATAGGTGTTATTGTATGCGACGATTAGCGGTCAAGTTGTGTTATGATGGAATTTTTGCGAAGCACATCTCGGGTGTGAGACCGTGATCGCTAGATTCAAAGAGCGCGAAACCGAAGCCCTATTTAAATTTCACTAATACGAATCCCTTTTTACAAGTGTTGTCCCGGGTCGTGGGGGAATTTTTTTCACAATTTGTTTGAGATAAAAATTCGACGATTGCGGCTGATTGAAGAATTTGTTTAATTTATTAAATAAATTCGTTAAGCAGCTACAATCGAGACAAGGTTATTAAATATCAAAAGTAATGTCTATGAATATTTAAATATGTTCATCGAAAAATCTTCACCAGCGTTGGAAAAACCAGAAACAATTGTGCCGTAATGTTATCGAAAGCTACATGCTTTCCAATATCGTCCATATGAAAATTCACTATAAAGGTTTATGAAATTTCATACACAGTTTATGCATATGGTACTTCCGATGTAGGTATTGTGATGCAGTTTTCCCAAAAAGTGAAAAAAAATTAAAACGACTACTCGTCTTGCAATCGCAAACTCCTTTTTATAAATTCTCCCTTCCAAATTTATTTAGGGCGCCAGCGGCCGAAGCGACAATGGAAGAGAAAAGATGTTCAGATTAATAAAGTTTGTCCAAAAAGGAGATAGTTGCCGGCTAGACTGCGAGTCAGTGATCTTACGGCAGTGGGTGGTCCGTAATTTACTCAGTTAATTGGATAATAATTTCACAAAAATAACAAAACAAAATAAATAAATTAGTCGAAACTTCTAAGTAACTGGCAACAAAAGTAGTCCGTTTTATTATTTCCGGATGGTACCGAAGAATAGAAAACACAAAAGAAGAATAATATTATTAAAAAAGAAATATTTCTCCTTACTAAAATCCACGACGGCTACTATATTCACCGCCGAGATTTGCTAACACGCAATAACCGCAACGGTACCGAGAGGTCCGAAGCGCTCGAATTTCCCTAATTTGGCTATCTTAAAACTATCTCGAAAAGATACTCGTAATCGGTCCCAACGGTCAAAATACGGTACCTAGGCCAACGCACAGCCCGCAGTACCCTCCAGAATTTTTACTGGACAAAACCGGACCAATACAACACAAATCCGCGCGCAGCTCGACCAAAAAGAACAAAAAAATGTATTCTCGTCAATGCTTCAATGATGCACCACAGCCGTAGCTGGACACGAGTCACCCGCACGATGATTATAAAACTCAAAATATTACACGCAAAAGTTTGAGCCGCGGCGCGGGGCACTTTAGCGTGAGAAGTTGGGGGAGTGAGCACGATTGTCTCATTCAATTTCGGAACACAATATAATACTTCTTTCACTAGATATTATCTATGTCAGGTCCCCGAAATTCTCGCTCTTGATGCTGACACAACACTTAATATTACGATCTTTGGTACCGCTACTCGAGTTAATTCTTTTTGCAAATTTATTCTCGGCCGCAACACGATAGGCAAGGTACCACAGCCGTAGCTGAGCACACAATACACGCGATTAATGCAGTCCGAATAGTCACCAATGGCAAATTAATAATCGCACTGAATCTAAAAATCTAATTATTTAATGGAACCGAATCTGTCGCGCTTATGTCAGCAGTACCCAAAAATTCCTAACAGGTCGCCCGCCGACACAACTTCGCGGTCGCTTAGAAAACTGGTGAAAATTATAAAAGTAGCGCGATAGATATTATCATCGAGTCCGAAAATACGATGAAAGGAGAGCTTACCGATACGAAGTCGCCGTTGTTTGCGACGGGTTCCCGATCGTCTCCCGGTATCCCACAAAAGTGCTACGTCGGTAGTGCTTCTCTCACGCACCCGTACTCTTCGACGTCGTACCAAAGACATAATTTTATTCGGAAATTCGCACGCTTGCGATCTTTCTGCCTCACTTCGCTGATATGCTCGGCCCTCGTCGACTATTCCTGATCTCCGGCAACCAATTAGGGCCTATGACACGCGTCAACAACTTCTCGCATTTCTCCACGTTCGAATTGCTGGCCGCTATTATATTCGCTCGCACCGATAATAATGTCGTGACAATATTTTTCAGCAGGTAAAATATAAGGTACCTGACTTCTACAAAATATAACAAGAATTTGGGGAAATAATCGGCCTGTCAGCGAATTAAAGGGAAGTAATTCCAATAATAAAAGATGATTATTCGGAGTATTTCGAGGCGTGGAAAATCCGTAAGAATGATTCCTTGCGCGACAATTATTCGTAGGTCCGCTCTCCTCTCTCGTTCCCTCGGTGTCAACATAAAAAAAAATATTCAAAACAATTCCTAGAGATTAGTACAATATTAATTTCCTACATAATTTCGCCTGGTGGAATGCCTGAGTAGCGGTGGAAGAGCACGGTGCGCACGAGAGACTGCTCGGTCCCTCAGGAAATCTGACCTTTTGGGACGCTAAAAAAAAAAAAAAATACGCGTCACAGTATATTAATTTTAAGAAAGATTTTTTCTACAGTTTAGCTATAACCTTAAAAAACGATGTTTCCTCCAATATTTCAATTATCCCCTTCACTTAGTAATACTGACGAGCACAATTTGTGGCACATTTCATCATTTTATCACTACGAACAATTTCTCGATCAACAAGAACATGTAATATGACATCTAAGCCCATATTCTGGACCAGAGATGTCGAAATTCAGTATAGGGCGTTACTTGTTACTCGTTACGAAAATACCGAGTATCGGCGTTTTCGCGATACTTCGTTACAGAAATAGCGAAGTAACTATCGATGCTTTATTAGTATGAGATGAGTAACGCTAAAGTTCAGTTACTCGTTACATCTGAATCGAGAAAATAAAATTGCTACCGTTACTCGATATAAATGTAACGAGTATTTAAATTATTTTCGTTACTCGGTACAAATGGAACGAGTATCTAAATGTTTTCGTTACTCGATAGAAATGTAACGAATAACTAAATTCATTTCGTTAGTCGATGCAAATGTAACTGACGGGTAACGAGTATCGAAAATAGACGTTACTCGTTATATTATACTGTCAAAAATGTTTATATCAAATTAGTATTCCGGTATTGGTATTTCGGAATTATCACGAAAATAACGCAAACGTTAATACCCTCTCCGACGTTCTTCATTTTTGTATAAAGATTTTATTCATTAACCCCTTCGGCGGCATGACGCCAATAGGCGTCAGATTTTTGCCGTGCCCTAAGCGGCAATGACGCCATAGGTGGCGTCATCGATTTTTTCGAGATTGACTAAATCGATTTTCACTAAAATTGGTACCCCGAGGTTTTTGAGTTCGCTGATTACGAATCTGCCCTCAAAATGCAGAAATCACAAATGGCGGTTTCAAAATGGCTCCGTCTACGGTAAATTTTTAAAGCATGTGATATGTTATGTGTTTATGTGATACATTCAGAGTTTTGAAATTTTTAACGTGAAAATAATGCATTATTTTAAATAAAAAAAATGGATAATGGAATTCGGAACCATTACCCATTACTTTTTTAATGAGTAATGAAAGACACATCCATTACCCATTATTTTTTTTATGAATAATGGAAGGCACATCCACTACCATTACTTCAATAATGAGTAATGGAAGACACATCCATTACCCATTACTTCAATAATGAGTAATGGAAGACACATCCATTACCCATTACTTTTCTATGAGTAATGGAAGGTATATCCATTACCCATTACTTTTTTATGATTAATGGAATGCACATCCATTACTCATTACTTTTTTATGATCAATGGAATGCACATCCATTACCCATTACTTTTTTAATGAGTAATGGATATAAATGATGTTACTTTAAAGCGAACAATCCGAATAGTTCGGGGATCTCGAGTATCCGGATATCCAACTTATCCGGATTACCCGGTTACTCGAACTGTTCGCAGTACCCGGGTACTTTTTAGTACTTTCTCAGTACTAACTACTAACGAACTTCTAATTTTTGACTAACTACTAACTGACTATAAACTTTAGACTAACTACAAACTTTAGACTAACTACTAACGTTTGACTAACTACTAACTTTTGACCAACTACTAACTTTTGACTAAATACTAACTTTTGACCAACTACTAACTTTTGACCAACTACTAACTTTTGACCAACTACTAACTTTTGACCAACTACTAACTTTTGACCAACTACTAACTTTCGATTATCTACTAACTTTTGACTAACTACTAACTTTAGACTGACTCTAAATTTTAACTAACTTCTGACTTTTGACTAACTTTTAGCTAATTTCTAACATTCGACTAACTTTTTCCTAACTTCTAACTTCTGACTAATTTCTAGCTTTTGACTAACCTTAACTAACTTCTAACTTTGAATAACTTCCAACTTTTCACTAACTTATAACTTTTGGCTAATTTATAACGTTTGACTAACTTCTATCTTCTGAGTAACTTTTGACTAACTTTTGAGTAACTTCCAACTTTTGACTAACTTCTGACTAAATATTAACTTTTAAATAAATTCTAACTTTTTACGTTCAATTAATTTATAACATTTCACTAACCTTTCACTAACTTTTGACCAACATTCGACTAACTTTTGAATAACTTTCAACTTTCCACTAAATTCTAACGTTTAATTAATTTCCATCATTTGACTAACTTTTGACTAACTTTTGACTAACTTTTGACTAACTTTTGACTAACTTTTGACTAACTTTTGACTAACTTTTGACTAACTTTTGACTAACTTTTGACTAACTTTTGACTAACTTTTGACTAACTTTTGACTAACCTTTAATGTCAGAAGTTAGTCAAAAGTTGGAAGTTACTCAAAAGTTAGTCAAAAGTTACTCAGAAGATAGAAGTTAGTCAAACGTTATAAATTAGCCAAAAGTTATAAGTTAGTGAAAAGTTGGAAGTTATTCAAAGTTAGAAGTTAGTTAAGATTAGTCAAAAGCTAGAAATTAGTCAGAAGTTAGAAGTTAAGAAAAAGTTAGTCGAATGTTAGAAATTAGCTAAAAGTTAGTCAAAAGTCAGAAGTTAGTTAAAATTTAGAGTCAGTCAAAAGTTAGAGTTAGTGAAAAGTTAGCGTTAGTCAAAATTCAAAAGTTAGTTAAAAGTTAGAGTTAGTCTTAAGTTAGTAGTTTGTCAGTAGTTAGTCGAAAGTTAGTAGTTTGTTAGTAGTTAGTCGAAAGTTAGAAGTTAGTGAGTAGTTAGTACTGAGAAAGTCCTAAATAGTACCTGGACACTCCGAACAATTCGAGTTTTAATTATATACTTATTTATTATTATTTATTCGGCAAATTCAGCTAGAGTAATGGACTTATCATGTATGCATTACCACATCCATTACCCAATACTTTGAAAATCGGTGATAAATATGAGTTCCATTACTCATTAAAAAAGTAATGTGAAATGGTTCCGAATTCCATTATCCATTTTTAAAGTAATGCGTGAAAAAACGGTAATGCATTAAAAAAATAATGCATTCTTCCCAACTCTGGATACATTTTTGCGCTTCTTTTGGTAAGCTCATCATGATTGTATGCAAGTAATTTATTTCGAAAGATAAAAAGTTATTTGTATTAGTTGGTTTTTATCAATTTATTCAATCTTGTTTAACTAAGTTTTATATGTTATTTATAAATTATTTGTTTATTCATTATTATTCATTATCATTTATTATATATTTATTATCTATTTTTGTTATACTGTTTAGGTTTACTTCGTCACAATTCTCAAAATGTGAGAGTTGTCCGTTAATTGTTTAACAGTAATATTTTGATTTGTTTGCGTTAATTTTTTTCACTATTATTTGTTTAAATGAGTATACGCATGGCACACTGTATCGGCCAGGTTTTCCGCAGTTTCCCTGCGCCTTCGTGCAATTGCAATACAGTATTGTTAAGGAACAGAGTCTCTGCGGCTGACAATCTGTCTAAGAGAAATATACAAAAAAAAAACAAAGGGCCCGCTCAACCATGGAAAAGGTATATAATCGAATAAAGACGATGAAAAATATATAAATATAATGTATTTTGTTAGTCGCTACCAGATCCTATCACTGAGTGATCTTATCTTAAATTAGTATTATTTTGTTATTATTAAAAAGTAACGTGTAACGAGTCTTTTCGATACTCTTTACATTTATATCGAGTAACGAAAATAATTTCGATACTCGTTACATCTGTATCGAGTAACGGTAGAAATTTTGTTTTCTCGATTCAGATGCAACGAGTAACTGAACTCTAGTATTACTCGTTTCAAACTTATGAAGTATCGATAGTTACTCCGCTATATCGGTAACGATGTAGCGAGAAAATATGGTTACTCAATATAGGCAGTATCGACTAATTTTGTATAACTCGATACCAAAAGTAACTAGTTTCTGACATCTCTGTCCTGGACTTGCTTTTGAGGAGGATTCTCGAATGCCCGTGAGAACAAATCGTGTAGGTTTGCAATATTATCAGTTATCGCAAATAATATGTTTCCTACGAATGAATTTTGATTAGGGTAACTAAGTTTTCTCGCTCTCATAATCAAGCTGAGTTGGAATAAAAATAATTTTTCTCCATACGAGTTATCAGAATGATGCCAGAGATACTATGACTGGGTTTTTCTATCATAGATATCATAGATCTTCAAGCTATCTTTCTTCAAATCTCAAAGCTAAGTTTAACGATATGCGTGACTTAATGTCTTCATAATGTATTAACTTAATTCTACCAATTTTTTTGTTAGTGTTCTATGAAATACGACATTATATACAAACGTCGGGTATTTGATTTCTTCAAATTAATCGATTGTCAACCTTATCTATATTAAGTGAATTTTACACTGCACTAAGATATATTGTTGGAACAATGGAAGGACAGGAAAAAGGATTCTCTGTGACTAAATCTGGCATTTTTTGTGCCACCCGTTCGTTACGAAAATCAAATTCTTATCATAGACTCAACGTTTTTCGATTAGTAGCAAAAAATAGTATGTACTGCGCGTTATATCGTCACGCGATGTACGCGCTCGGAAGACGGTATATTTTTTTGTCAATAAACAAAGGCCGTCACTTAAACTTTTACTAGACCCGACCATTTACAGTGCTTTACGGAATATTTGTGTAAATTTGTCTATCTCTGGGACCATGCGCGTGGTTTCCGTACTTTACATCCCAATCGCGCGGTGGGCAATAAGTTGTTTGTTTTTTAGTTAATAAATAAAGGCCGTTAATGAAACTTAAAATAGTCCGTTGAATGCCAATATGTTCAATGAACATCTGCGCGAATTTAGAAGGCTCTGGAAGTATCAGCTCAAATTTTTTTGTTTGAGTGCCTTAGCCAAGATTCTCGTAGCAACTTCAAAATTCACACAAATCATCTCTAATATAATGCGAATGCAACGTATTAGGTTTCATCTTGATGGCGGCCCTCTAACATTATTTTAAAAAATTCGAAACTTCTATTTTTACCGCGCGCGGACTTTTTTTAGTACATGAACCAGGATTCCCGTAGCAACTTGAAAATCTACACAAATATTCTTTAATCTAATGCGAATGCAACTTCAATAACCGCCACTTCAAAATGAGATAAGAAAGAATATCTCCTACAGATTTTTCTCTCCGAGTTAAAACTAAAAAGATCTAGCGTGACAAAGTTTTCAATTTGCAGAGATCGTCTTAATTTCACACAATTTTTTTCTCAAAAATATCCGCCATCGGGAAATTTAAAAAGAACAGAAGAGCCCCTAGACATTTTTTTCTCTGAACTATGTAGCGGCACTACACTTTGACAAAGTTTATTTTTGCAGATGCAGAAATTCTGATTGTCATAAAATCTGAAAAACATCTAGAAAATTCGGTTTCACATAAATCAAAATTTAACCGATCGCCTGTAGTAGATTTTTTTTAATTCTATTTTTTAATAATTTTTTGAATATAAGACTACTTAAAAACGCTAAGAAGAAAAATCATCCCCACTTTGGCTATAAGCCGGATAATTTTGTTATTGAACAAAGAGTATTTTTCAGATTTTTAAATTATGGCATTCGATATATCACTCAAAAAATATATTTAGGCCTACAAAAAATTATTAACTAAATCGGAGAGTTTGGGATCAAATCCAGGTCGAAACGGGAGGGATTGCCCTATAGACACCCTTTTAGTGTCGGTTTTAACACATTTTTAACAGTGTTGTCTGTATAATTAATAAAATCACTTCGAACGTTATAAAAAATATTTTTCAGAAATATTAATTTTATAAGGACAGGTCATGGTATACCAAAATTGCTTATCAGGTCAATAAAAAAAACAACAAAAATAGTTTTAGGAAGTATTTTTTCAGCACAGTAACTTTACAATATGAAAAAAAAAACGGTTTTTTTTCGAAGGCTGAGGGTACGGCAACCGACGACCCAGTTTCGGCCGAGTCATCGGTGGTAAGGAAGACGTGTTCCTGCGCCGGGAAGAGGAAGACACGTCATCGACGTGGTAAGGGTGGCTGCTACGTTTCTACGCAATGCGTAGGTGTTCTCCCAACTAGCTTGTTGGTTAACCGACTCGTGGGCACAGGGAGAACGTAGAGTCTGCTCTCTCTCTCTCTCTCTCATATACCAGTCTCACATAAACGAAAGAGATAAGAGGGTCATCTTACTGTTAAATTCGAAAGAAACGCAAACGAGATCTTCAGCAACGAGATCTGTATAGCACTGGTTCTTTAGCAAATCCCCTATTTCCTCTTTCACCAGTTTAACCTACTAGTGATTCATTTTTCAGCACCCTGTCGCACATCCTCCCCCGCACCGCCGTTTACACGGAGATGCTTGACATATGAGTGATTTCATAAACAAGCTACGACAGATATCCCCGCGGAATCCGACGTGGAAACACGTCCACCTCTCCTAGTTAGTAGTTAAAGTAGTTTAACTAGGTTACGTATGTCGTGAGATACCGTATGTCTCACTTCGGCTGAGTCACGACTTATCGAGTTGCACGATGCTCTTCCCCTCTCTTCTCCTCCGAAGCTCGCCGTGGTGGCAGCTTACGTACGTCTATCTCTCCGGTCATCCCTCTTGTAACGTATCGGTATATGTCGTCGACGATAGAAGAAGAACAAACGGACAAACAACGTATAGACAGCTCGAACGATCTTTATATCTTTTTGCTAACAATGTTGTTTGTTATGCAGATATTTATACGATGAAAAGTTCTTGACGCCTAAGTTTGTTTTATTGAGTTAGAAAAATTATCTAACTAATTTCTTTTTTCCTAAAAACAACTGTCAATGTGGCCATAGTGGTACAATTTGCTTTTATCGCACCGAAAAAACTTCCAGGTATCGTTAAAATTACCGTCGAATAACCAAGCCGAAATAATCTTACGGACACTTTTTCGTCACTGGAACCAATAATGTACCGTCGAAATGACATTCTCACGGTATGATTGTTTTGACAATGATAGTTATTGGTCCCAGCGACGGAAGAGTAACTATCAAAATATTTTGGCTTAGATATTCCGTAGGTTATTTTGACCATTTCCATATGTTCCTTCTGTGCTAAAAAACGATTTCTATGAAGTCATATTTTTATGTTTCCGTTAACAGTAGCCGTGATTGCGAGGACAGGTATATTCCGGCTAATATTACCTATTTTCGACGAAGTACTTCTCTTCATCGTTTGCCATCAGGTGTTCCACTGTCATCGGAGAGTACAAACAATCGATATGACACAAACTAACGCAAATTATACCTTTCTTTTAAAAAATTTCATATTTGAGTCTCATACTTGGCACCATAATGCTGCAATTTTGCTGAGTCATACAGTGCACCAAAATGGTGTGAATAAAACCGTACAATTTTGAACCTCTCGTAGCTTTTAGATGAAACCGGTGAAGAAATTTTAGCGTTTGATGTCTTATTTTATCAGTCCATAAGTGCATTTTAAGATGAGTATAAGAATTTTTATTTTAGGTCTTTCTGACAACACTATAATTTAAAATGAGTAAATGAATCTTTTGTTATTGAAAAATCAGTACATAATTGGCAACGGTAAATCCAATTTCCACTGCATCCAGGAGTGGCACACTTATCTTAGAATGCAAAATGTTTTGATAATGGTATAAGACATGGAAAACTTTTGTTTACCGGCTTAATCTGAAAGCTACGTCCGGTTAAAAATTTCATTTCTTTCCTTAGGTCATTTTGATTCACTGTATGTCTTTGCAAAATTGCAGAATTATAAGACTTAAAAAGTACTTAATGTCGTTGAAGTGTAACACTTTTTAAAAGACGAGTATCATTGACTAATTTTTTTTCCTCATGACTTTTTTCAGGTGACTCAAGCCTCTTAAGTATTCTTTTTCGTGTAGACTTTGTGGGAATTCAGTATCTACTACCCTAGAATAGTGATGACGGACCCACTGGCGCTATATTTTAGAGACATATGGACATATTCAACCATTATGCCCAAGGCGACCACAAAAGAATTAACAAACTACGTGTTAGGTCATTTTGATCTGAATTTTCTACAAGTAAATATTCACCTGTCGATAACATAAGCATTTATAATTTACTTGCAGAATTAAATACTTAAATCGAAATATTATATTATATTCATTTTTATGACGGATTTTTATTGATTTTTTATTCATAAATTTTCATAAATTCGATCATGAAAAAATACTTCACTGTAAAGTTTCATGATTTTTATGTACATTTTTTACATAAAATTTTGCAAGATTCAATTATTTACCGCGAAACTTCATTAATATACTTATAATGTACGATTTAACCGGAGTGGTGGTCTAGTGGTTAGAGTACTGGCTTCTAGACCAGAGCATCGGTAGGTGGCGGGTTCGATTTCCGGTGGCGTCGAAAATTTTCGTCGAAAAATAAAAACATGGACGTGATGAAGTTCCAGATGCATACGTGCGACACACACAGGTAACTGTGGAGGTCACACGTATACAGCTGTAGTCTGTGTTTACATTCTCGACGCAAATCGTGACGTAGCTCAGGCGTCGTGAGGCGAACTCGAGACCGGCTATATCGGCATGAGGTTTTTCCGCAATGTTTTCCTATGCCCTTTGCAGAAATGCTATGGCAAATGCGATATAGAATGGGAAGTCGGATGCGGCCGCATGGGGTCTTGGTTAATGATCCAGACCAGGCCCTCAGGGGGGACTGGCTACTAACCCGGGCCGACCCTGTAATAAGCGTAATGCCTGCAGACGGGGGAAAGTGCGAAATAATGTACGAGTTTCATCAATTTCATGGTTGTGGTTCTATGGAATCCCCCAAAAAGTACCCTGCGGGTAAAAAAAACGGAGACAAGTACATTTACGTGAGTGGCATTCTGCTCCAAAATGCACCGTAATTTAAATGAAAATTCGTTAGTATACTTTCTGTATATGTATGTGCAGAATGTTGTGAAATAATCTGAAAACATCTATAGCATGTCACGTCAAGTACATGTATCTAAGCTTAACCTGTTCTGAACACCAGGACCAACACTTGGATAGTTGACTACCTCCACACGCGGGCTATTAGCTTCGTGCGTGGGGACAACTAGCGCCACTTGTGGCGACTGTTGACATGACCGTATCAACGACGAGCATTTATTCTTATGGTAATATTATAAAAAAGATTTTCTGATTGTATGGAACAAATAACTGAAGAGCATTGTTATAAATATAAAACAAAGGATGTTTACTTTATTTTTTTTTATTTTTTTTTATGGCAATAGCTTCTCCTTTTTCGAATTATTCAGTAAAAACTGAACGTAAATTTTCGGTTGCCCGGTGTCGTCTGCTCGTTTCGCCGGTGTTTATGTTAACGACGTCTCTGATAGCTATCGTGCAAGAATGGAGGCAGTAATAAGAACGGGATTTAAAGCAATAACGCACAATATTAACTTCAATCCGCAAGGTATTGTGAAGGGAGAGGCGTTGGCGGTCGCAACACAAGACTGACGCCTTTCGTTTTCTCGCAATCATATTGTCCACTAATCAACAAATTGTTAATATTAACGTTAATTAACGTACAACAGCATCTGACACTGTGTCAGGTGTTGATACGGTGTCGCACAATTTCGCCACTGCGATCGCTGGCTGTCCAAAATGGTCGCGAATGAAGGCTACGCGCGAAGCCAATTCTTGACAGTAACGATACAAATAATGCAAACAAAAGCGAGGGGTTTTTTAAAATTTGAACGTGGAAACGTTTTCACATAAAGAGGATTCATGTTATTCCGTGAAATGTATTGAAATAATAATGTAATGATTATAATAACAATTCAAACAATTAAAAAATTCTTGCATTGGGAGAAAAAGAAACATTAAAAAATGGAAACAAACAAAATTGAAATTAATTTGATAATTTAATTACAAAAAACCATTTGTCCTCAGCACTTGGCGAGTTGATATTATACCATACATATAGAATAATGAAACAATTTAGTATATTTCACAAATTCGCAAAGTACTAAGGGCTTATTGTTTTTTGCAATTGAATTATTAAATTAGTTTCAATTTTGTTTGTTTTTATTTTTCGATATTTCTTTTTCTCCTAATGCAAGTATTGTTTGAATTGTTATTATTATTATTATTATTATTATTATTATTATTATTATTATTATTATTATTATTTTAATACATTTCACTGAATAACATAAACCCTCTTTATGTGAAAACGTTTCCACGTTCAAATAAAAAAACCCCTCGCTTTTTGTTTGCATAATTTTTATCGTTACTTTCAAGAATAGCCTGCGTGTGGGGGTCGTCAACTATCTAAGTGTCGGTCCTGGTGTTCAGAACAGGTTAAGCTTAGAAACATGTACTTGACGTGACGTGCTATAGATGTTTCCAGATAATTCCACAACTTTTTGCACATCTTATTCCACGTCAAATCAGCAGGCTATGACCCTCACTCTCATCGATTTTGTTCATTTTTTAATACGATGTTATCACCCACCCATAAAGGCCTCGGAATTTTTTTCAAATTTTTTTACCACCAGTAACATTTTCAGATTCTCGAAACAAATCAATTTCAAAAACGCCGTTTTTAAAAATCTGAAACAATTTACACTGATTCTTTGATTCAAAATATAATTTTCGAGCGCCGTGCGATAATGTGATCTCAATATTTACAATTTTTTCCACATTGTTTCTTTTTTTTTTCATGTCGCAATTTGGTTTTTAATTTTTGAAATCAGGATAACTTTCTCAAATATCAATGGATCTCAATTTATCCGGAGATGGTAGAATTACCAGAATGCCCGAAAACAATTCATATCGTTAAACAAAATTTCGCAAACGCATCTCGCGATACAATATCGCCTGGATTGCGAAATGCATTTGCGGAATTTTGATTAACAATATCAATTGTTCGCATTATCGCCAGAGCCATGGTGGCGTAATCGGTAACGTATTAGACTGGATACCTAGAGTTCCCGATTCGAACCGGGTTGTGGCGATATTTTTTCACGATTAAAAATAAACTGTTCAAATATCGTCCGTTCAGATTGCTTCACCAATTTACGAATTAATGAAGTAATCTGAACGGACAAAAGTACAAAGATTTCAAATGTTTGATTCTCCCGTATAGAAAAATCGATAACAACGGAATCTTCGGCATCGGTCGATTCAGACCCCGAGTTTCGGTTCGCCAATCTTCCATCCAAGAAATAAAAATATTACAGGCTGTATCACGTCGAAGCATCATAACATTAATTAATGAAAACATTCAGCCAAAGTCAAAATAATATTTATCATATAACATTGAAGCTAAGAAGTGAATAGTCAAGGAACAAACAGAAAGTTACTCATTTTGGTATATAAATTCACAATATGGCTGGGTGATGTTGAGAGCCTGCAGTAAAAAATAAGACGCCGTATTACAAATCTAGACTATGCGAATCTTAGTTAATCAGTGAATAACCATCAATTTTATTGAATTTATTTGAAAATGAAGTGCTTGTGGGGCATTCCATACCGATTTCACTTGGGTCGGACCCTCAACTTCTTGGATTTTGTCGAAAATTTTTTATATGATTGGATTAACTCCTAAAAGTACTGGAAAATTTGTTCAGATTTTTTTTATTCCAATTTTTTAAAACTTTTTTTTGAAAGCTAACTTATCGTTAGCCTAAATTAAAGAATCTGAAAAAATTCTCAAAAATTCTGCATGAAATAACAAAATTTTTGAGCCTAAACCCAAAGTGGGCCGGGTTTCGCTTCAATTTTTTTCCCTATAAAACAACTATTCAAAAATTTAGAAACGAAAGAGGAAAAGTTATCAAATTTTTTGAAACATTGCTTTTTCCCGCAAGTGCTTTCTTTTTGGGAGAAAAAAAAATGCGATTCATAGAAAATATGTTCAGAATGTTACGTTAAAACAGCATATCTGGAAAGAATGTCCGGTGCATGTAAATTAGGGTGTGTAAAAAAAATATATTTTTTTAATTCCTTTTAAAATTCTGCAAAAGTGTTTACTTGGACCTCCAAATACGCCTCCTACATGTAAGACTGCCGGCAGAATTTTTTAAAAAATTGTTCTATCGATATTTACCTGAAAAAATAGATGTCGATCGAGTGACCTCTAACAATTATTTGTCCGCGTTTTCCCTTTACACAAAGTATTGTGAGGTATAAAACTAACGTGTAAGCTGTGGGGACCTGAAAAAACTGAAGAAATGTAAAAAAAACCGAGAAAAACTGATTTATTTCATGGATTAACGCTCTAAGCATACAAGCATAATGTGTCCTTTCATTCGATTCACTTGCAAATTGGTATTCAGTGTTGTTTGAGGTTGCCAGTTATTAATCCAAACTCAAACTTCAGAAATTCAAAATAGAGGATCCAATATGGCGGACCAAAATGCGAAAAGTTGCGAAAATCTAGACTTTGAGTCAGGATCCATAATTAGTGACCTCAATAACCCCTGAGTACGTAATTACAAGTGGGTGGATTTCCCCTAGATAAACAAGGTTCATGTAAGAAACAAATGATTATTGTATTTTGAACGTAGCTTATAGGTTATCGATCTTGAAGACAAAATCACTGTTTTTGGTGAATAAATGTAATTGTGAAGAGGCGACAAGTACATTGAATATAAACCTCAGTACTTAAAGGTCTAGAGCGCGCTGATGGCATTGTGACGTTTAAAACTAACGTTTAAACCTTGGGGCAATGGGCAAAAAATGTTGTAATTTTGAAAAAAAAAATATATATATATATTTTCAAGAATTAACGCTTAAAGGATAGAATCCCGTGCATAAGATTCACTTCTAATTACGTACTGAGGGGTTATTGAGGTCACTAATTATGAATCTTAACTCAAAGTCTACATTTTCGCAATTTTTTGCATTTTAGTCCGCCATATTGGATCCCCTATTTTGAATTTCATATATGTACTGCATGAAGTTAGTCTCGTTGGCAGTGTGCCATGTACGGCGTGAAGTTGCGCGCGTGCTATGTTTTAATTCAAAAATTTTCAGAAATTCGAAAATATATACAACCATATCTTTGTAATAATTAATAGTTACAGCATTGATTTTAATCCCTATCGTGATATTTCAAGCTAATCTATCCAATTGCAGCATGAAATATCATTATATGACTCGAATTTCGTTTATATCACCATATAACCTATTGAGAATGTGGCTAAAATGAGTTGGCTCTAGAAAGAGAGTCTTGTAGCGTTCCGTCTTCTCGGTCGGTAAGTAGGTAAATGTACTTGTCTCGAGAACGCTTCCACGTCTGTTGATACACTTTTTTTTAAAGGTGGTTGCGTGATCCATTTCTGACGTCACTCTGAATTTTTGCACTGTGCTGAAATGCAGTTTATCATAATTCGAAGTATGAGGTTCCTCAGAATTGATGTTGAAATATAATTGAAATTTATAGTCTGAATAAAACACGATAAAAAAGTTAGAACAGTTTTTTAAAATGTTATTAAACGAAGATGAGCCGAGAAAAGAATGACCTTGCTTCCGCCGATAAGCCTACATTTATGTCATCGTTTTTTTTTCAGCGGGTTGTTCCACGCAGTACAGTCGCTGAGAGTAGGTTTATTTTCTCATTATTCCTTCGCGACTCGTGCTATCGTACCGAATTGGCCCGGGAGCGAATAGTAATAAAGGTGTAATTAGGTAGTGGCAAAACGAGAGTGACTGGAGGATAGCGGCGGGTTGAGTCGCGGAAGCAAGGAACAGAATATTTTCTCTCGTTCTCGTCGTGCGAGAACAATCGGACGAAGAGCGCGGGTACCAGCAAATGCAGCAGCGATGTGTTCATGTTGCTCTTTTCTCACAGGGAAGAAAACCTCGTCGCGATCTGCGCTCCCGGCCAGACGGGTCGTCTGGCTTTGTTCGTTCGTGGGAGGCAACCTCGCCACCGCCGGCACTCTGACGTGTTTTCCCTCGGGATATACCCACAATGCTGTCGACTCCGCAGTTTAATAACGATCCTGGCTTGCAGCAACCGCGTCACTGCTCTGAGCTACTGAGCGCAATACGTTTTCACAGAACGATATATAACGAAAGGAGTGAAGATATAATGAGTGAAGTTCGAATTACATTATTGGGCCCATTAATCCTAGTGGGCTATGACGTTTTTCACGTCAATGCCACCGCCGACTTCGTCTCTCATTGCAGTTTCAAAGTGATTAAAAGAATTCTATATCCATTATAATAAATTCTTATGTCGTATGTGCACACCAAGCACGGACGAAAAAATCTTTGGTTCAATGACTCTGACGTATTGAAATTCATTTAATCAAATCAATCAGCATTATTAATGAAGTAACCCAGGTGCGTTCTCGAGGGGGGGGGGGGGGGGGGGGGGGCAGGCACGACAGCGCGGTCCGACGTAGGGACGTCGGTGTGACATTGTCGCTAAGGTCGGTGTAGTGGTGGCACGATGTCGAACTGATTATTTCGCAATCTCGTACCAGTACTCGACGGAAACATTGTCCCGACGTTGTATTTGGATTGAATGCCAACGTTGATCCGACGTTAATGATTAACGTTTAGCCTATACTGGCAATAGTAGTCCCCAGTATAATGTGGGCTCATTCAAGGTTTAAGAATTAAAACAATGACGATTACATGTATATACGTTTATTGAGATCTCTTTTTATACGAATTAGTTGTACTACATGTTGTAGGTGCACAGTAACCGATATCATAAAAAATATCACAAGTTAAACGAAACGGAAAATTTGGATTGAACCAGTCTACTAAATATAGCACGTCTCACTTCTCAATATTTTGGTTTGTTAAAGAGGCTTCAGCGCTTCACACTCATCAAATCCGGGCTAAATTTTTAAGAACGTTTTTACTATTTTCGGTGATTTAATTAACAGTTCTCAGGGTTTACTGCCGTATCAAACATAGTCCTGAATATATAAGTACATTCATGTATTCTAATAAGAGTCCAATTATGACTCTTATTATGATTATTATTGGAAGATCCTTCACCCATTGACCGCCCAAGCATTGTAGTCATTTGTAGACCGAATATTATGTTAGGACAGAATAATTAAACGTTTCTGTCATAAATCTAGACACTAAACACAGTACAGTTTACACTTTTTTTAAACTGGATGGAAAACATGACGTCATCCATTTGCAGATATCAATCGATTTACTTTTTATATCACCCCTATGAATGTATTTTTATATTGAGAACTAATGCTGCTCGATGAGTAACGCCGCGGATCATTTTATTAAACGGCCAGAAATTGTAGAAATGCTTTTAAAAATGTAGCACACGTTTGGATAGTGCGAAACGTAGAAGGCTTGTTAAGGTTTTTGTGGGGTCGCGGCCTGCGGGGTGAGGTGGTGGGCCGACTAGGAGGCGTGCGGTGTGCGGTGCGGTTGGTTTTCGAGTGAGACAGCTGCGTATTCAGTTCCCGAGCGAAGACGACCAAGAGTTTTTATAAATTAATAATTAAATAACGGTTCTTTCGATCGTGTTCCAAATGTGCCAAACGTTGAAACGATTATCATTCAAACTATACATGGTTGTTTTATGTACGCGGTAGCATTTTCTTAGCGGTTATAACGTAAATACGGCGTAATCGCCAGAACTCTCTATAACAGTAGTGCAATAGGTCTCAAAATTTGTAATTTTTTTTCCTAAACGTTCATCGTTCTAAAATTTAACCAGACTATTTGCAAAGGGATAATGTACATTCGCGAAAATTTTCATGACGGTGGTAGCATTTTGACTTCACCCCACAACAACCTTAATTCAAGAGTAAATGTTATGCCGATTTTTGAGCATAGCATTTTCGATAAAAAGTTATTTCTGTTTTTATTCTTTACCGAAAATATTTTTCAACAACAGCATGGTTCAATGACTGGCGGATTAAGCCAAATCCACGTAAATCGCAACTCATCATATTTAACCATGTAATAACTCCACATTCACCTAAGGTTTCTCTATTTAACGTCGAAATAGCCGATAGCTCCCGTGCCATCTGCTAAATACCTAGGTGTCAACATTAACCACACGCTAAACTTCAATCGCCACCTAAAAGCTTGCAAAAAATAAAATGTCCCAGAGAGCATCACACTTCAGAAAAATCCCATTTGAAAGCCGCAGCCTACATATAAAGCACTTAACGAAGATATACAAATGCATCTGTAGACCAATTATAGAATACGGTCACCCTATCCTCATCAACTGTAAGAAAACGGCGCTCAAGAAACGAAAAACGGCGGAAACCTGCGCACTACGGCGCTTGACGCGCATTCGTCACCCCTCTAATCCGCTGTTCAACCCCCGCAACACATTACTCTACGATACAACAGGCATCACACCAATAGTACCTACAACATAAGAACTGAGCAAAAAATTCGCAATCGCACAATTACAAAATATACAAACACTCTGCATACAACCTGATGAAAATGTAACAAGTAAATATACATAACCTATACACACGACATACTATCATCTAGTATGTGTCTAGTGTGTATGTATGTCATAAGAATGGCCAACAACCAACAGCAAATGCACATTACACCAATTAAGCCGAACTAATAGACGACGCAAAACAAAAAAGACATTCTAGGCTGAAGGACTTCGGTCGATGGCCAATTAACAGTACGGGAAACAAAATATGTATTTATATAATATGCAATGCACTATGAATGTAAACTCGTCCCATGTTTTGTATTGTCAATAAACTCATAATTACTACTACTACTACTATTTTTCAAAAGTTGTTTTTTTCTTAATAAAATGTTCATACATTTTTTATACTATTCTCGCAGGATATCTTAAAAAATAATTAACGTGGCATTATTTATGAAATAACTAAACCAATAGAGTGAGTTCGAACGTAACGGAAGGAAACAAGGACGCTTATCTCAAAGTAAAAATTAATGAAAATAACTATTTAATACAGACATGAAAATCTAAAAAAAAATTAACTCAGAAGTGAAAAAAACCTCTATATACACATTTACTCATATTAAAGATTTCAACAGAACGCTTTTTGTAATTACTTTGCTATCAGAAAATAGTTATTGCATCGTGCATCCACTGCCTCAGAGTTGTCGTCATTACATTTTACGTTTTTGTAGTCCAGCTCGGTCAGAGGCTCCCGTGAACCAGCGGTTTGTTTTCGATGTAAGGGTTTTTGTAGCAACCGAATGTTTTTCGGAGAGTACAGCTGTTGAAAAATCAAAACGTGAGATAACGATCTACACCCATTTATTATATTTGTTTTATTAATGAAAATAACGAAATGAACGGAATTAACGAAAAAGAGAACGAATAACCTAAAAATAATGAAAGTAACATCGTGTTGCAAAAGGGAAAACAAGCTGCAAAGTAGAACCTTAAAAATTGCTTCCTCATTATTCTTGCTTTCTACAAAGCTACCTCTATATGAGGAAGTATTTTGACCAATTCTGGCTACCTCATAGAGGAAGCTTTGTAGAAAGCAAAAAATAATGAGGAAGCAATTTGCAACGTTTTACTTTGCAGGCTTGTTAATACTTGAAAGACGTTTTTATAAAAATTCAAAGTGACGTAAAATTTATACCGCTCGACCGATTTGGGTAAAATTGTTACTCAAAAATTGTGTAATGATAGTCCATATGTAAACTAATTTGAAACCCGATGGCTAGTAATTTGCATGAGCAAGCGCTCGAACGAGATTTTTCAAATGATTCAAAATGTCATAAAATTTGAACCACTTGACCGATTGGTGTCAAATTTGTGACAATTTTTTTTTAATGTTCGTTTAAGTGTGAAGAAAATTTCAGATAAATGTGTGGAAAATTCCGAATTTTTTTTTGTAAAAGCTTTTTTTCTTCTTTTTGTTCACCAACATCAAAATTTTCTGACACGTCAATAGTTAATTAGATCAAAATCTTAATTGGGAATAAATAATCGTAAAATCATATCGGCAATTGCAGCCGGATATCTTAGAATTTGCATGAGTTATAGTATTTGCAGACATTTTTGAAAAAATTAAAGTTGTAATAAAATCAGAACGGCTTGACAGATTCTCGCAAAATTTGGTACACATAATGTTTCACGGGTAGTCCATTTCAACCGGGTGCCTCTTTAATTGCGAAAGTTATAGCGTGAATACGATTTTTTCAAAATTTAAAAAATTGTGTTTTACGGACAGGTATACACAGACACAGACACACACACGCACGCACGCACGCACACGCACGCACACGCGCGATACATTGGAGTGCCTGGAGTGTCTGTAGCGCCACGCCGAAAATTAACGTGTCTATATGATTTTTGGTGTGGATTTTACTATTTTCAGGCATTGGAGTTGTTTCAACTTCAAAGATGATGCAATACCGCAGTATAAATTAGTTTTATAGTTTGCATGTAACACATGTCTTCAAAGTATCTGGAAATAACAAATATATAGAGTTTAAATTGCGCCCCATGACTTACATTGATGAACAGGGGCGTAAAAAAAATTTGCTTATAATACTTTTTCATTTATTGTGCTGCTAAAAGTTATTTTTAAAATTAATTTGTAACATTTTGTGTATGCATGCTTTTTTTCAACTTATTAATAATGTAGAAAAATAGGGAATTTTAATAAGAGTAAATACCATATAGGTTTTATAATTAAAATAGTTATTCGGTTTAGCTTACTGACCAAAATGTCCTCCACTTTATCAAATGTTCGAAACATTTTGGGTAGATAAATGAACAAAATTGAAATCGTTATTTGTACATATAATGTTCATGGTATTATTTCTGGCGATGCTGCACAGCACATTCGAATTATAATTCCTAGCACATAACTCGTTAATATTTTCAATTAAAAAGTCTTTACTCAACGTAAATAATTATGTTTTTATATTACCTTTACCAACAGGGCTGTCAAGTACCAGTTTTGGGACATTTTGCACTGCAAGTTGGCTTTCTTCTTCATTCAGTACCCTGACTTTGGTAATAGATGACTCGCTATCGCTCATATCAGTTGTGCTGGCAGCTGTGTCGTCCGTATAAAATTTCTGAAGGCCGCGCCGACCTTTCTCGTAGCTTGCTACACAGACTAATGCGCCAAAATAATTGTTTGTTAATTATTTTAATGACATGAACTAGAAAGAAGAAATATTTTACACTGGTGGGAGAATTACTGTTTACTATTTGTTTGTTAGAAATTTTATTGCCATTTCCCTTTTATCAACTTGCCATGCATTTTATAATAATATTGGGAAATTATTATAAAATCATAATAATATTGGGATATTATTATAAAATTCGATAATAAACCGTACCTGCTTCTTTCAAGATGAGAATTTCTGTAGCCGTCCACTATCGTTCTTTTAGTTTTGAGATCTGTGTCCACATTCGACCAATCTTTGCGTGGTGGATAATACTATTTTTCATTTGAACGAGGAACTAACTAGATGCAATTTTTATTGCCCCGAGACTTTTCATTAATAAAATCCACAACAAAGTGCGTTGTCTGGCTCTTCAAGAGATTCGAGAAACTGAAAACCGTAAACATGAATTTGATGTTAACTTACGAATTCTCCTCTCCCACGGCATAACATGTATATGATAATAAATTTTACTTACTTGTCTTGTACAGAACCTATTGCTCGTCGCACAGCGTCACACACAATATTACTCGTACATACACCAGAAAATTAAAATGAAAAACAAAACGCGTCGAGCAACAGAAGGGCGCGCGCTTTCGCGTAGAGGCCGGAACAACAAGCCGTGAAGTGGCAGCAAGCCGTCGTAACCGCCATTTCACGCCCCTCCCAATTCAATGCGCTGGTTTTAACGTCAGTGAAAATTTATTATTCCGAGAGAATTGTTTTCAATCGTTAATTTTGTTGCACTTCATCATTAATTTTTATAATGAAGGAGCGTCACTGCATATTTTTTAGCTTCAACTTTTAAATATACGCAGTTTGTATTGAAGTCAGCACCAGAATATTCAATGAGCGTTCTATCAAGAGACGCGGTAGCGTTCTCGAGACAAGTACATTTACCTACTTACCGAATACTGACCAAGAAGACTGAACGCTACAAGACTCTCTTTCTATAGCCAACTCATTTTAGTCACTTCTTCTATAGGTTATATGGTGATATAAACGAATTTCGAGTGTTTTGATGATATTTCATGCTGCAGTTAGACAGATTAGCTTAAAATATTAAGATTGAGACTAAAACCAATGCTGTAACTATTGTTTATCACAAAGATATGGTTATTTGTAATTTCGAATTTCTGAAATTTGTGATCTAAAACATGGCACGCGCTCAACTTCTCGCCGTACATGGCACACCCCTAACTTCATGCGGTAGGTGGCACACAGCCAACGAGACGAACTTCATGCGATACATGGCACAGCCAACGAGATATAATATTATATATATATGAAGTACGAAAAAATCACAAATAAATGCCGCTTCCGGCAGATTTGGCTGCGCGATTTGCAAAAAGACGCCTTTTATTAAGGCATCGGATAAAACAGATAATAAATTACCATATCATTTCGACTTTGGCTGAATGTTTTCATCAATTGATGTTATGATGCTTCGACGTGATAACCCGTAATATTTTTATTTCTTAGATGGAAGTTTGGCAAATCGTAACTCGGGGTCTGAGTTGACCGATGCCGAAGATTCCGTTGTTATCGATTTTCCTATATGGAAGAATCAAACATTTAAAATCTTTGTATTTTTGTACGTTCACATTGCTTTATCAATTTGTAAATTGGTGGAGCAATCTGAACGGACGATATTTGTACAATTAATTTTTAATCGTGAAAAAATACAGAGATTTCAAATTTCAAGATTTCATATGTTTAAGTGCAAACATTTCAGATATTGTCTTTCGTCGAAATATCGTAAAAATTTGACGATTAAGAGGCAGTGGTACACCGCCAGAAATTTCGACGCGCAATGCTAAACGCCTATAGCTCTGTCTCTCTCGCACTATTTTTCTTTCAATTCTTAAAAATAAACGGCTATGTCTAATGAGGACCCAGAAGCTTAGCCCAATTCTACGATACTCCTGCGTATCCTCTAGAAACAACTTGCCCTTAATACTTGGCGAGTTTGTTAATTATAGTAAATTGTTTGATTATTTTATGTGTTGGTACAATATTAACTCGTCAAGTACTGAAGGCAAATTGTTTTTTCCAATAAAATAATCAGAGTATTTTAAATTTTGTTTGCTTCCATGTTTCAATATTTCTGTTTCTGTCAATGCAAGAACTTAGAATTTGTTGTTGTTGTTATTATTATCATGATTTCATTATTATTTTAATACATTTTACTAAATAACATAAATCCTCCTTATGTAAAAACTTTTCGCACGTTAAAATTGAAATAAACGCTCGCTCTTTGCTTGCATAATTTTTACCGTTAGTTTTAAGAGTATACCGAGTACGGCGGTAGTCAACCGTGTAAGAATTCACGACTGGAAGCTGGCTTAGCATCTTGGAAATACAGTTCAACGATAGCCAGACTACAGTGGACCTACATTGTATCGAAAACTTGAATTAGGATCGGCGAGAATTGTTTTCGCGAACTGTTAAATAGTGGGATTCTGTCTGTATTAACAAGAATTCTTTTTTTTCGCTTTTATAAATATTATCATAAATTCTTTTTTTGAGGGCTTCTTCAATTCTTGAATAGATATAAGGTCCCTTGGACGCCTCGTTTCGAGAGAAAATGTTGCGTTAGTCGCTTGTGCATTTTGTCGAGTAGGGTTGCTACTCTGCAGAAGAGGACCGTGTGACTATCGGTCCTTAAAACTTTTAATAGTTCGGTAATGCATTTATTTGTTGAAGATTGGATATTCTTTAACGCACATAGACGTATTTTTTCACGCATCATCTGAGGAGTTTTAACATTCTCGACGTCTCCTACTTCTCCTGGAATATTTTCTGGGGGAATGTCTTCGGGTTCTGGATAATCCACCTTCGCTTCAAAAATTGAACTTCCACTTGAACTTGCACATGATATAGTAGTCACACTAGAACTCGTTAAAACTAAATTTTCAGTAACAGCCTCGTCACTGCCTGTCGCTCAGTTGTCTTCAGTAATAATTTGTCTCCTTCATAATTGAGACGACGATATTTTTTTACACGATCATATGACTTTTTTTTATTCGACATCGTGGTCACTCGATAATTTTAAGTGGCTGATAATTTAATTAATTATATTGATATTATGAATGTCAAAGAACGAATGTTGTTACGATACCGGCAAGTGCTGGCATGCCTGCACTGCGAGAACTAGGTTATTTGCCGACGTCACAGAGTCCACACTCCGGTGCTGCGGACACGATGTCGGCCAGTCTCCGTACCAATAGGCTGATCGACGTTGGCACGGAGTCGGCTATCGAACGTCGGCTGCCGACTTGTTGCCGATATACCGCCGACTTTCGGGTGTGCTCTGAATGTCAGCAAACCGTACCTGGGAACCGTTTATCGGGTTTGTTTTAAGGGGATGCTGAAATAGATTTTTTTACCGATTTTGGGCGGTAAAAATAGGCGATTTCGTAGTATACACCACTCATCGAAAATATGCTAAAAAATACGTCAAACTTTGCAGGGATGTAATAAAAACATTCATGTTTGGTTTTCCGGTCGAATTACTGTTCAAAACTTACAGAAAATTTGAAAAATGGGATATTACTGAACCTCTCGGAAACTAATATGGCCGCTCGAAATGTCAACAGGTTCTTTGAACCGACATCTGTAACTGTTATAGCTTAAGCGTTTGTCGGAAATTGTGTTTGTCGTGGCGTGGACTTGGAGCAAGGTGCACCTACATTTTGTTAGCTCCGGTCTACTACATATTGAGCCATGCTGGAATCTATTAAATAAAGACTTAATATCTATTCTACCAGAAAAATACTGCGTGCTTTTAATCCACTACACTACAATTTAGTTCTTCATTTCTCTCTATATTATCAAAAGATATTGCCGCTGCCGCCACCGCTGCCGTACACAAGAATCAAAATTTCCAGTGCAAAAATTTTTCAAAAATATGTGATCACTCCTAGCGAACCACTCTCTCTCTCTCTCTCAACCTTTCACATTGCAGGCACCCAACGCTTAATTAGCTACTCTTTCATTAACAGCTCTTGACTAGAGTAGGTTAAAAATAACCCCAGCGGAACCGAAGATTTTTCAAATAACCGCAAGGTGACCGGATGCTATGAAACAAAAACGAATTGAAAAATTACTCAAATGCAACAACTATCAGACAACCAAGATGAATGCACCTGTATTTGAATTGTCACCAGTGAATGAT
The DNA here is from genome assembly GCA_949699805.1 of Tromatobia lineatoria. Taxonomy (NCBI): domain Eukaryota; kingdom Metazoa; phylum Arthropoda; class Insecta; order Hymenoptera; family Ichneumonidae; genus Tromatobia; species Tromatobia lineatoria. The sequence goes on from OX453035.1 coordinate 17,409,363, forward strand.
CAAGAGCTTTGTGACAGTTTATGAGAAATTTCGACGACTCACCTGAACATTCGATTTTTAATTTTACTATTTTAAAACTATTTACTGTACTTTTTCTCGATAATTTGGGCATTTGAGCGTTTCTGACTAATTAGACAGAATTAAATCGAAATTTCTTAAACAATGATTTAATCTGTTGAGATGCATTCTTGGTTATATGGTTAGAATCGGGGATGGGCATATTCGAATACTTTTGATATTCGAATACCAAAATAATATCAAATACATGCCTAATCGGTATTCATTTTTGTTCAGTAATAAGTGCAAATCGTTTCAATATTTATTTCAAAAATAAATAATGAATCCATTCGTTTCAATATTTATTTCAGTTATTAATAATGAGTTCATTCGATTTGGTGTTCATTTCAAAACGAATAATGAGCGGATTCTATTTAGTATTGGTATTTAGTATTGGCCATGGAATTTTACGGGAGTCGGTTCAAATTTGCCATGTAGTATGTACTAGGATGTTATTGTGGCTCGCGCGCTACGCGCGCTCGCAATGTGGGACCTAAAATAACATCCTAGTATATATATACTACATGGCAAACTTAAAACGAGTCGCTCAAAATTCCATGGCCAACTTGGTACGACTCGCCGAAAATTCCATGGCCAACTCGGAACGACTCGCTCAAAATTCTATAGCCAACTTGAAACGTCTCGCTCAGGAATTCCATGGCCAACTTGAAACGACTCGCTCAAAATTCCATTGCCAACTTGGAAGAACTCGCTCAAAGTTCCATGGCCAACTTGGAACGACTCGCCTAAAATTCCATGGTCAACTTGGAACAACTCGCTCAAAGTTCTATAGACAACTTAGAACGACTCGCCTAAAATTCCATGACCAACTCGGAACGACTCGCTCAAAATTCCATGGTCAATTTGAAACGACTCAATTTTACAATTTTTTATTTTTGTGAAAATATCGCAAATTTTTGTTATTTTGAAAATTCTAGAAATTTAGGAATTTCTGGGATTCTGGAAATTTAGAAAATTCTGGAAATTTCAATTCTTGTGCACGGCAGCGGCGGCGGCGATATCTTTTTATAATATAGAGAGATAATAGTAGTAGTAAAAGAGTTTTATTGACAATACGTTTACAGATTTTTTTTTCTTGTACATTTTTTTTGTCTTTTATTTTTTAAATAATATATCTATGGTTTTGGCCATACACGCATTGCCAATAGGCCATCGACCGGAGTCCTTCAGCCTTGCTTCAAATAAAAAAACTTTGGTTTTATTCGTTTATTCTTCCTAGTTGCTGGTAGGTTGTATGTGTAGGGTGTTTGAGTGTAGGGTTTATGTTCGGTGTGGGTTGTATACTGAGAGGCTCAAGATTATCCAGTTGGGTTGCAGCGAATCTTTTGGAGAGCTCTCTGATTCTCGATGTTATGGGTATGATTTTCGTGGATTCATAAAGAAGAGTATTTCGTGGGTTATGTAGGGGGTTATTTGGGTGGCGGATGCGTGTTAGACGGCGAATCGCACATGTTTCCGCTGTTTTTAATTTTTTAATAGCTGTTTCTTTGCAATTGATGAAAATAGGATGTCCGTATTCTAATATTGGTCGACAGATAGTTTTGTATATTTTTGTTAAATGTTTTATATGTATATCGCGTTGCTTGAAAGTGATTTTACTGAAGTGTGATGCTCTTTGTGTTACTTTGTTTTTACATTGTTGTAGGTGGTGATTAAAATTAAGTTTATGGTCGATGTTTATACCCAGGTATTTTGCGTGTGGTGTAGCTGATATTTCAACATTATATAGATTGACTTTAGGTGAATGGGGCGTGATTTTATGGTTGAAAATGAGCAATTGGGATTTCCGTGGATTTGGTTTTAATCGCCAGTTATTAAACCACGTTGTTATATTGTCGGTGGAGAGATAATAAATAATGTCATTTTCTCCATCTGGCTCTGTTTCTTTTCATAACTCTAATACAATGAAAACTAAAAATCTCATACTATTTTGTAATGTATAGACGACAACCGGTTAGCTAAATGGAGCCAACTCTGTAAAAGCAGGCTATTGGGGATAAGATGTAAAGCGTTTTTCCTCGCGGACAATCTTCCAAGAAAATAGTTAATGATACAAGTTAAGGGCGAGCACAGCACCTCAGCAATGATAAATAAATGCTGCTCAACTCGATAAATTCAATACAATGCGGGTGAAGACTATCCTGACAAGCTTATTCTTTCCATCTGATACACAATTTTGGTGCATTATTTTGTCCCAATTTCCTATTCGATACTACTCAATATAATCAGCAATAGGTTAGGTACTTGAACAACACGTGGCGACTTTCGTCGCGTGTCTTTCTCGCTAAATTTGCAACAGGGCCGGCGAGGTGCGCGGACTACAGGGATAGCATCCCTTCGCGCGATGATAGATGACGATGCTTATCTTTTAATTACGGGTCAGTTAAACGTCCCGACAGCGTCCGCGACTCTGGTGCTGTGATCGCTAACCGGGCGGCCTGCTGTTGCCCCGCTGATAGTAAATGGCTCGTAACTTCGATGATGTCTCAGAATCAGTGCGCTGCTAAACGGTCACCCATCCTAGTTATGTCTGCAAATAATACTTCTTAACTCTGGAGAGCGCCGAAGCAACACATCGACTGCGGCGGGTCCATTGTTTTCGGTGAATGGTTTGAAATGAAAATCTAATTAGATAAAACCCATTCATTTTTTTTTCAATGATGGTAACGAGATAACAGATATAAAGTAAATCGAAGGAGGTTTGGGTTTCAACCATTGTGTGTTTTACCATTGAATGCCCAGTATATCGAATACAAATAAAATTATTTACTTAAAACAATTGGGTTTCCTTCTGGAACCAAAATATCCAGTTCAGATATTTTTTTCTGGGCATTACCGTAAACTGTTACGAGTTGCCATGGCAGTGCTACGAGTCTTCTTGCACATAACGAATATTCGGCCCTGACCGTCTCGGGGGTCGTGCGCGATTTCTATTAATAAATTGTGGTACACAGACTGTTTGGTAAAAAGAAGATAAACCGTGGCAGCAGCTAGAGCAGTAGTAGCCGCACTGGTGTATCTACGACGACAGCGTCGCTGGCGCTGATGGTGAAGGTACTCGGCCGCTGTCGTTTTCCACTTGCACACGAGCCTTGAAACGTGTTGTGCGGAGCGGTTGGGGAGCGTCGTCACAACTATAGCAGAAGAAGCAGCAGCATGAGCAACAGTCGTATATGTAGTCGCGAGGCGTCGGGACGTCGTTGAGCAACGCTAATAGACCCGACTGCCAGGGCTAATGACTGTCGCAACGCTCAACTATCTAAGGTGCCTTTGAGACACCTATTCGTATATTTCTTGCAAATAAGTTTCTATAACGTAGACGTTCAAGTTGTGGCGAAGAAGATGGTATACGCTATTGCTCTCTATCTCGCTCGTTAATTTGATCTCCACTGCGTAGTCCCCAACGCGTCTATGATCCGTTCCGCACTCTGCCAATCCCTGTACCAATTTCTATATACTTGCATTGCTACTTGACGCGGAGCTCATCGCGCATCCACAACATGCAGCATTGCCTTTTCTAAAAGCGTTCAGGGATTTCTACGCGTGAGTCAACGAGGCCGAATTCGGTCGTCTTCGAATACGTTATATTAGCTGTGGAGATATCCTTTATATGATTAACCGCGGCTATTATGATTATGAATAAATGAGTTCAGGGGAATATTTACATGACTTTTGTTCATCGTCGCGTGGCTCGGCGCTTTTCCTATATTTCATTTCACTCTTTGTGGACGTAATTTTTTCCGAAGAAACTGGAACGGGATTCGCTGCAGGGTTCGTCAATGCTTGTTCTCACGCACCCTGACACGGGCTGGTTCTCATCGATCTGCGTGGCGCCAACTACTTTTTCTCTAACTTGGTTGTTTTTTAAATGCAAATTAAGTACGTTGTGGAGAGAGAAGCATGTTAATAAGTTTCGTTATCCGAAGATTTCACCGTGAGTGACAACTGTAATGGTTACAGCTGTCATGATAAATCGGGCGTATCTTCATAAACTAATGACGGTCATGATGTGAAATCTGCAATAGTTTTCGAGTGGTTGCGCCTTTTTTGAGGACTGAAAGATATTCGGGATGAAGTTGCAGGGGCTCTAGTGGTGAGGCGTTGATTAATCGCGGACGTCTTGTCCATCGGTAACGGTGCTGCAACCATCGTAGTTGATCTTTCTTCCGATTTCTGACGCTAGCTGGCCATTTCCGAAGTACGTTGTTTATTGGACTCAATTAAGGAGGTTCGCCTATTAATCGTCTTCTACCTTAGGGGTTCACTTTTTAAAAAATTATTCAAACGAACATTTAATACACTCAATCTCGAAGTTCGATAGATATTGTTTGACTGCTTACGTTGGAATATGACTCAGAAGTTGACCACTTTGACCATCATACAATTTTTTCCGGACACAGCATTTGTCGGTTCTCATATCTGTAGATTCAACTTTAGACGTTGAAAAATTAGTATCAAGTCAATAAAAATTCGTTCAATGTGTAAAATTTTATAATTTCGAGTTTGATGGCTACGTCTACGTCTACGAAAAGCTTATTTATTTTTAAAAAAATTCAAAATAATTTCCCCCCCTAAACTATGCCCCTCCCCCTTCACCCTAACGCGTGATGACCCAAAACTCCTCGTGTCCACGATTTGAGCCGACCTATTAATCCTGTAACAAAAAACACAAGAAGGTTTTAATTTAAACGCATGTAGCTAGCGTTCAATGGAACAAAATTCTAGAATTTTCAAAATTTTTTAAAATTTACAGAATTTTTAAAATTTACAGAATTTTTAAAAATTACAGAATTTTTAAAATTTACAGAATTTTTAAAATTTACAGAATTTTTAAAATTTACAGAATTTTCAAAATTTACAGAATTTTTAAAATTTACAGAATTTTTAAAATTTACAGAATTTTTAAAATTTACAGAATTTTTAAAATTTACAGAATTTTCAATATTTCCAGAATTTTCAATATTTCCAGAATTTTCAATATTTCAAGAATTTTCAATATTTCCAGAATTTTCACTTTGGCCATGGAATTTTAAGCGAGTCGTTCCAAGTTAGTCATGGAATTTTGAGCGAGTCGTTTCAAGTTTGCGATGTTGTATATAATTGGTGGAGTAGAGGCGGCTACGAATCGGCCAATCTCGAGTGTTAGGATAGTAAAAAAAAACACCTTCGAGGTACATGTAGGTGTTTACGTTTCGGACCAGGGTGCGGACCCTCTTCAGAACAATTTTATTATTCTCATATCCACATTAAAATTGAGAATAAGAATGGGCATAAAAGTTAGATGTACAAAATGTAAAACGATGTAGTATAAATATACTAGGATGTTATTGCTCGGGGTCTAGGGGTGTGTGAGACCCCACATACCCCTTGGGGTCTCACGCACCCCTAGACCCCGAGCCCAAATTATTCTGAGCCCCTTAAAGCAAGCGCGCAGCGCACGAGCCACAATAACATCCTAGTATACATATACTCGCTCAAAATGCCATGGCCAACTTAGAGCGACTCGCTCTAAATTCCATGGTAAACTTGGAACGACTCGCTCAAAATTCCATGGCCAACTTGAAACGACTCGCTCAAAAGCCGATCACTTTGTTTCCAAGATCACGATTGGGAACAGATTGTATCTCCTACTTATACGAATACAAACAGAGACCGATGGGAACGCGTCTGCATCAGCCTGCGACGAAAACGGAACCTGAATTTCGAAAATTTCGAAAATTTTGAGAAGTTTGAAAATTTTGAAAATTCTGGAATTTTCGAAAATCCTGGAAATTTTCGAAAATCCTGGAAATTTCCAAAAATCCTCGAAATTTTTATTCTTGTACACGGCAGTGGCGGCGGCGATATCTTTTTAAAATATAGAGGTATATATTTTATATCTCGTTAGCTGTGTGCCATGTATGTACAGCATGAAGTTAGAAGTGTGCCATGTACGGCGTGAAGTTGCGCGCGTGCCATGTTTTAATTCAGAAATGTTCAGAAATTCGAAAATATAAACAACCATATTTTTGTAATAATCAATAGCTACAGCATTGGTTTTATTCACAATCGTGATATTTTCAGCAATTCTATCTAACTTAAGCATGAAATATCACCAAAACACTTGAATTTCGTTTATATCACCATACAACCTATTGAGAATGTAGCTAAAATGAATTATTTCTAGAAAGAGTCTTGTAGCATTCCGACTTCTCGGTCAGTAAGTAGGTAAATGTACTTGTTTCGAGAACGCTAGCGTTTCTCTTGATTGCTATGAGTCGTGTCCTCTGTTGATGTCGATACTGCCGACTTGCAGTACATAAAATGCAAAATGGTGTGTTTTTTTAAAACGTATAAATTTATTCATTCGTTCCAAGAATGATGGATAAAGGAAAGCTGCGAGAAAATGTGTAAATGTGTACAGACCTCCGTGGTGGTACAGTTGGTTGGATGAGTGGTTGTGCGTCCGTGTAATTCGCGGAGGAACATTGTGTTGAGCTTTGAAAGTGGGCTCAGCATGGTACTGCGTTGAAGGAACTCCTCAACCAGCCCCTGTTTCCCTCGTTCTAAATGGAAACGCGCATCATAATGGTATCGCTAGGACAAAACCCGCACCGTCGAGGCCGTCGAGCTTTCCATGCATGCAGCTCTCGTCGAGTTCTCTCCGGTTTGTTTGTATGCTATATTCGCATGTACACGAGCAAAGAAGAAAAGACGGCCCAGTGTTTTTTATCCTCGCGATTATGACGGTGTTATAGAATTCGACAGTAATCACATATATAACGATCCAGATTCGTGATACTGACTATGTGAATTGAGGATACCGTCTGTCTGCAACAGCATTGAGAGTTAACATTTTCTGAATTTCACTGTAATAATTTTAACAATTTTACCATACATTTCTGTATAAAAATAACTTGCCAGCGACTTTTTCTTAGAAAATATCTGTACTTCATTATAACGCGTGTACGCGACCCGAGTTTGTAATTTATAGAGGTACAAAGTTTTCTTGATTCAAGAAAATTCCTTCACAATTTCGTCCTATAAAACATTTTATTGAATTCGATAAAATAGTATACACTTTTAAATTAATTGAATAGTAATCGAGGCCAAGTATTAAAAACAACAAATTTTCGATGTTGAAAAATGCCCGCCAGCCCGTTGCGCCTACCGCTATTCTTATTATCCATACGCTCGTGTGCCACCGACTCTTTTCAAACTGCTACTCGACTTTTTTCTAAACAAAATACACGGATCGAAAAAGTGTTAGGTTCGATATTTTTTAAATTAAATCTTCCAATTGAGCCTTGTCTCAATAAAATTGGTGTACGCAATGCTGATATATCAATTACGTGGTTTTTTGGCCGGCTATTTTCAATATAATTGGTCACACATTCTCAGACGGCGAAAATGTCACTCACGAACACGGTTTTATATACGCACACAACCATACGTACGTTAGAGAGCGAGCGTACGAAGGCGTCTCCCCTCCAGCCCGTCTCTACGTAGCCGCGGCAGTCAGCGAGCCTGATTATGTGTCTAAAAGTGCAGTGAACATATTATAGGAGTTTTAAAAAGCAAAAAGTACAGTGCTAATAAATGGAAGTGGTCACACATTTCACGAAGAGGATCTTCGGTCATATCTATAAAGCAATTAAGGAAGAACTGTAAGTAATTTTTCTGGAAACTATTCAATAATAATTTTTTATTCATTACGGAATCATTTTATTCTGATTTTTTTTATTCGTATTTTAATAATTATGCAATGTTTTGAAGTGCACAAGATTGGAGTAACGTCAAAAGTTAGATTTTTCACTCGGTGTACCTTTCAGACCAAACCCGTTAACCAATTTTAGTGTTCGATGTCGTATATTAATTGAATGCACTATCCGACAGATCAAATAAGACATCGAGCGCTAAAATTGGTCAACAGATTTGGTGCGAAAGCTACTACGAGTGGAAAATTTTACATTTGATCTCACACCATTCTCGTGCACTGTACATCTTTCAAAATTGCAGAATTACAATACTTGTTATGTACTCTAAGAGGTTGATGTGTAACTTTTTTTTATTCATTCATTTTGGAGTTATCCATTTATATAAATTTTTTATTCTGAATTTTTTTTCTTTTTTATGATTGATGTATTTTTTAAATGTTTTTGTGTATCCATATATTATAATTATTTATGATTATTTTGTTTTTTCATTCGCATATAACTTGCTTATAAATAAATATTTTCTGTTACAGAACCCTCAGCTATGATTGTGGACGAGACATCCTGATGCGAGGATGTCATCAGTGGATGGTGTCTATCAGCCCTCATGAGGAAGCAAAAAAAAAAAATATTGAACCTAATACTTTTTCGATCCGCGTCTTTTGGTTAGAGAAAAGTCGAGAAGCAGTTTGAAAAGAGTCGGTGGTACACGATCGTCCGGATAAGAAGAGTAGCGGTAGCCGCGACGGGCTGGCGGGCATTTTTCAACTCGAAAAATTTCGTTCTTTTTAATACTTGGCGTCGCGACGCTACCGCGTCTCTCGATTGTTATTTACGCGGGCATATTCAAAATGCTGTGGCACTCCAGCCTCCTCAAAGCAAATCCGAGTTTGAATCATCAAAATTGTTGAGAAATTTATTATAACAATTTGCCATCAAAACGGAGCCTCATAATAAGACAATATGGAATGTAATGTTATTCGCATGAATGTACTTAGAATGAGCCATTGGGATTAATCATTAACGTACTTGAAATTAAATTTCAATCAATCTTTTCGGGTGGTTCTCGTGAGCATAATTGAAATACAAAACGGAGCTCAAATATGTGAGCTGTAACGTGTCTCCACCAATGAGTACACGCTGTAATAAATGTATGCGTATATGTTGAAAAAATTCCTGCAAACAAATATGATAAACTTCGATACACATGTATTGAACTTCTCTGTAAACACATGTTTACTCATCTCATGAATATCTACGTAAAATAAATTCCATTTCTTGTTATCAGTTCATAAAATTTATCTGATCGATAATCATCAGTTACTATCAGTTGGCGAGCATCCATCGACAAAACTATCTCAAACATTGATTCAGTTTCTGTGTAATCTACAAAAGATCTTTGCGCGTAAGTCATGGTATTTTGATGATTACAATTGAATCAACCAATTCTGCGGGTTGCTCCGTGGAATTTGGTTTGTAAATTGCTAAATCTTTTTCTAGTCCGTCCCTATGGTCGATAGTGATTCGATGCAAATATCAAGATACTCTGTAGTTCACCGAGGTTGAAAGTATATAAGCGAGTGCTAAATCTTGAGCCGTTCATCTTTGTTCAATCTAATGTGCGTTTCATGCTTCCGAGCCCTCTGCACATGCACTTGGATGCTGCATACTGCGCGCCAAGGCAGAGAAGAGATAAATTTGGTGCCACGATTAAAATGAATTATTCAGGAACGTTCGTTGGGTGGTATGAGAGAAGAGAGGGTGACAAAGAGGCTCAGACCGACCTCACTACGTAAACCCGGGGGCCTCGTAATTTCCTGGGTTCGATTTTGTCTACGCTCTCAGGCTCTAGCCCACTCATATATACGTATAGACGTATCAGTACATCTGCACTACGCGTATCCATAGCATCCGCCACTATGAACTAGTCTCGTGCGGGAGCGCCCTTTATCGATTTCGCCAGTCGAATATCCGATAGAGTTGCGCATCCTCGTTTTCTCCAGTCATTGCCATTCGCTTACTCACACCAACCACGGGAAGAATTAACCTGCCAACAATTCTTTGAAAATGTCATACATACCCCAAACTTTGAAATCTTATGAAAACAATTTCTTGTAATATATAGTATTCTTGTAATATATAGTATTCTTGTATTATATAATATTCTTGTAATATATAGTATTCTTGTAATATATAGTATTCTTGTAATATATAGTATTCATGTAATATATAGTATTCTTGTAATATATAGTATTCTTGTAATATATAGTATTCTTGTAATATATAGTAAATATAGTATTCTTTTAATACTACATTTTACAATTTTCATTCACATCTATCCTCGATTTGAATATCTTTTTTGAATATTTTACAGTGAACGAACATGGTTTTTTTATACATGAAGAAAAGATTCGTCATATTAAATTAGAAAAGTTCTTGCTGGGGTGGCAAGTTTGTTGGCTAATTATATTGTGTCAGAAATATGATATAGAATAATATCTATCATCGCCAAAATAGCATTTATTATAATAATTTGAATAGTTTTTGTAATCGCTAGGCATGACTACACTAAGAGAAAAAAAGATGGTTGAAGAAACAATACTATACTTTTACCATAGAATACAATTCCCAAGAGGGACGATTTTATTATTTAGTTACGACAATGACAAACAATGATAGCTGCAAGCATAATTATAGCTTAACTAATAAAATGTATAGTATCCGAAACGATCGATATAATGATCCCTCCTGGTAATTATATCGGTATAGTTCGATTTACTATTCTACTATATATTTTCCTCAGTGTATTGTCGTTTCTTCCCCTGGAATGATCCACACTGAAAGAAGAAAAGTAGTGTAGGAACCGACCAATCGATTTTCAGAAGTAACCCGAATAGTTAGTATTGGCTTCGCGTGTCAAGAGCACGAGGGTCACTTTCCTCGAAGCTTTGCATAGCAAAAGCTTCGGCCGTGTATCTATATCTACTCTCGTGGGTATATCCAACCTCGGCCGACCAAAAACGAACGTTTGGTTGGTGTGTTATGTCAATCCTAACATGACAATTTGAGGTCCTTTTACAGTTGGAATTTCAACTCCTAGCTATGTTTCAACTATTATACGTAACGCTATAATGGTTGATTTATCGTTGGATTTTCGTGAACCTACCTTATGCCTTATGCCCTTAAACCGAACATAAAAGGTTGATTTTTCGGAAATCAACCATCTTCCAACTGTCGTAATATGAAAACAAGCAACTCGCCGCCAAAAAATGGCCCGAGGGGCCATTTTTAAGGCACTCACTATGACCGTCGCGCTTCGCGCTCCGTACGGTCCGGCCGTGGTGTTCACGCTCCGTATAGCTCCGGACGCCGCGCTTCACGTTCTGTATGGTTTGACTGTCGCGTCTCGGTCGCCGTATGGTTTGGACGTCGCATTTCGCGTTCCGTTAACGGGCATTGCGCTTCGCGTTCTATATGGTTTGAACGACGCGTTTTACACCTCGTATGATTTACATGTCGCGCTTTGGGTTACCATGTTAACCAACATCGTTTTTTCAATAATTATCAATAGAGTTTTCATGAAGAGTAAGTATTGGGAGTATAAGTATTATCATTTCCACACCACTTTGAAGTAGATAATATAGCGCTTTTTTGTTTTACCATTCGGTGTATGATAAATCGAAGGAAAGTTGTGTCCCCGGTAGGCCTAATGAACTTATATTACTGGCGCAAATTGCTGCCTCTGGCGCTGAGCAGCCCTTAGTACATGAAGTGATGTTAAATAGGCGCGAACTTGCTGCCATTGACGCGTTCGCGTTTCCTCTTGATATTTAAGATCAAGAGTATTCAATATTGATAATAATTTATGCATATTCTGATTATTGAATGTGTAACTTTTTTATTTTTACTTTTAATTCTCATTGTTTGGCATTATTAAAATATTTCATAGTTTTCGATACTATGTATTTTTTTGGAAATACAAATTGTAAAATATTCTATTATTAAGTTTGCTACTCGGTTATTAGTGGAGCGGATTCTTTCATGAGAATTGAACTTTTTATTTTTTATTTTCGCGCTTCATCGTCGTCGGCAAGATCGGTCGCAGTCGGTAAGGGACGTAAATGTAGTTGTTTTCAGATGCTGATGTGTCACTTTTTGACAGGTGACAATTTAGGAAAATAATAGACAAAAAAATAACAAATACGAGTGCCATCGTAAACTAACAAGCAAAATAATTGGTAAAAATATACGTGTCGAACAGAATTTTGTAAATTAGATAAATTTGAGTGATAAATATGCTGTACGAATGTTGCGTTTTAAGATGGGGTGGCTGCCGCCGAAACCCTATATGCAAAAATTTAAAATCGATATTCGAATCGATATTCGAATAGGTAACGTTTCCAACGGCAACATCGTGTTTTTGCTATCGGCAACGGATAATAAACACGATGGTGCCCTTGGAAACTGAGGAAACGGTTTCTTATGTATTATCGAGATGTTGGTCGATATCGAAAATAGCCGTCATTAACGATAATATGTGTTTTTGCTATCAGCGACTGCCGGTAAACAGGTAAGCGCTCTTCGGGAATTACCACGGGCGTCAGGCCGTTGAACCGGAATTTTAGTGTAAAACAAGTCTAGGCTAGAGGAGTGGGGAGAGGGGAACACACATTGATAAGGAAGAGCGCGCGGGACTCCCGCTCTCTAGGTTTTTAGCCGATGTTCTTTGCGGAGAGTTTTCAGCCGCTGCTCTTAGCAGTTACCTCGTGAGAGAGACGGACAAGAAAGCGACAAAGAGAAAAAATACGGAAGCGAGCGAAGAAACTTTCTGATACCGGAAAAATACCGAGCGAAATTATAGCAATTAATAGCAATTAATAGCAAGCGAAATCAAATTTCGTATAGGAGAATCACTCTGGTACATGCGCAATAGAGCGAAACGGATGGGGAAAGGCAAGACGAATAAATAGCGCTACGAAGTATAAGATTGAAATAATATTTATTAAGCAGGTGCGAGAGAGTCAGTAGATACATGCGAGTAGGGAACCAGCAGAATCCATAAAAATTGCGAGCGACGTCAGGCTACGGAGAAGTGCCGAAAGCTGCACATAAACAGCAAGTCATATCACGGTAATAAAATAAAAAAATCAGGAAACTGCCGCGGTTAACGGAGGCATCTCAGCACCACCTGAGTTGTAGATGGCGCTGAGAGTAGTGTAAAGTTTGAAAACAATCCCGTAAATACACCCTACTTCTACCTAATAAAACGTTTAAATTATTTATCGATCCCTGCTCGAATCTCGAATCCAATAAAATTAATGATAACTGGCTAAATACCGTTACAGTTTAGGTAATGTTAACTTATTCTTAAAGTTTGTATAATATTTATGAATTGTTATTTCAATTGACGTATACAAATTCATTTAATGAATGAAACAATAAAGACACAAGCTAAGGAATCAATTGTTTGGTTTCATATAATGTATAATATGTAGTGTGATTTGATTTTTTAATTAGTTGATGTTATGATGCTTCGACGTGACAGCCTGTAATATTTTTATTTTCTTAGATGGAAGTTTGGCCAATCGTAACTCGGGGTGTGAGTCGACCGATGCCTAAGATTTCGTTGTTATCGATTTTTCTATACGATTTTCCTGAATGATTTTTAGAGACAAACAATATTTTTATTGTCATAAGTACTAAATTAATGAAAATTAAATATCTGATTTCTACCTTAATAGGTAATCACTATAGGTAAAACACGAGTACGCTGGGAATCAGGTATCACAATAGGTAAAATATGAGTACGCTGAAAATCTTGCTCAAATTTATCAATTTGGTAAAAAGTTAGCAAGCCGTACACATATGCGTGTTTTTTTTACGTAAATGCCAATATAAACAAATAAAAAAATTACTATAATATTTGTGCGTACTTCTCATTGTGAAAATAAAAAATGCTCCAAATTTTAGCTCGTTCGGTCCATTCGGAGCAAAGTTACCATGTAATACAGGCGTCCGGGTAACAAAAAATCTGATTTTCATGAGAAAAATTATTTAATAATGAAAAAATCTGTATTCTGATACACCAAGAATATGTACTTCACTGTGTTTGAGAAATGTTAAACATTAAAATATTAAAATTAACATTAACATTAACCTATAAAAAGGTAATTAGGTCCGGTGGAACGCGGGTTTAATAGGCACTTTTGTGCGTTTTTTCAAAACGTGAATGCCTAATAATGAATGGTCCATTGATAACTGGTTTTTTCTAAGTTATCAAAAGCCAACTAAAAAATTGCTGTTGATTATTCAGTTGAAATAACTCACCAACCAATGGTTAGTTTTGAGTTTAGTCTAAATATATCAACAAAAATCCTGCGCGGGCCGTTTGTAGGCTGAAGACTTCCTGAGATTGCGTATACAGTTTTCGATTGTTCACAGCAATCAAAGAGTTTCTTCTAGTTCCGCAATCCCTTTAACAACGGCTCAGTGTAGGTGTAACAATGTGACACGGTCAATATCACGGCAGTTTCTAGTGTGTACATTTATTAATTTTCAGTCTTAGATAATAACTCAAATCGCAATTCGTCAGCGCCAAAAAATTTGCGATTATAGAAAGTGCAAAAAATATAGAAAATAATAATAAATCTGGACACGACTGAAAAAAAATTCGCATGCCGGAAGAATGAAATATGTTATCTCACATTCCTTGTTAGTCCTGGTTTTAGGTATTAATTGTTAAAGTAATTATTTGTGCTTTACGCAGGGTTCATATTTCTGTTATTGTTGCTTGAAAATGTCAATAATTACAGTAAATAAGATTTTTAGATAGTGGAGTACAATGTTACATCTCTTGGAGTTGTCGTTGTTAAGACAACAATATTAGAAGCCAAAACTGGTCCGAAAAATAAATAGAATAACTGCAAAAGGCATTCAAAGGAAGAGAAAGATAAAAGAGGTGATTCTTTTGAATATCATTCGGATGACTGCATTGTGTACTAACAGAAGAGTGTTGTAAAATCTGCCGGAAAAAATGAGTTTGTTTCTTTAGTACTCAGTGAATAATGTTTTTCATGGGTTGTAACATTGTGCCCCTTTATCTGTCAGGCTCAACCCCACTGGTGGGGCACACTGTGACATTCCGCGAATTATTTTGCAGCGCATTATTTTGATATCATCAACTCTTCTTAACTATTCATCGCAGCTTTTCCGTATGCCCAAAGGTTTATAGAAACCAATTATGATTGAAATTTGCTCATATCACTATGCGTGAAAATTTCGAAACATCCAAGAAAAATAAATTGCTCCTGGCGTAACGCAAAACGTGACGTTCACTTCACGATTGTTACTGGCGTCACGTTAGTGATGCGAAGTTAGCTTGTAAGACTAGTATTAAAAAATTCGTAATAAAAAAATGTCTATTAAGTTAAACATGGATTATATTACAGGCCTACTAAATTACTACACAGCCCATACTTCCTAAAATAGACATTTTCCATGATGGATGGTTGTAGAAATCTTATGTAAATGACTAACTATTTGAAAATTTAATATTTCATCCAAATACTTTCAGTGGATTTCTTATTAGAAAGAGTTATATACCAGTGATGATAATTTTGTATATCTGTAACACAAACCATATTGTACTTAATAGGAATTTTCGATTATTTATGATTTTACAAATTTCATGGGATGATTGAATAGAACCAAACTGTTCTACACTGTTGGCTCTACTAAAGCACATACTTTTGTTCATTGCTCATTCGATAGTGATTTTCTCTGTATATGTCAGTCCAGAGCATAAATTTTAGCTCGCAGTCTAAAAAAAATGTTTGAAGCATTTTCAAAAAATATATATTTTTTTCACATTCAAATTGAAGTATCAGAAAGAGTAGAGATTTCGGATTGCATTTCGTTACCAAAACTTAGATTTGGATGCAGTAAGCATACAGCGAATTTCATCCCTGTCCATACACTTTTTCAACAGTTATTGTGTTTTCGGACGGCACAAACGGACCGACAGGCAGACAGGAATAAGTT
The DNA here is from genome assembly GCA_949699805.1 of Tromatobia lineatoria. NCBI lineage: Eukaryota > Metazoa > Arthropoda > Insecta > Hymenoptera > Ichneumonidae > Tromatobia > Tromatobia lineatoria. The sequence goes on from OX453035.1 coordinate 17,425,175, forward strand.
AATGTGTTTATTGGAATCTGGGACATTCAAAACATATACTTCCATCAAAATCCAAGAGTTGATTTTTTTTGGATTGCAATACTTTCACTTCTTACATACTCCGTATGTCGTGAGACAGTACAATAGCAACCTATACCCTTCTCTCCCCTGTTAGGATATGCTTACAAATTAACGTGGGATCTGAACTCCAAATTTGTATACGCCGAAATACGCTGAACGTATGTACAAAAGATAACAAATTTCTGTTCGTGTGTTATTTTTATAGATAACATTAATTGAACACTAGGACCAACCAGAGAAGGTGTAGAAAATGCAAAAATTGTTGAATGAGAAAAATAATTAGATATTATAAAATGTGGTTGCGGGACACATGTAGAATTTCAGGATATATAGAGAGATTGTAGACATCTCAGGCATTCTTTATCATTTCAGCCACGTTTTTTCGAACCTCTCTAATAAGTCCTCTAATTGGACACATTTTAGTACCACTTGAAAGTATTGCGTCTAATTTATTCAGATTTTTAAATCTGATATTACGGAAATGAGATATTTATGTCCCTGTGGCATGGAAAGTGATATTTCCCGTGCACCCCGCGCATTAAAAACTCACTTCTTATACCTTGTGAAGTGAAATTGTATACAATACTTGATGGAAAAACGTTTTCTCAACGCGTGTGATTGTGTAGCACTCGCCTTTAGCTCGTGCTGCAACTCGCACTCGTGAGAAATGACCCGCCCTCGTGGCGTAATATACTATTCTTTGAAGAAAATATATTTTGAAAAATTGAGGTCGCAGAAAAAAATTGTTTCAATATAAAAGTTGAAGTTTCATGTGACCTTTTGAATTTAATTTGTTCAAATAATTTTATCGACTTGATAACATTGCTTTACGAAAAAGAATATAAAGATTATTTTTGAAGTACAAAAAGACTACTTTTCTTTTGGCTGACAAAATTACGGAATCCTTGTGCCTAATAAATACACTGGAAGAGGCCGGCATGGGTGTAATAATATACTGTAAGGTCACGGTTGAAAGTTCGTCCGGTGAAATCCTTTGAGTCCAAAAATGTCAATTGCGCGGTCGGTATAGATGTTCTCCGACTTCCCAGCGCAAATATCGCTCGTGTCGAAATGGGTTTGTGTCTAGATGGGAGTTGTCGAACTCGCACGGTGTACAGATGGGTCGTGTAGAGGTTTGCCGTGGCGAATTTTGTCCTGACAAACTTTGCGGTGTCGAACTACACAGAGTATGACTTATTCGTGGCAAACTAGTTCTGTGCGAAGTTTTGTAATGCACAAGGGTCATCGTTTTATGCTTCTTCGTGAGTACTCCTACTATAGACTGTTAACGTTTGTTGAGTTCGTTATTGGTGGAATTTCTACATTACTACGTTACCTGTGTACAATTTCTTCTTGTGATGTTCTGGATATTTACAATTCCATCGTGCGGATTAAGCGTGTGTAGTGAAAATATGTGTTGAACTGGGCGTGACAAATTAATGTGTGTGGAGATGGTTTCTGTAAAACTGACGCATTGCCGAAAAAACGTGATCTTCTTGATTTTTTTTTGACAAGGAAATAAATGTTTATTGAAAAACTGTGAACGACATTCATTAGTACACATGTTCATGTGTTTGCACAATTTTTTTATCAAAAAATTTCTCAAAATGGCGGAACTCTAGTTGTATTCCTGTAGCACTTTTTTTTGAGCATCAGTTGCGGTGGGCACGATAACTTGAGAACGGTTGATCCAAAAATCAGAATTCAAAAAGATTACATTAACACATTGCATTGAATTGAGCCTTGTCAAAGGATTTTAAAAAAATTTCATTAAAAAAAAATAGCGATACTTTTAACAAAAATTCATTTTTTGATGTGCTAAATTTTCGGTTCTTGTGTAACAATTTTTTTTTCACCAAAATGTGAAATCCTCTATGCAGGCCCTAGCTACTATTATAATGATTGAGTGGTTAAATTTGGTTTGGATCGGATTAATAGTTTTTCAGTAAACGTGCGTAAAATTAAATATATATATAAGCGATCCTTCGTTCATGGTCTCTTTTATGAGGAGGTCACAGTCAATAGATACCTTTTCACGCGGCTGAAACTTTCACAAAGATGTTCAAGAATAAATAACATTGGGTAAATTGAATAAGCACATTTTTCAGATTTTAATCCTGCATAGTGTTTTAATCTTGTTTCTTCAAATCGGGCATTCGTAGAATTTTACGGTGTACCTATCAAATTCCCCATTCGTAAAAGCGAGAGAAGTTAAAAAAGTTTATTTCCCTCCTAACAGGATGCAGCATTATGTATCCAGGAAGTTTGTCAAGGTCACAATTTGCAACAAGCCCGAAGATGGAGCTATTAAAACTCGTCTAGATGCACAACTTCAGCAGCATTTGCCAAGAATCTGTACTTGCAACACAAAATATCCATTAAAACTTATACATTTGATATTCGCGTCAATTGGAGTTTACGATCAAGTTAGAATGGTCATGGGCACAAATCTGCTTATTTTACAAACTTTCTATAATTGAAATGTAACCTTTTGCAGGCTCTGCGCCAATCTCGCGACCCCTGAACGGCTGACCTAGATAACATAAAAATCGCTCGTATATGTCAATAAGAGTTATAGAGACAGAAAGAACGAAAGGGGTAGTGCATAAACGAACTAATGGGTTAGCAGGGCAATGGAAATGCACTTTGGCCACGTGAGAAGTGTCAGACACAGTGTCGTACTCAACGACGAACACCAGCGACACATCCCAACTCCTTCGGGCATACGAAGCGAGTCTACAGCATCCACGCGTTGAACACCTGAACCTGAATCATTCCAGCATCAGTCTTCTATATTATTCAATCCGGCTGGTTGGTTTCTCGCTCGTTTGTGGATGCAGCACCAAGCTTCGTCGTGTGCTTTTAGATAGGATACGTACGTTTCGTTCCAAACAGGGTTGGGCTCTATTTTTAAGAGATCCACTCTCTCCCGTGGAAGCCGGTGTAATCGCGTGATACTGCCACTGTTGCTGTTTCTGGAGCTTACACACACACACACCCACACATTTGTTAACACGGGACGAGACGCTTCACGTCTCGCTTCGATTTTGCCCGTAGTCTACTCGACTCGGCCAGTCTTTTGATCGATATTATTGTTCTGTTAAATGTGAGATTCTACATTTGCTTTTTTGTTATATTCTTTTTATAATTAAAATATTGTTGTGCAAAGTGAAAAGTGCCTCGAGTTATTTACGAGTCTCTCTCCTCTCCCCCCCCCCCCCCACGACTCGTTTCTACGACTGAGTAGCCCGCGAATCGGGTAAATAAAGTGAATTTTTTACCTCTTGGCCCTTCAGGCATTAATAGAAGGGCCTGGCGCCTTAGTGCATAATTTTTGTGTATTTCAGGGTGTCGAATTTATTGAGCGATTCTCCGAGATAACTACCCGAATTATCTCGGAATAAAGAATCGTGTCACAATATATATACTAGGATATCGTTGTGGCTCGCGTGCTGCGTGCGCTCGCATTGAGGGACTTAAAATAATTCGGGCTCAGGGTCCATTGAGGGACTTAGAGTAATCCGGGCCAGGGCCTGATGTTGGATTTAAAATAATCCGGACTTGGGATCTCACAGACCCTCCCTAAATTTTTCTAAGTCCCTCGATCCGTGACACGGTGGCGGCGGCGGCGAAACTTTTATATAATATGGAGAGATATATTATTATATATATTAATGCGCTATAAATCACATCAGATTTGCCTCAACTTCTTTTGACGTTTTCGTGTGTGCCTAAGCTTACAAACTACGAATATGATGATTAAACCGATGCCGAAAGGCTATTTTCGTAAAAATTTGAGATCAAAGTGCGTTCGAAACTGACATGACATTGACCTTCTTTTTTAAGGTTATCCAATGGTTATTTGGTACCACATCCGGATTTTATTTGATTTTTTTTGCGTTTTCGAGTGTGTCTGAGCTCACAAACGAACAATATATAAACTATATACATATATAGCTTGAGACATTACAATACTAAACATTACGATTACATTACGATATAGAGTAAGTGGCCTTCAGAGCATGTGTGTATGGTTAAAATTTGAAGAATTTTCAAAATCTACACAGTTCTTAAAGTTTACTCACAATTTGTTTTTATTAGTAATTTATTAATCACAGTTGTAATTTAAAATTTAATTAAAATTGATTTTTTTAAATTGATCTTTTTATTCTTTTTTTGTTATTGAATTCAAAATTAAAATTTTTTAAACAGATCGGAAATCAAGAACAAAATTGATATTATGGAAAAAATTATGACATTGAAAAAAATATGGCAATTTTCAGTATCATTCTAATCGCCAGAGATGTAAAAAAATATTTCAAGATCTGGTATGGTGGTTTATTTCCGGCTGAAGGTGGGTTGACTGGTGTGAACGAAGGTCTATGTGTCAGTTGAATATATTCTCGAATCTCAAAAATGTCAAAAATTGTTTTTAAGATTTTCATATTAGATTATTCAGAATGATAAAAAAATATCGATAAAAGTGAACTATAAAAATGTTACAGATGTGCGTGCTTGCGTGACACAAATTCATTTGACTAACTTTTAAACTATTCGACCGAATCAGCTTAAATTTAAATAACATATACAGTACTGCCTAATCTTTAATTGGTAAAATTTCGGAAATATTTATCAACACATTTAATTTTTATAATAATTTGTTAATTCGCAAAAAAAATATATATATATATATATATATATGAATGCTTTATCTGTAACGAATTTTGATCCATCGGGCTGACATTTAGTATTAAAATGGTAGAAATTGATGCGACCTTTGGTATTCAATTTTGGCCAAATCTGAAATGCTTTGCGTTTATTAATTAAAACGCAATGCGTTGCTCGAGGAATGATCACCTATACGGAAAAAACGACTCCGTTATGGTAACAAAAAAAAATAGTTGGACCCAACGAAGTGACTTAGTGCTTTGAGAGACAGTCGATTATTTGGTTGAATCAACTTTTTTTCTAGGTGGTTGGCTCCGATCGTCGCTTGAACTAAATAGTTAGTTGGGCCAACTACTATTTTGGCCCCAACTATCTTACTTTATTTGATGACGAATAAAATTCGTTGTGTGACTTATTTAAGTCAACTAAGTCGGAATGGTAAATTTGACTAATATCTGGTCTGGTTACACCGACTAACCGGATGGTTGTGGCAACAAATTTTCTCTCAACTAATGAATAGTTAGTCAGCCCACCGAAGCCGTTTTTTCTGTGTAGTGTCACGAAAAGTGAACAAAGTCAGGACATTAATGCGAATATATAAACTTAATAAATAATCTCTCTATATTATAAAAAGATCTCGCCGCCGCTGTGTAGTATATAGAGGGAATTCTATGTCAGAGGGGCCCCCCTGGGCCGGAATTTTCAAAGTCCCTTCATGCGCAACATTTTTTCAAAACTTCCAAAATTTTCAAGTTGGCCATGGAATTATGAGCGAGTCGTTTCAAGTTGGCCATGGAATTTTGAGCGAGTTGTTTCAAGTTGGCCATAGAATTTTGAGCGAGTGGTTTCAAGTTGGCCATGGAATTTCGAGCGAGTCGTTCCAAGTTTGTCATGGAATTAAATTCAGATTTAGAGTTAAAGTTCGAGTTGGAGGCAATCAAAGAAATCGAGCTTAGAGTAAAAATTGCAGTTAGAATTAGGGCTAAAGTTGGAGAAAATCCCGGGCTTGGGTGGTCATTGAGAGATTTGGAAAAATCTGAACTACTAGAATTAGTTTGAGTTGGAAACAATAAAAAAAAAAACCGGGCCATCAGAAACCAAAAACCTCAGCAAAAATTGCTAAGCTGTTTACCGAAATGTCTAAATTCTCCGTGAAACATTTTTTATTACCGACCGAGCCGTAATAAAACTCCCATCTACCATTTATTCAATTCAGATTTAGACTCAATTCACATTTCAATTGCCTTTAATTCCAACTTTAACTCTAAATCTGAATTGAATCTAAACTCTAACTCTCACAAATAGATATGGCAAACATTCGACTAAGATTGCAAAGTGAGGTTTTTTCATTCAACAAAAATTTCATTCATTCGTGGCTCGGAAATTAGTTATTCGAAATTCTATCATATAAGCCAGCATAAAGAATTATAACAATTGGATATGGACGTCATTTGACTAAAATTGCGTAAAAAGAGGTATACCACGTCATTATTCTGATTGTCACATTTCTCGAATGGACAAAAAGCGGGAAGGGGAGGGGAGCACGCGAAGCACACGAGGGTACGAAGGACGAACAGAGAGGGGGGGGGGGCTAAGCCCCCTCCCCCCGGAGGTTGGCGCCCGGCGAGCGCAGGGGGTTGAAGTCCCCGTATTGTAAAAGAAAATAATCTAGGGATCGGGTGCCCAGCGCCCGATCGCTAGTATATACATATAGGCAGACAGCAGAGGCACTAAGATACCGAGGAGTGCGACCTATAGCACTTGTCTTCGACGCTGTCCCGTCTTAGGTTTTCTTTACCAGCGCCATACCGGTCATTCACTATATATAGCCCATATATTATATGCATACACCTTTTTTCTCTCTATGGAATTGTCGGCGACAAACTTGCTACGCTTACGAATCCGAATAAGAGATATTTACTTCGGATTCAGAGAAGCGAAATTGCGGGCTGTACAAAATTGATCGAAAGTGGCTGTGGGTGCGTCCGTAGAAAATTGACGAAAGCTGCTGGCAATAATCCTCGTAAATCTCTATCTTTTTCGCTTCGCAGAGTTTTGAAAAAAAAAATTATCTCGGAATCGGAGGGAATTTACAAGAGCTGATGATAATATTTTTTACTGGAATGTAGATCGGCATTTGACGTATGCGACAATGAGCTGCTGCCGGATGCAACCTGCCACACGATGCCACGTTGAATATATGCATGATGCTGGACGTAACAGCAGGCGTAAACGAGGCCTATATCATATTCGGAAAGAAAAGTCGTTAGTGGCCCCTTGGCTGACGGCCAGTATCCGATTCCAAGAATGTAACAGATTTGTCACGTCGCTCCTCTCCACATGCACCAACGAGTGCGAGCGAGATCGGGATAATCGCATTTACCTCCCTATTTGAAGTAAAACGTAAGTAGCCAAGTGACACGGATTTTCAGTGTGCCAAGGCTCATTTCCGATAATCCTGTTTCTCGCTTACTCCTCGTGTTTGCCGCGCGACCTTTCAACTCTTCTACGTGCTCGTGGAATATATACGTTTCTGAGATTTCGCACATCGCTGTAGAAGTTTTAAGCTTGCGTACCAAACTAGAGCAAGTTAGTAGAATGCCCTTCAAAACTGACAAATAATTCATCATTTATTCTACATACCTGAAACTCGATGATATTTAGGCATATATATTTTTTAAATTCACGCTAATAATTTATGCGTACAATATGGTAATGACTCCGGTCTCTAAAACTTTAATGAATATTCTACTTGATCTACGATATGCCATTTTTATTTCTAAACAGTCGATGAAACACTATTTACCAAACTAGAGTGAGGACACAAGGGTGCTTCTGCGTCCGTGCCGCTTTATGAATTGAACTTTTGGAATTTGACATGAATTTCAACGTATGAACTTGGTGCCTTGGATTTGGTGTGTCTGACGACACCGCCGAATGTAAGTTTATGATCATTTAATCACCATCAAAGGTGATGAAACACGGAGAAATTTACTCAATTCAAGTCAGAATTATATGCGCAGTTTTATTCTCATTATTATTATTTTTTCTTTTCAAGGCCCTTTCGGCGCATAGTCGTCAAATCGCAGATATTATATTCAATATATTATACACTCGGCATTGCACTCATCCAACACCGAGAAAACATAAATTTCGAGATAAAATATATAAAACAGATATAGCAAGAAATTACTTAGCTCGGAGTTCGTCGTGATACATATATCGATGGCTCAATTTTATCCTTTGGTAGGAAATCTTCGACACATGACCCGAGGTAGGAGAGATTCGTCCGTCGGACGTCGAATAAAATTCGGACCAAAGATGCGACGTTTCTTAGTCGGTGTTAGCAGGAAGAAAGAGGTCGAGAGACCGTTGCGACGTCGGAGCACGATCTTTCCGATCTTCGCGCATGCACTCGAGCACTAATTGTTTGTACACAGACCTCGCATAAGGCATACATACGACACCAATTTCCGACTTGGCTCGAGCGCGGGAATAAGAAATTACACACAGCTCTTACACGACCAGTCACAAGCATGCATAAAACAGTGACAATGACTGCGCGATTTTCGAGATGTTTCGAGCCACGAACTCTTTAGAAGAGAATTAGGGTAACCAGACGCGCTAGCACAAGGGCCTGAAATACATTTGCGGTGCTGCTCTCTCATAAATCTAAAAGTTCACGGGCGTTTCAGCGCCCGCCCCCCTTATCTATGTAGTAGCGTTCAATTGGCCCAGTACTTGGCATATGTTGGTAGCCAGTCTCTCAGTAATACCGTGTCAACAGATACCAGCTAAGGCTTATTGCTGAGCAACTATGTCCCATCACAAAATGCCTCCCATAATTTTAATAACGTTATTCTATTATTATAAATAGAAGTAAATCATCCACGGATGCAATTTCTTCGATAGCTTTCGGGAAAGTGATGTTAGCGGGGTTTGAACCCAAGACGTAGCTAATCTACCTTAGTATTTAAAGAGCATGCTAATCACTAGACTAAGCTGATTATGTCGATTTCTTATACTTTGAGTCTGCGATTGAATCTACGATAACGATCTTAGGGATATCAGATGGATTTGTATGAAATAGTATACACGGTGGCTTCAAAAATGGGGCCACTGATTAAAGAACTCAAATCTGAATTCAGAAATTCAAAATGGGGGATCCCATATAGCGGTCCTAATGGCATAAAGTTATATAATCTGTATGAGACACGGAACAGAAAACGTTTTTAAGTCTCCGGTTACATATCTGTACTAGGGTGTGTCGAAAAAAACTTTTTTTTTTTTTAATTTTGCATCGTTTTAAACTATCGTTTTAAACTATCGTCTCGAACTATCGTCTCGAACTATCGTCTCGAACTATCGTCTCGAACTATCGTTTCGAACTATCGTTTTAAACTATCGTTTCAAACTATCGTTTTAAACTATCGTTTGTACCTTTCAACAACAAGGGTTGGTCAATTAATAGTTTAAACTGATGCAAAATGAAATTTTTTCCTCCGACACACCCTAATCTGTACTCAAAATTCAGAAAAAAATTGCGAATCTAATATGGCGGGTCGAGTACAAAAAGTGACTCTACTTACATAACACTAAGTATTCAGGTTTCTTACAACAGTTTATTACCAATCTTAACTCCAAAATGAAGGATAACAAATGGTTGATCCAAAATGGCCAAGTGTGAAAGCTCGTTTGAGGAAATTTGTTTTAGGTAAGGAAATATGTTTTATTCTGGACGTCGTTAGTTTGCCGATGGTGCGTGATATTGATGTCAATCATTGACATCGGGGCCACTGTCCATCTCTGCCCACGAATCGCTGCCATGCATGAGAAACCTGTTGGAACTTAGGTAATGGCCCCCAACATTGGAACACTGCTTTCAGCTTTTACTCAGTCAGTAAGCATTAATCACTGCTGGTAGCAATCTCTGGTTTGATGTTTAACCGATACTGGTAGCCGACGGTTCATAGCCATTACTCGTTGTGTGTCCGCGTCGATAGATGGCGCTCGGAGAGCGGCCGGGGAGTACTGTAGCCGTGATGCCGGCGCGACGGGACACTCTTCGCTTGGTCGTGATGGCGATCCACAGTGATGGAGATCTATTGGTTTATTCCGTGCATAATCCCATGTCCCACTCACTTCACGATCTTACAACATTACTCGGAGCCAACACCGGGAGCCAGTGCTGGTTCGGAGGATAACCAGTGGTGGCAGCCAACGGTTTGCAACCGTTACTTAGCCATTGGTATTATTGTTGCTGCTGGCGCTCATTACATGGGTTGTCAAATTTCACACCAAACTGATCTTGTTTGCCACGGACATTCCTAGCAACCAATCACAGCAGTAATAAAACGATCACGATGGTTTCGATAAAATATCACTACTGGGAACTTATCAGAGGAGGTTTACCGGTATATCGATTGACGTGGTTGGTGCCAACGTTTCATGCTCGCTGTAACTTCTTTCGCCAGGTCATTCGTTATAGACAACTTCGTTTTAAATCTGATTTAGTGTACGTAAAATATAATTCTCTTTGGACGTGCTGCAGTGCTGACGATTCTATGTGGAATCTGATAGGCTATCTAATAAATCAGCGAATACAATCGATAGTAGGAACTGCTACCTGATCATCGGCACCGAATAGGATCCTCCGTTCGAGCGCGGTTCTGGGTAGATTGAATTACAGTTAACGATTGCAGTTTCTCAACGTGAACGTGAAGTGTAAAGCCCAACATTTTTACTTATCTTGCCTTTATTTTGAGACGAAAGCAGCGACTGAGACGATCCGAAAATCGGAAAACCGAATCCTCTAATCGTCCGATAGAATTTTTTTTAAACAGTCTATACTGCACAACGCCTGAAACTGTACTAAAACAGGCCTAAGGAAGGACCACTACTTTTTTACCGTAGACTGGAAATGTAAGTGGGGTGATTGCTGTTATATGTAAAAAAGTACATTTTCGCATAAGACATCGTTTTGTAAAAATTACTTACTTATTACACAAAAGTGACCGTGCAAGTCAACGTCATGCTTTGCAACTAACAGAACAGCCGGTAGAACATTTGGCCTGCCCTTGTTTAACAATGCAATTAGAAATTCAAAGCGTTGCAGCAGGAGTACATTCAGCGTAGTTAAGGCCCTGTCAGGGCCTGATTTCTGCGTGATGCAATGCTGAAAATTTCCATTCGGGAACACACGTCTAACTGTTCAGACTATATTGGATCCACAAGAAGTCGATTCACACGTTTAATGTGGCTGCTCGCAGCCGAAACGTTTCTAGTGTATATGGTCTATCAGTATTAACAATTGAGAAAATGTTTGGTCGAATAATGGCCATCACTAGTATAAGTAGGCACGAGTTTCATTGAGCGGGTCCTGCCTTCGTTTTTAGGCATTCACGTTTTGAAAAAACGCACAAAAGTGCCTATCAAACCCGCGTTCCACCGGGCCTAATTACCTTTTTATAGGTTAATGTTAATTTAATTTTAATAAATCTTTTTTTTTACAGCACATTTTTTTAAACACAGTCAAATACATATTCTTGGTGTATCGGAACATAGATTTTTTATTAATAAATGATTTTTCTCATGAAAATCAGCTTTTTTGTTACCCGGACGTGCGTATTACATGGTAACTTTGGTCCGAATGGACCGAACGAGCTAAAATTTGGATCATTTTTTATCTTCACAATGAAGAAGTATGCACAATTATTATAGTAATTTTTCTATTTATTTATATAGGCATTTACCTTAAAAAATTATCCATTACAGGTACGCATATGTGTACGGCTTGCTAAATTTTCACCAAATTGATAAATTTGAACAAGATTCGCAGCGTACTTGTATTTTACCTAAATGCAAATAATTTTTTCTTCATTTTGCTTCTAGAGAATTCTAAAGTAGTGATTACCTAACAAGGTAAAAAGCAGATATTTAATTTTTATTGATTTAGTACTTACGACAGTAAAAATATTGTTTGTCTTAAAAAATCATTTAGGAAAATCGTATAGGAAAATCGATAACAACGAAATCTTCGGCATCGGTCGACTCACACCCCGAGTTACGATTTGCCAAACTTCCATCTAAGAAAATAAAAATATTACAGGCTGTCACGTCGAAGCTTCTTAACATCAACTAATTAAAAAATCAAATCACACTACATATTATACATTATATTAAGGCAAAACAATTGATTTTTTAGCTTCCTTATTGTTTCATTCATTAAATGAATTTGTATACTTCAATTGAAATACCAATTCATAAATATTATACAAACTTTAAGAATAAGTTAACATTACTTAAACACAACATTCGTACATCATATTTATCACTGAAATTTATCTAATTTACAAAATTTTGTTCGACACGTATATTTTTATCAATTATTTTGTTTGTTAATTTACACTGGCACTCGTATTTGCTATGTTATTGTCTATTATAATTTCTAAATTGTCACCTGTCGAAAAGAGACACAGCAGCATCCTGAAACAACTACATTCACGTCCCTTACCGACTGCGACGGATCTTGCCGACAACGACGATGAAGCGCGAAAATAAAAAATAAAAAGTTCAATTCTCAAGAAAGAATCCGCTCCACCAATAACTGCGTAGCAAACTTAATAATAGAATATTTTACAATTTGTATTTCCAAAAAAATACATAGCATCGAAAACTATGAGATATTTTAATAATGTGAAACAATAAGAATTAAAAGTAAAAATAAAAAAGTTAAAGATTAAATAATCAGAATATGCATAAATTATTATAAATATTAGATACTCTTGATCTTAAATATCAAGAGGAAACGCAAACGCATCAATGGCAGCGAGTTTGCACCTATTTACCATCACTTCATGTACTAAGGGCTGCTCAGCGCCAGAGGCAGCAATTTGCGCCAGTAATATAAGTTTATTAGGCCTACTGGTGACACAACTTTCCTTCGATTTATCATATATCGAATGGTAAAACAAAAACGCGCTATATTATCTACTTCAAAGAGTTGTGGAAATGATAATACTTATACTCTCAATACTTACTCTTCATGAAAACTCTATTGACAATTATTAAAAAAACGATGTTGGTTAACATGGTAACCCAAAGTGCGACATGTAAATCATACGAGGTGTAAAACGCGTCGTTCAAACCATGTAGAACGCGAAGCGCAATGCCCGTTAACGAAACGCGCAATGCGACCTCCAAACTATACAGAACGTGAAGCGCGGCGTCCGGAGCTATACGGAGCGTGAACGCCACGGCCGGACCATACGGATGCGAAGCGCGACGGTCAGAGCGAGTGCCTTAAAAATGTCCCGAAGGACCTCTTTTTGGGGAGTTTGGGAGGCGGAGCCCCCCAACAAACAACCCGGTGCCCTGTAGGGGCGACTGGGTTGCTTGTTTTCATATTACGATAGTTACCGGTGCGGTGGTCTAGTGATTAGAGTACTGGCTTCTAAACTAGAGCATCGGTAGGTCGCGGGTTCGATTCCCGGTGCCGTCGAAAATTTTCGTCGAAAAATAATAACATGTACGCGATGAAGCTCCAGATGTGTGCGTGAGACACACACAGGTAACTGTGGGGGTCACATGTATACAGCTGTAGTCTGTGTTTACATTCTCGACTAAAATCGTGACGTAGCTCCGGTGGCGTGCGTCGAACTCAAGACCGGCTATATCGGCATAAGGTTTTTCCGCAATGTTTTCCTATGCCCTTGGCAGAAATGCTATGGCAAATGCGATATAGAGGGGGAAGTCAGATGCGGCCGCATGGGAGCCTGGTTACTGATCCGGACCAGGCCCTCAGGGGGGACTGGCTACTGACCCGGGCCGACCCTGTAATAGGCGTAATGCCTGCAGACGGGGGGGAATGCGAATTAAAAAAAAATATTGCGACAGTTGGAAGATGGTTATTTTCCAACTTCCGAAAAATCAACTGTAAATCAACCTTTTATGTTCGGTTTAAGGGCATACGGCTAGAATAAGGAAACCCGTAGGGGCGACCGGGTTGCGTGTCCTTGCTCGAACAGGCTTGAATAAAGCGCTGAGTTTTCTGTAAACTTCAGCCTCACGAGGTTTCGCTAGGCTCGAGCCACTCAAGTTTTCGGTAGATTCAATACGCTCGACTTTTCGGTAGATTCGATGTTTTCGGTAAGCTTGAACAGCTCTAATTTTCTTAACACGGTGCAATCTAATTCTGGTTAGTCTAACGCAAGGATTCGTCCATAATGAACTTTATTTGTTAATATGCCAACTTTTTTGTTGTATTCCACGAACTGTGTTTCACTTTTATTAAATTCGTTACATTTATTTGAGGGCTCTCATTTTCATACGGGTAACTCACAAATCCGAATACTCGGACTATTTGTACGTGATCGATTTGAAGTTCAAATCCGGATAACTCGGATATCCGAGCAGTTTGAATTGCGCGGGTAGTCCGGGTGATGCGGGTAGTCCGAGTATCAGGGTAGTTCGTCAATCTTTGACACGATCAATGAAAAGAACGTTCCAGTAACGATATTATCAACATTTTATTAATAAGTCAATAAAGTATTACGCAGAGAAAAAAAATTTCCTTAATTCGCGCAAATATTTACCCATGAAATAATATACTTAATTTTGACTACTATAATTTATTTGAATAATCTCAAATGCAGCCAAAAGTAGTTACCTTCAAACAAAGAAACATTTCTTAAAACAAGTGGATCGCTATTGGTCTCAAGACACACAAAGTGAAATGTAACCTATAAAATAACATGTTGCTTTAAAATTGAAAGCGTGGCAGAGTTAATTAACAAAAAATGTTTAAAAGGAAGGTAAGGAATGAAAGTTCAATCGATAATTTGTTTTGGTGGAAACTTCAAAACGTCAGTGGAGTGTTGAGTGTGTTTGTCAGTCAGTATAAACTTTCGAAAAAGTAATGAAATTCTTAAAAAAACCCTTTCGGGTAAAAATTTTAGACACGTACATTTTCGTGATAGATATCAATGTTCCAAAAAATATCTTCAGTGACATTACTGTTTACCTCAAAAATACGGTCCATCTAAAAAAAAATCACTGGGTAAATAGACTAGACCAATATTTATTACTGTCTACTGTGAAAAATTGTTTGAAATGAACTGAAAACATCTGCAGCATCTTCAGCCAAGTACATGTGAAAAATACTAGAACAGTGTTATTGTTTATCTCAAAAAGTACAGTGGACAAAAGTTTGGAACGGTATAAAATTTACACGTAAAATCAGTTTCAACGTTAAATTGAAACTTCTGCAGCATATATTGACAAGTACACGTGTAGTATATTAAAATATCTTTTTTTATAGGAAATAAAAATAAAACTCACTTCAGATCAATCACATTTAAAAACCAAAATATTCAAATAAAACAGGCAGCCAAAATATATAAATCCATCTGCAGACCGCTAATTGAGTACGGCCACATTATACTCATTAACTGTAAAAAATCGGCAATTAAAAAAACGAAAACCGCCGAAACAAGCGCCATTCGCAGCCTAACACGCATCAGACATCCAGCAAATCCACTCTACAACCCTCCCAACACTCTTCTTTACAATACTACAGGAATCACACCCATAATGACAAGAGCTCGTGAACTAACAAAACGATTTGCAATTGCACAAATAGAGAATTTACAACCGCTAGCCATAGAACCACAACAAAATATAATCCGAAAACACAAATACCCCACACACACAACATATCAACACCTTGAAACAATGGCAAACGAATAAAAAGTTTATAAAAAAAAAGGGAGAGACCCATGTTTTAACGTAATATAATATAAGACAGCAAATTAATACAGAAAATCCAGGCTGAAGGACCGCGGTCGATGGCCAATTGGCAATACATGGCAACAAATCAAAATTATATGTAAATACAAATGTTACAACGATAAATGTATGTAATGTCAATAAATTCACAATGTATGTATGTGTAAAAATAAAATTAGCAAATGAATGAAAAGTTGATTACAAAAATAAATCAGTACTTGGCGAGTTAGCAAAATGCAGTTAACCGAACCATTTTGGATATTTATATCAAAAGTAAGCAAAAAACTCGCCATGTACTGAGGTGTAATTTTTTATATGATTGGACCAACTCCAAAAAGGATTGGAAATTTTTTTCAGTTTTTTTTATTGGAATTTTTTTGCGATTTTTCAAAGCTAACATATCGTTGGCCCAAAATTAAAAATCTGAAAAAATTATCAAAAATTCTGCATCAAATAACAACATTTTTGAGCTTAAAACCAAAGTAAGGAGGGTTTCGCTTCTATTTTTTTTTCTATAAAAAACTATTCAAAAATTTAGCAACGAAAGAGAAAACGTTATCAAATTTTTTTTAAATATTGCTTTTTTAAAAGGTGATTCATAAAAAATATGTGTAGAATGTAACGTTAAAAAAGCATATCTGGAAAGAAAATGTCCGGTGCATGTATATGTGCAAATGTAGGCGTGTGTGTCTATGGGTGTGTATGTCGTGAAAGGGCATGAACACGAAAGCGGTCTCAACTTTTCAGCAATCTACCTGAAATTTGGGACGCATGTCCCAAATTTAGTGAATGATTGCTAAACTAGATTGCTATTGAAATCGGCCTCAATCGATTAACAGGAAAATAAGCTATCAAGATTTAAACTTTCTCCCTCTAAAATCGAAAAAGTTTAATCACAATAATCTTGATAGCTTATTTTCCTGTTATGATTATCGATTAAGTATAGCTTTAGCCGTGAGTTAGGAATGGATTGAATTGCTTCGGCGAAGGGAAGAAAAGCCGTCAATCGCCGAAGAAATTCTATCCATTCCTAACTAACAGCAAAAGCTACACCAAACTAATAGTTTTATGTTAATCGATTAAGGCCGATTTCAATAGCAATCTTCTTTTGTGATGATTCGAAATGTGTCCCAAATTTGAGCTAGATTGCTGAAAATTTGAGACCGTTTTCGTGTTCACGGCCTTTGACGAAATACATATTTCAGAGAAAGCAATATTTTAGGAAAATTTGATAACTTTTCCTCTTTCGTTTCTAAATTTTTGAATAACTTTTTATAGAAAGAATATAAAAGTGGAATTGGCCCACTTTGGTTTCAGGCTCAAAAATTTTGTTATTTCATGTAGAATTCTTGAGCATTTTTTCAGATTTTTAAATTTGGACCAACGATATGTTGGTTCGAAAAATCGCAAAAAAAATTGAAATAAAAAAATCTGAAAACATTTTTCAGTACTTTTTGGCGTTGGACCAATCATATAACAAATTTTCGACCAAATCCGAGAGGTCGAATCGATATGGATTGCCTCAAATATAAAAGAAATACTTTAATTTTACTTCACAGAGGTTATACAATCCAGCGCAGTAACAGCAAATTTCAAGTACAATACTACATTACTTTCTATGCGCACCGCTTGCGATTTTACGAGAGAGTTTGGAAAATATGAAGCCAAGAGGTTCATAATATTTAAAACCCATTGCTCATTTTCAATATACCAGTATTTGTCAATAACGAATGTATCTGAAAATTGATATACGGTATATTCATGGAAAGTTTATATCCCGGTATATTAATTTTTAATAAAAAATTTCTCACAGTGTAACACACATTTGTGAAAAATAATAATTTCCAAAGCAATCTGGTTTTTTTGGGTAGAGAAAATTCTGCAAAAATTTATACGTATTCAGTAGAATTAAAATATCATTTTTATTTTAAAAAAAAAGTATTAGAAAATAATAAGTTAGGTTGACGGATAATTTGTTGAACGATTGTTCTTTTTACCTGCCTATTTGTTGATAACATGTTGGAACTATTATTATGCACATAAAATCTTTCCAGCACCTTTCATATGCTTGATTTATTTTCCATTGAGAAGCCTTCGAAATTCTCTCCGCATTACTTACTTTCGAGGGCGTTTAGCACCACTTAGCGCCATAACTACCTTAATTAATCAGGCAGCCGTACTCGACGAAATTTATAAAGAACAAATTGTGTACTGTTCAAATTACTCGGACTACCCGAAATACCCAGACTACCCGGACTACCCGAACCTTGATCGACTCTGGATAGTTTCGGGTAAACCGAATATCCGATCTCGAAGTGTCAGATTCGCTCGGTCCGGATCATTCGGATTTTTCAAATAACCGAAAAAGTCCTAATTCAGTTCATCTGAAAGTCAAATTATTAATTTTGAGCTTGAAATGAGTTGCAAATCAGAACATTGTATATTGCTTCTTTATTATTTTCAACTTTTAAAAAATGAACCTTCATAAACAAGAATTATATGCATCGTTTTTTGCTTCCTTATAGGGCAAGCTTTGTATAGAGTTGAAAATAATTAGAAAGCAATTTGCAAAGTTAAATTTTGCACCTTTTTTTCAACCATAACTTTTCAAAATAAATATTGTATAATTTTTGAGACCCTCGGAATATTTATTCATATTTGATATTCAAAAAACAATCCATTGAGTTCATTGCTTAAATAATTCCTATAGAGATTGGATAAAAACATGTGCAAAACATAAAAATAATTAAATAGCAATTTGAAAGTTGCCACTTCACATACTGGTTCATTTTTTCTTTAATTCATAGTGCCGTAGGATTTTGACTGGTCAACCGATCTTTGTTCCATTTGTACTTGAACCTCAAGCGATGCTTAGTCCATATGTGGATCCAATTTAAGCTACATCGGTAATAGATTTTGAAGAAATACAGATTTATGACCGCAATACTTTCATTTTGATAAATGCAAATTGTAATTTTATATGATAGCAACCGTTCCTCGGACTAAATTCATCATCGATAAGCACTCATCACGTGGAGAATTGCCGGGTACTTCAGAATTTACAAGAGATACAGCGCTCACGGACATAGGAGAAACAACTGGAATTACAACAAAATTAAAAATCACTACCTATTCTCGCCAAATTTATCATGTACTATGATTTAATGTTACTTCATTTGTGTACAAAGTTTCAGCCTGATATTTTGTAATTAACAAAAATTATATTGTATAATTAATGAATGTTCTGACATAGAAATATTGGAAAATTGGTTTTTTTTTTTCATAATGACAAATTATTTATATGTAACAATATACACGATCGCAAAAAATGGAGTGTTTTTATCAATGGAATTTTGTGGCTTAATCATTATAAGGCTTAATCATTATAAGGAGCAAGCAAGTTATTAATAGTTTTGCCAGACAAGGGTTTCATAAGGCAATTCTAGTTCTCCATTGCAAAACCGGTGATCGTTTATCCATCTTCATGGGAAATTAAGGTTTTTTGTATTTTTGTTAGCTTAGTAGTTGTGGGCTTTTTTCATAATCTTCTTTCTATGTTAGCACACACCTATCTTCCCCCTCCATTTTGGTTATGCACACAGCACGAATAAAGATTTCCCGAAGAGGATCCGAATTTTAGATCGAAACGTGGAAAAGGAATTTTTTTTCTTTGGTCCCTCACTTTACTGTTTACTACACGTACCAAATTAATTACATACGAAACATAACCAAGTGATCGAGGCATTTTTTTTCAACTTCGACATATTCTTGTTTCAAGAATAGTATTAAACAAGTGAATAATTGCGGAAGGGGTTGCATATAGAGGGCGTAGGATTTGGAAAGCTTAGCCTTTCCCTTTGTCCGCCACGTTCTTTATCTCTGTTTTTGCTCTTTTGTAAAGTCAGAGAGATAGTACGTTGGCTGGGTTAGCACTCGACGCTCACGAGAGTAAAGAGAAAGCTCACAAGCTAACAGCTCAGTTTTCTCTAGACCGGGCAGTACTCACACGTACGATCATACACACGCGTCTAATAGCACTAGAAAGTCGAGGGTTGCAAGTGAAATAAACGTGTTGAGTGTGAGCGCCACGATGTGTCTGCAGGCGGGTGCACTGCATCGGCAGCTACATGGATCGTGGTGGCGGCGGCATCTCGCCTCGACGTGTGAGAAGGGAAACAGGTGTCAGGCCGTTCATCCAGCCACGGCCGCGCTCATACTTTTATCACTGCATACACATGCTGTTACTGCAGCAATGCGCGTTGGCTAACGATACGCCCCTACCTACCCTTCGCTTCCATAGTTTTACCTATACCAACGAAAGATTGTGGATGTTATTATGATCTCTCTCTCTCTCTCTCTCTCTCTCTCTCTCATGCATATAAAGTTCCGAGAGAGCAAACACGCGTGCAAACGTGCCGCGTATATTTATCGTTACTCGAGCGAAGCAGTAACAGCCGACCAGCATCTCTGTAACGCTGGAATAAAGAGGCTGTGCCACGTTATTACGACTATCATCATCATTATTGGCTCGTCACACTCACAACGATGCCCAACCGCATCGTCTGTTCGTCTGTTTGTTGTTTTAGGCGATGCGGTGCTCTGAAAGGCCTACGTCGCTGAGTTGCTGTATGAACTGGGTCTTAAATGGATCAACAAGCATCGTAAAAATCAGATTTATGATAGAGATTTTTATTTTTAGAGGATTAGTTTTAATGTATTAGCGCTAATGGGTCATCAATTAATCCATAATTTCCTCAAAATCCATCTTTAATAAAATCAATTAATCCATAATGCTCCGAAAGATCCATCTACGAAATGCGCGGAAGAAAATAAATTTTGTTCAGCAAATGCTGCTTTGAAAATAATCAAGGTTTTACACAAAGCATGAAGCTATAGTGAATTAGTTTCGCAATGCCAAAAACGCTATTTTTTTAAAACGCTCAACCGCTTTCTGAATAGATCTTGTAGGAAGCTTTTTATTATTAGATCGGAGGCTTCTCATGAGTAGACTACAGGAATAGTGGTGGCACGCTTTAATCCCGGAAGAACTAGAATACAGTACCGGAAAAGGCGAAGGAAACGTGCGAATAAAGAATAAATACAAATCCTTGAAAAAAGTTGCCACTGGCTTATTTGCAACATTCGACTTTCTCATCACATTCGTTACTGGCGTGACGTTCTTATCGTGAATTTATTGGAGTATACACGAAGAAAAAGAAGTAGTTAGGCCAACTCAGTTTGAATGAGTTGGTCAGAAATGAGTTGCTACAAGTATGTGCTCGGTGCCTTCAACAATCTCGAGAAGTTGTCGTGACAACGCAAAATGAGTTAACACGAGATAGTTGGCATAAGCAATCTTAATACTTGCCACAACTCATTAAAAATAGTATTTCATTCTGTGATTGGGATAACTCATTTGTAAAAATTATCTTCACCACTTTCAGTTGTTGTCCAAACCACGTCCGATTTGTTGGATCAAGACACGTATTAATAGTTATGGCAACTACTTAAAGAATCAAAGTAACGTTTATATTAGTTCTTATTACTTATTTGTGTATTACAATAGCACATGACGACAGTAGTTCTAACAACTACTTCAGAGATGCGGGTAACTCGGCAGTGAGTTCGACCAACTCACTAGAGAGACCGCGTAACGCTTCTGTGAGTTTGTGCACCTCTTCCGTGAGATCGCGCAACCGCTTTAAACTAACGCAACGAGCGCTCGCAGCCTAACATTCTTTCTGTTAATCGGTACGTCTGATAATCGCAGCGTGTCTAACAACTATTCTCTCGAAGTTTCCCATCATTATTAGCCATAGACATTTTTTGCAAAAAAATACTATCGTTAAAAAAAAAGTTTAATTTTTAACTTGTCGCAGCCTCCAGATCATAAACGGTGACAAAATTTTAGAATTCGATGTCTCACATCATCTGTCGGATATGGTATTCTAAGATAACTGGATGAAGCTATAATTTTAAATGTATAATTGAATGTGTTTTTATTAAGAACTCACTATCTATTTAGTTAATAGTTACTCTTCTCGTAGAATGACCTCTTCGGCAGATGAAACAAGACATCAAACACTATAACCTCAAACCGTCTCAATTTCTTTGACTGCAATTTCAGACTGAATTAACTTTATCAACGGTAACTCCAAACCGTATCGATTTGATCAGGTATATAATATCAAACCACATTAACTGTATCGACTATATGTGACAATTCATTGCATTTAAAAAAAAAAGAGGGATACGCACAACTTTTACGGATAGCCGGGTCAAATCGTGTTCTTTTTGTCAAGTGAGATGAGCAACTGGTGGGTTCCATGAAACCGTAATAGATGATCACTGCAAACCACTCTATGCAACTAAATGAAAGTAGTTGTCTCAACTTACAAAATTCGCGGTTGTACGGTCTTACGAAAAGTGAGTCCGTGCAACTACTTCTTCGGTGGGCCCAACTACTTTTTTTGTTCTTCGACGAACTGTACTAATATAAATTTGCGGAATTTTGTGCATTATTTGAAATCTACGTTTCTCGCTGTAATTCATTACGATCGCACTTTTAAATTCAAGTTCAGTCGACGACGCTCCCTCGCAAGTTCGTACCTAATCAAGAGATGCGGTAGCGTTTCGACGCAAGGTTTCAAAAGAATCTGTATACCGCCTGACAAGACTCCTCACGACACAAGACGCTAGCGCTACTCCTATTATCTGAAACATCGACCCTTTTTCGTTTACTACGAAATCTAACTGGAATTATCTGAGTCAAAACGTCGCGGACGCCAAATGAGTCAGGTTCGATAATTTCTAATTTTTTTTCTCTATCTAATGAGCTTTGTTTCAATCAAATCGGTGCCCGCAATGTTAATATCTGGCCACGTACGATTCAGAATCTTTCAAAACTTTTTCATTTCTGTCCGCCCTCACACAACGTTGAATGCGATTTTGTCCGATCGATATACGTGTATGGCGCGTACCGGTGCACTCACATGTCGTCTGTAACTCTAATTATCTAATATATATAACTCTATTATTAATTGTAGTTAATTTTTTTCCTTCTTTTTAATTAGACCTGTTGCGATAAAATCGGGTCCCGAAATGATGATATCTGGCAAAATTTCGCTTTTGTCCGAACTCACACATCGAAACGAATTTGTCCGATTGCATGTACCTGTGCGTACGCGTGAAGAAAAGACGCATACAACATTAGCTAGCAGCGACCGCACGGTCTTACATACAGGTCTTGCAACGAAGGTGCCGGCGGTGGTCCTCTTAGCGTCGAATTTCGGTAATTCCGATTTCCGCCGCGAGGTGCGCCACTCGTACAGGGGTCGACAGAGATAGAAACAGTTTCCGTCTGTCTCTCTCTCTCGGATGAGGCGCATGCGCCGCCGATTAGCCCAAACCCCAACGTTGTCTACAATGTCTGATGCTGCTAAATAAAACAAACTTTATGAAAAAACGATAATTATGAACCGAAACGATGAATAATCTCGATTGTGGACATCTTTGCGTCACTAAGCTTGCAAAATCCAAGTCGTTGCTGATGAACTTAAGCGATATTCATGCCTCAGACTATCAAAGAAGTTTGTACGAGTGGAAAAGTAGGAGACTCGTATCCGCGATATTGTGCGATCGATTCCCATGGTTAACACTTTTTTTTATGATATAAAAGTTAATTGAATACATATTAAATGACGTCATTTTTTTAAATTCCTAATTGCATGCTGCGTTTATTAGTTAATTACCGTAATTAATCAGAATCAAGAACAAAGTAACATTTTTATGCCTAGTATAAATAAGATATTATATATTTTATTATATTTATCGATCATAGCGCTTTACAATACAATACGATTTCCGAAACACTGATAAGTTTTTTTTTACCGGCTTTGATTATTTAGGCTATGTAACCTGCAGTTTGGCGGTTACGTGTGGTTTGGAGAGGGAGAGGGAACCCCTACACTAGTGGCGACGCGCTGTAGCGAAATTCCGAACTAAAAGCTTTGGACAGTAAGAGTGCCTATCCCCACCACTAGAAATCGCCGTCGTTGCAAGACCTGTATGTAAGACCGTGGAAGGAGTAAAGATATTGGATTAGGCTTCAATATTGAAACCAGGATTTGAATGCAGAAAGCATACACCAAATTGCATTGCCTTCTATGGATTTTTCCAAAAGTTATTGCACGTTCAGACATACAGACATCAGACAGACAGAAGAGAGTAAATGTGTTTATTGGAATCTATGACACTTAAAACATGTATTTCAATCTAAATCTAGGAGTCAATTTTTTTTATTGCAATACTTTCTCTTTTTCCACATATTTCGTATGTAATGAAGACTGGAAACATACTTGAACGAAAAAAATAGAAGGAATCATTTCTCCATCATGGGCCTAGATTTGAATATTGGGTTTTCATTGTAACATTTTCGTGATTCGTTGTGACGGAATCGAAGGAATGTTCAATCCTTTAGGTTGGAGGCATTGGAAAAAAAATTAAAACGTTTTCATTGAAAAAATCATTGCAAATTGTGCTGAATTACGCATATTTACACGCATCACACACCTAGTCATGTAGATCGATATGATTTTTCTACTTGAGGTTAGATTTTGTTTCATTTTTTTCATTTATTATTTTATCAATTAAACACATTTGATAATGACGTTCTAAAAAAAATTACAAATACGATATTCGATGTAATGAATAATACGAAAAAGTTAGAAAAAGCATGGAGTCGATCCGCTTTTTTTCTTGTAAAATACCGTGAAAACTCTCCATATGCACCAGACTATTGTTCAGGTAGGTCTATTAATCGGCTGTGCAAGTATGATGACAGTTTACGTATTACAGCGAAATGTTTTCTGGTTTATCTATGCATTGTAACACTCGATTAGAACTTGTCGAATTTACGCTGGAGTGCCCGACCCACCATCGCTTTTGCCGTTTGACATAAGCGAACAATTTCAATGCCTCACGAAACTGGCGACGCATTACAGAACGAACAAATCGATGAAAATCCATTTCGCAAATGTCGTCCGTAAATTTTTTAATATACTAGAGTTAGGCCGACACGGGCGCCCGTGCTATTTGTCCCTTTAGATGAGTTTTAACATTTAACATAAACGAAAAATTTCAATGCACGGCTACCGGCGAATCATGGCACGAATAAATGATGACAATGAGCAACCAACTTTTTAGAAGCGGATAGAGAGATAGCGATAGACGAGAGAAACAAAACGTGAAACATACTTGGGTGAGCGACATATTGAGATTCCTTCACGGACAAAAATTAATAGTTGACACAATCAAAATATTGATTAACACAACCAACCAATTGGTTTAATTCCCCTACGATTTAGTTTGGTTATAAAAGAACAAAGAAATAGTGTCTTATTAATCGTGTTATTTTTTATAAAAAAAAGATACTGAAGAATACCACAATTTTTGCTGCTTGGTATTACTAAGCACCGCATATCGTTCCTCGGAAGGCACAATTAAAGCTTTGAAAACATCGAAATTGAGGTCATATCTATATACTTCGAATGTTATTCTGAAACATAAGATTTCCTGTGTTGGCTTCCATGTGTAAATGAATTGTATATAGTTAAGGTTACGATTGGAACTGGTTGCGGCAAAAAATTGATCAGTTGTCGCAACTAATTGTAGAAAGCTCCCCGTGAAGAAAAATATTAGGGTTACCCTAAGATAACTTAGGGCCCTATTAATAGGCTTTAATGTGAACACCATAAACGGGATCTCCATATCACTCCCAATTACGGACCTACTAAGGAAACTGTAGGGTTTCATTGCCGATATTTAAAGAGACTATATTCGGGCAATCAATTGAGGGCCCAGTCCGGCTTAATCATGGCACCAAGCATGGAATCTAGAGTAAAGGAGGACGAACAGGCCTATAAAACGGCACAAAAACGCGAAACGCGTACGATAGGGGCGCTTTTGTCAACAGAGTCCACAGGTGTGAAGTGAGCTATGAGAAGCCGATACAAAGCAAGTGTAATGCTAATGCCTATCCATTTTCATTTTAGAGCAACCTACTGAAATGAAATATACCGAGATATACCTCGAATACCATATACGGTATAACTAGATTGAGACGGTATAAAACATTTATACGATGCTACGACATATGCCGTCAATTCCATGCACAGTATATCTAATTTGACACCGTATACATATACAATTTCCAGGATAGCTCAATATACAGTTATTGCGGTGCACGGTATATTCAAATCGACACGGTATATATAGTTTCCAAAAGCCCGAACATCCCAATTTCGGATAAAATCCGACTTTGCATCCACAAACCGCCCAGATGCTTAGATACGAAGACCGACTTTATCGAACCTCATTTTTAATGTAATGATTGTTTTAATGTCCGGCATCTCAAAAATAGTTCATACCGTTGAGCTGGATTTGGTTATACTGTGCACAGCACTCACTGTATATCTAGACCGTGCTAGAAACCCGGGCAAGATGTGTCACCGACTTTTTAACCGATATTCAACTGAGTCTCGTTTAGCACGCCCCTGTTTCACCTAGTTTAAGTAACGTTTTAACCGATTTTTTTTAAAGCCATTTTTATCGGTGAATTAACCGATTGTAACACGACACAAAATTGTGGTTTGTGTGAAATGTCTGTATGTGTATGTGTGTGTGCGCGCACATTTCGTTGTTAACCGAAAAACAAGCTATGTTTTTCTGAAAAATTTCCGAAATTTTCCACAGATTTATCAGAAATTTTCTTCACACTTAGACGACCACTTAAAAAGATATTCGGTACAAATTTAACACCAATCGGTCGAGTGGTTCAAATTTTATGGCATTTTGAATTATTTGAAAAATCTCGTTCGAGCGCTTGCTCGTGCAAATTACTAGGTATGGAGTTTCAATTTAGCTTACATATGGACTATCATTACACAATTTTTGAGTAACAATTCTACACAAATCGGTCAAGCGGTAAAAATTTTACGTCACTTTGAATCTGTATAAAAATGTCTTCCAAGTGTAAACAAGCCTGCAAAGTAGAACCTTGCGAATTGCTTCCTCATTATTTTTGCTTTCTACAAAGCTTCGAGGTAGCTTTGTATTTTTATTTTGACAAATGCGCAGAATATAACGAATTTTTGATATGCGATTTGCAAAAATATCTTGAGTGTAGTAGATGGTTTTATGCCAAACACATATCCGAAATTCGTTATTTCGCGCACATTTTTGAAAATAAAAAAATCAAAACAAAATAAATAAGAAATCTGAGACAATTCATACGCGTTCAAATAAATTAACATATCATTTTCATTTTAAAAAGTTAGGTTGACTGCTTATTTGTTGAACAATTGTTTTTTTCACTAATTTTTTAATAAGATTTTGGAATTATTATTATGTGAAATCAATCTTTCCAGCACGTTTGATATCGATAATTCTTTTCCGATTTTTATCTCATCGGGAAGTAATCGAAATTTTCTCTAAAACTCACGATTGGCGGGACTGTACCTATCATACACCCTTGAAGCTGGTAACACAGGGGGCTAATCGGGCGACTTATCGTTTCTGGGTTAAAAAGTCGGTTAACTTCAATTATTTCCGGTCAACGCTGTGGTGACACAACTTCTCAGGGAAATATTAAATACCGTGTCAATTTAATTATACCGCGTATAGTATTTCCTCGGTATTCACGGTATATATGCGCCGTACTAGAAAAAATTAGGGACCGTTTGAATTTGGTTATAACGTATACGGCACTCACGGTATAATAATTGCGCTCAGGAGGCAATTATACATCATCGCTCCAGTGTGGAAAAAGCTTACTTAGAGCGCGGGCTTGCTTGTATATAATTATTTGAGTCCGTTTTTAAGTGATTATCTACGCATCCATGCTTTTGCTGGGATGTTCATTCGCTTAATGGTTAAGGGCATTTCTATTTTCGATAACGCATTACTTGATATGGGCTTCAAGTACCGTTTGCGGGATACCGTACACAGATACCTGCCGCAAGTCATGCTCACCACAACCGACAATGACAAATAGTATATACTGTACACGGTGTACCGTATACGATGTATACCGTGTTACGTTATATCCACGAAACATAAAATACAAAACGACACGAAATATGGATATGCCGTATACGCTGAATGGTGCGATGGTGTCGATGGACACTTTATTTTTTCAAATAAATAAAAGGTAAATATCTAAAGACTATTTTTATACAAATTATGACGAAATATAAAACCTGCGTGGAGTTAACAATTTCTATTTTATTGTACCATTACAGTTTATTTGAAATCGTATAATTATTCTGTTAAACGTAATATTCACTTGTGATCAACTTTAAAGTTGTACGCTGTATTCAAATTTCAAATGCCGGCGCCCACCGCATTACGTTCTTGCTATCTTCACGTTCAGTGGCCCACCATTTTGATCTTTAGCAGTTACCGTGCCGCATACAGGAATTTTTTGGAAACATTTCTGTATCCAGTTTTACGGACGCTCTCAAAAGCCCTGTTTGTCCTCCTTTACTCTAGGCTCCATGGCATCAAGTAAATAAATTAATAATAATTTCGCCACCCCAGGGCCTCATGAGGCAGTTCCAGGTTGCTACGGCGGAGTTTAATAAGGGCTTGATATGGTATTGACTCAAAGACCTAGTCAGGCTTAATTATGGGACCAAATAAAACAGTTAATAATAATTTTGCCAGATAAGGGCCTCATCAGGCAATTCTAGGTTTCCATGGCGAAGTTCAATAAGGGCTTGATAGGGTAATTGCTTAAGGGCCGAGTCAGGCTTCATCATGATACCAAGTAAACTAATTAATCATAATTTTGCCAAATAAGGATCTCATGAGGCCATGGTGAAGTTTAATGAGGCCTTGATAAGGTAATTAATTGAAGGCCTTATATGGCAATCAGAGGTTTTCATGGCAAAATTGGTAGTCACCTATCCAATTAATGACCGCCAAAGTCAGCCAGGAGGTCACCCATTCTAATACTGGCCCTCAGGTCAGTCAGACAGTCACGCACCTACATACAAACGAACTAATTCACGCAAACAATAAAACAAGCAATTTTGTGGAATATAATTATAGATGACAACAACGGTATAATCTACCCTATTCGATGAAATCAATTTCTGAAATCAAATAACTAAATGTGCTTTTATTCTTACACATCAGACGCAGTCACATAAATCGATCAAGTTCCGACTATATTACATTAGTTTTATATCATATTTCATATTAAAGTCATTCAAATAGACAAAAGAAATTGCATATTCATATGATTTGAATTGGCGAGAGAGCTAAGGCGCGGCGCAACTACACCATCCGGAGGGTTCTAGGTTCGATTCCCGTCAATGGAAAAAAAGTAATATGTTTTTCCAGTGATTAATATGTATCAGCGTGTAGAGAAACAAGAAATATCTCATTAAAAGTGCAGCATTACTCAACTAAATAATAACAAATATATATTTTTTTATTTAATTTCTTCAATATTTTATAAAGAACTTAATAAGGCAGCCTTAAAAGGTCCTCATTATTTTGCCTTTAACGGCTCTTAACATTAAGCCTTCAAAGCTCCCGAAGAAAAAATCGTGACCATCATGTGGGAAACTTTTTGAGGCTTCCACATAAGGCCCCTAAGAGAATTAGGGAATATCAATCGTAGCCTTCGAAGAAGCCTGATAAGATTTCTTCACGGGTCGGGTACAACGAATTGAAAATGTTATTGTCACAAGAAATCTCTAATTTCTGCGCGTAAATAAAAATACCAAACCCTCGATGACAAATATGAACGAATAATAGACAGTGTGACGGCGCTCCATTGCATATAAGAAGACGATTCGAATGAGAGAAATATATAGGTGTCATCAGCTCTTTTACCTAGTACCTGAATAATCCGGGTTCGATTCCCGGTGATCGTCATGCTTTTTCTCCCTTCGATACTTCGTCAGTCCATCCGCAATGCCAATATCTATACTTCCCCAAACTCTCCGCTTGGTTATTACAATAGTGATTGGAGGAAATAAAACGTTTAAAAGAAAGACAATTATAATAACATTTTGAAAAGCACAGTGATAACATTGCCCGGCCACAGTTGGTAGGGGATCGCTTCCGAGTTACAACTCTACAAGAAAGCAAGCTTTTGCAAAGAGATGTGAGCTATTGTTTGCGAAAGCAAACAATAGCTCACATCTCTCCTAGAAAACATTTTTACCAAGTCAAACCGCTGCCTAGATCCGAACTCTAT
This sequence comes from Tromatobia lineatoria, assembly GCA_949699805.1. NCBI lineage: Eukaryota > Metazoa > Arthropoda > Insecta > Hymenoptera > Ichneumonidae > Tromatobia > Tromatobia lineatoria. Next base: position 17,454,957 of record OX453035.1, read on the forward strand.
CGTGTGATAGAGTTCCGATTGAAGTCTCAGTTAATATCCGAGGGAAAACCAAAAACGGAGACCAGGATAGACTCACGACTGAATCACCGAAATCCGCGGATCGTCCGGCATGGAATCTAAGACAGTATAGGTGTGAATCCGAAATAGACTTAAAGATAGACTTTGCAATTGATCCGCCTATCAGCCAGGTGTGGTGTCCCGAAGACTGTTGAACATCTCCGGTGGTGTCCGGGAAAGTTTTTTTTGCGTTCTAGATGAAATCCAGATTGAGTCCCGGATGGAGCGATGGACTTCAGAATAGACTTCGGGATCGGATTAAAAGCCGAAGCTTACCCGAGTAGAATTTCTGTCACGGGTGTCTGAGGACGTGGTATCCTATACCCACTAGTTGGGTCTCACAAGCAATTTTGTCGCTTGGAGCGTAATTAACAATGGCGATTGGTTAGGGCAACCGCTTATTTGATTCCGTGCGTGGACGATACCCTTTTTGAAATAATGATTGAATAAAATTATTCACATTATTGCATTATGACAGGTTTAGACGATAGTTATAGCAATTAATATGTAATTGATATATTTTCGCAATTTATTTTAGAAACATGTCCATTTTTTTTAATGGTAAAGAAGATTATAGAAATGATATGAACAATCAATGCAAGTCGAGGTTGAATAATTTGATAGACGGAAAATTATGCAACAATGACTCGAATTATTTCTACTATAAGAAACGATATACTTCTGGATATCGTTAAAAAATACATTTTATTACATATGTAGTTGATATAATAATATAATTTTTTGGCAGCTCTTGAACCAAACGTCTTATTGAATAAATTTCACACTGAAAGAACAATATACAATATAGTTCAAGCAACAATAACTTTACTTCACAACAATAAAAAAACTATACTTTCACCGTACAATATAGTACCGAGGAGGAACGTTTTATATTTTATAATTATGACAATGACGAAAAATAATAGCTGCAAATATAATGACAGCTCAACTACTCAAAATCATACTAGCCAGTACAATTGATATAATCGTTCCTCCTGGCAATTATAGTATTATAGTAGGATCTACTATTCTACTGTATTTTTCTCTCAGTGTAATTTCTTTTTTGGAATAATTTTTTTTCCGTCCCTGACCACAGGACGTCTTTATGTTCATTTTATTTTATTTCCACTTCTAACCAATGTATATTTTGATAGAACGCGACGCTTCTGATCTACTCGTTCGATCGATATAAATAAGAAGCCTTGATTGCTGACCGTCAGGAGGGTTAGCTTCATCATTGGAGCACATTTAAATATAGATTATGGTAGTTTGCATTGTGCCTACGAGCTTCACGAGAGACCCACGCTAATTTCGCGCGCTATTATAAGAGTGGCGGTGTTTATTTATACATGCTACGGATCTCCTCGTTCCGCGAGACCCCCCCCCCCCCGCCCCGGTAGGTGCAAGGTGATAAAGCGCATCCCTCGCGTGTCACATGCGATGCCAAAAGCGAACAGTCTTCCGAAGAACATCATCGAGTATGTGAGCAAAGGAAAGCACCGCTGGAGTAAAAAGCACGCTTAGTTTTCGGGAGGAGGCGGGTTATTCACCATCGGGTCTTACGAAAGGAAGGGGTTAAGGAAATATCTATATGAGAAATGGGGGGTCGATGATCAGCGAGGTAGAAACCCAGAATGGGTGGGCGTTCAATACCACGGGTTCACGATGGATTGACAATTATCGTTTTCAGCAGCGTGGGATACGCAATCACGTCGAATGATTGGAACCTCATTATCTCCTTTCCGAAGGAGCCTACATCATCGCACCAACTCCTCTACCCTATGCACTAACTCGGCTTAGTCCTGAATACTGTCTCATCAGCCGTCCCAGTGTTTGTGCCCTTTTATCAACAAAATTGACCTACGAAATTTAATACGAGCGCTTGAAAATAATGTTGAACCAAGGACAAAAAACAAATTACTTGTTACGTGATTCATTGGACTCCCGTTTATGAAGGAGCATTTTCCATGAAGTGAATCATGTTTTTCCGATTTCTTTAAGATTCTGCTAATACTAAACCTCTTATTCTTTAAGACATACATCTTGAACAGATGAAAACAAATAAAATAAGTAACCCAAGTCCAAACAAACAAGCGACCCAAGTCGCTTGAGTTGTCTAGCTGCTGCAATCCTTTTTACCGACTGACCACCCACGTAGAAAAAAAGAATATCTTCGAGAATCTTTTCAAGAATCTTGAAACGAATCCCGTATAGGATCCGGAGGAAGATTCTTTTCAAGATTCTTTACAGGATTCAAGATTCTTTTCAAGATTCTTTACAGGATTCAAGATTCTTTTCAAGATTCTTTACAGGATTCAAGATTCTTTTCAAGATTCTTTACAGGATTCAAGATTCTTTTCAAGATTCTTTACAGGATTCAAGATTCTTTTCAAGATTCTTTACAGGATTCAAGATTCTTTTCAAGATTCTTTTGAAAATTGTTTTTTCAGCTTGATTTAATTGATCAGTCATATTTGGTTGGTCAGATCCGGAAAACGGCGTGATCTGATCAGATTGTAGCGATAAAATTGGGGGGGAAAAAAAATAAAAATAAAAATAAAAAATGTCGATCGCGGGACTCGAACCCAGGCCGGTCACCGTATTAGGCTGTTAGGATGATATGGCCACTCTGCCATATCATCTTTCTTGGATATTAGTAAAATCAAATAGTATATAAGTGTCACCTGCTTTTTTTAGGACTTAGTTTTTTTTCCGAAAATTACGGATCGATGCACGTTACCACTTTGCTCTGTTTTACAGTATCTGGTACAATTCAAAATTCATCCTTGACAATCAGGGATTGCTTTCTCATAGACGAAACTTTGTTTTCGAGGAAACATACTTTTCCAGATTTTTATGTCAGGTCACTAAAAATGGTCCAAAACGTCGAGAAAAGTGGATTAGAAAAAATAAATAATTAAATTCCGTAAACCAAAACCTGTAAAGACATGATCGTGCATCGATCCATAATTTTCGGAAAAAAAAACTAAGTCCTAAAAAAAAGCAGGTGACACTTATATACTATTTGATTTCACTTTCATCCACGAAAGGTGATATTGCAGAGTGGCTAAGATAACGGCCTAATACGGTGAGCGGCCTGGGTTCGAGTCCCGCGATCGACATTTTTATTTTTTAAATATTTTTTTATATTTTTTTTCCCAATTTTATCGCTACAATCTGATCAGATCACGCCGTTTTCCGGATTTGACCAATCAAATATGACTGGTCAATTAAATCAAGCTGAAAAAACAATTTTCAAAAGAATCTTGAAAAGAATCTTGAATCCTGTAAAGAATCTTCCTCCGGATCCTATACGGGATTCTTTTCAAGATTCTTTTCAAGATTCTTCTAAAGATTTTTGGAAAGATTCTCGAAAAGATTCTTTTTTTCTACGCGGGCACTGTGTCACATACCCTTAAGAAGCTGTGGTATTTCTATCACCACAACTTAAAATTTAAAACCCGTTTTTGCCGAAACTAATAAGCAGCCAAGGCTTGAATTTTGAACGAATTTGCGGAATTATGGCTGAAATGGGCTAAACTAATCCTTACTCAATAGTTTGTGCGGAAGAACCAAAACATAAAAAAGGGCGGGTGAGGTGCGAGGGACACAGCCCGATAGGCGTTTAACATTGGGCGATGAAATTTTCAGCGATGTATTACTGGTTCTTACAAGTTTGTCCAATTTATTGTTTAGAGCTACAAAGTGCATATTTCAATAACCTAGTTTTTATTATTGTTTTAAAACACTATACTCTCGTGAATGATGGGGGTGAAAATGCTATTGTTCGTGCGGTTACACAAAACACAGACGGAAATGTGGATTTTGACGGGCAAACATATGTATATGAATAAAAGCAGTACTAAATACATTTACAAGCGTTGGTAAAATATGACAAGAAAACAGGATTAAATTCACAATATTTATATTGAACACAAAGTTTCCAAAAAAACGGTAAAGATTGGGAATAGATATGTTTTAGGATTTTTGTGTATAGGTTACGTACACTCATATTTCATCCATTGGATATGGATTATCAACTGCCATTATAATTAAAGTGTACAAGTAAAATAAATAGGTAAAATAATTTTATAAACTCTAAGGATTTAATTATTTTAGTATTTCGTGTTATATAATAACAAGCACGTAATGGTTTTTTGAAGACGAAAGTATTATAATTGTTATAAAAATGCATTTGATTCAATCTAAATATTCCAATTTCTTTGTGTTAGCTAATCACTAATAGGTGAGGGCCTCAAAAACTATTTCGAGGTCGTCTTTAAGTACAAACATTTTGTCATGCTCTGTTTATTTTGTCATGGTCCAGTGTACCAGCCAATCAGCGCGTTTTTTATCGATCGGCCGGTCAAGTAAAAAACCGGGAGGATGGTATCCTAAATCGGGTTAACATGATCTCTGTTTAAGTTATTCGCGTGTTTCAATGTTTAAATTCTAAATGTTTAATTTCTACCTTCTTGATGTTTTTGAGCGTAACAACCTTGGGTAGGCGCTAATATTGCAGTTTCTTTGTATTGAATCGAATGACCAGTGTCCATCCAATGTTCAACTAGGGCTGGCTGAGAAAAGTTACCGTTTTTAATACACCATCGGTGTTCTTCAATGCGTGTACTGATTTTCCTCCCAGTTTCTTCTACGTAAAGTTCTCCGAACGCATAGGGAATCTTGAATAACATGTACATTTCATACATTCAAGACGCACATCAATAAGTTTTACTAGGGTTTACAATATCTTCCAAAAGTTATTGCGTTTCTGGGCGGTACACACAACCCTAAGGACAGATAGACAGTCAAAAAAAGATAATTTTTTTTTTCATAATGTAGGACGCTCAAAGCGCTTATTTGGACTAAAATTGGAGAGTACATTTTTTTTATGGTCTATTTTTTATTGGCTTAGTAAAAGTTACCATTTCTGAAATCCTGACTCACAGAGTTCACTTGAGAATAGCATTGCTAAAGGGGGAATATTGAATATAGTTGGAAGTAAACACAATATCATAAAGAGTTAAAAGTCAATTGTATAAATTATTCTATCGTTAGATGTCTGCTCCTGTTATGCAGTCAGTACAGAAATGTTCGAAACTGTAGAGAAAATACAAAGGTGTGAATCACTAGAGAAATGAATTTTTACGTGGTGCACTCAAACTCATTGGTTCGGAAGTGCGCGCTTGTCGAGTTTAGCAGTATCTTGTCTACTGAATGCCCCCCCCCCCCCCCCCCCCCCGACAGCGACTTCGTGTTTTCTTTGCTTGCGATGAATTCGTAAAACTGTACATAGCGTTCGTTGAATTTTGTGCTGCAGTTGAAGCTCTTTTACTTTCTTCCGCCGCGAAAATTTCATCACAGTGCAACATTGTAACTGCAGGAGAAGTAGGAGATTCGAGAAAATTGATAGGTACAGATCGTAGATACGGAGAACACGGAGCAAGCGAGCGTATAGAGGAGAGACGTCGAGAAGCGTCTACGTGCCTCTCGCACAAGTCGTTTTACTTTCGCGTCACGTACCCGGACGTCCGGCGTCGCTCGCCCTCCAGCTCTCTTGCAGCTCACTGGTCGCTGTGGCGTGCGCCAGAGTTTCATCGCTCGCTCACCCTCGTAAATGTATCCCTGTCAGGAGCATCGTACACAATCTTCTACGGACTTTACGAGCGCACTATGATCCTCGAGCACACACATTTCATTTACCCTCATCTAACCGTTTCGTTTTAAAGCCACTTAATCAGTAAAGTTTGTGTACCATCTAACCGTGTCGTTTTAAAGTCAATTAATCAGTAAAGTTTGTGTACCAATGAAAAGCAAACTAACTCGGAGGTACATGCATTAGGGGACGCATTCAGTGAATTGGGTGACATATGCTGACCGCTATTTGGAATATGGGAGATACTGCACGATATTGCACCGTTACAAATTTTATGGAATCTTTAACAGTGGTTGAAAAAATGGATTGAAGGTTCATTTAATCATTGCTTCTGTTGTTTGAAAAATATTTACAAGGAAACATTGGTTTTGTCGCTCGCTCATTCTCGTAAATGCATCCTCGTCAGGAGCATCGTACAAAATCTTCGACGAACTCTACAACTGCACTATCGCCTTCAAGCTCACAATGGCCGTTTTCTCCACTCCTAACTCTGTCATGTTAAAGCGAATTAAACATTTCTCCTATCAATAGAAAAAGAACAATCTAATTCGGCGATACGTGCTCCGGAGGGACATGTTCAGTGAACTGGGCAACAGATACTAACTGCCTGATCTATATCTCGGATATAGAATATTATTCGTAGCACGATGACCGTTGTAATGTTTCATGTATGTTTTCCGAATTCGGTAAGCAAGTGGGCTAACCACAGCATATATACAACGACATTCGAGATCGTAATTGGCGAAAATCGGTTGGAAGATTCAAATTTTACAGCCCTTTGAAAATGTTGAGATAAGTCTACCTCTATGAGGGAGGAATTTTCTAAGAGTCTATTGGAGACATTTTTTTAATATACCTGGTGACGATATTATTTTAAAGAACCAAAATTCACGATCGCGGGTTGCCGCGCATGTGTTTAGAAAATATAAATAATGCGCTGAGATCCAGAGACATATTTTGTAGGTAAATCGAGAAGCAAGATGATAGAATAAAAATTAAAACTGTCATAAAAAATCGAATCAAAATTGTCTCACTCTCTAACTGTGTTTGGAAGCTTCGTTTGCATCAGTACTATTCTAGAGATTTTTTTTTTTTGGAAAAACGGCCGAATTTTTCTAAGTCCCTGAATTTCGGCAGTCGATTTTGCGAGTGCGTGAAGCCCGCGAGCCACAGTCACATCCTACATCTTTTACATAAGTCCCATACATAAAATATATATACATCAGGGTGTGTCGAAATTTTTTTTTTCTTTTTTCTTTTGCATCGTTTTAATCTATAGTTTGTACCTTTAAGCAAATCTTCTCAAAATTTTTGCGTGATAAAAATTACTTAGAGGTAGCTCAAACGATGAATGGATTTCCCATTTGATTAACACGTAGATGGATGCGACTCTCAATAAATTAATGTCCCTAAATTACAGATACGATATATCGACGTTCGCGTATCTTTTTTCGTTAGCTCCAGATCATCGGGAAGAGAAAAAGTGCTTACAAATTTTTCGTTTAAATCGATAGTTTTCTAGTTATGAATTTTCGAAACTCAAAATATCGTCCTCTCCGCCCTGTAAGATCAGTTTTAATTGAAATTTTAAGATTGAGCTAAATTCTGAAGCCATTGTCTGTCGTGAAGTTTAATAATAAGTAAAATATCATTCAATACAAATTTTAGTCACAAATTTTACAAATAATGTCAAAAATGGAGAAAAAATGTCCAAATGTCGCTAAATCTCCGAACCAATCTGACATTTTGTTTGGAATCTTTATGATTTTCTTCTTTTGCAATTTTTTGATGGTTTATTGATTTTTTCTCCTTGTTTTTTCTTGATTTTTTACATTTTTTCTCGATTTTTCTCCATTTTAAACATTATTTATAAAATTTGTGACCCAGTCTAAAAAATTTTTCAGTCGCTTCATAATGTTTTTTCTTCTTAAATTTTTCGATGTTTTGTTGAATTTTTTCTCAATTTTTGGTCCAATTTGACAGGTTTATCAAACGTTTTGAACAAAGCTGATGAATTTTTATATTTTCCTCTTAAATATTCGATCTAATTCATCATTTTTTCGTATTGACAAACAAATTTGAAACATCCGTTTAACAGTTGAATGAAATTTAACTTATAATTAAACTTCACGACCGACAATGGCTCCAGAATTTACCTGAAACTTAAAATTTCAATTGAAACTGATCTTACATGCACTGTTAAAAAAATTTATTGTAAAATTACAAAACTTTCGTTGGAAGTTTTTATCCGCGAGAACTATTGTAAATTTCATGTGCGTTCGAAACATAAATTTAAAGTCGTAGTACAGAAAAAAAAGTGTCCAATATTTGTAATTTTAGAATACTGAAGTACTGGAAATTTACCACAAACGCACAAGATTTTTCTTTTATCAAAGTATTGTAAATTTCATATGCGTTCGAAACATAAATTTAAAGTCGAAGTACCGGAAAAAAGTGTCTAATATTTGTAATTTTCAAATACCGAAGTACTGTAAATTTACCACAAACGCAAAATATTTTTTTATTAAAGTATTGTAAATTTCATATGCGTTCGAAACATAAATTTAAAGTCGCAGTACCGAAAAAAGTGTCTAATATTTGTAATTTCAGAATACTGAAGTACTGTAAATTTACCACAAACGCACACTATTTTTCCTTTATTAAAGTATTGTAAATTTCATGCGTTCGAAACATAAATCTGAAGTCGTGGTGCCAAAAAAAAGTGTAATATTTGTAATTTTAGAATACTGAAGTACTGTAAATTTACCGCAAACGCACAATATTTTTCTTTCATCAAAGTATTGTAAATTTCATATGCGTTCGGAAGGTTTTTATATTATCGAATCAGAGTTGTGAAGCCCCATTAATTCATGAAACACAGCTCGCAGTACAGTTTGTTTTGTAATTACGATTTCATAATAATAATATGTATCGATTATAATAAAACAGAGTGTAAACCTTTGAATAGCTGCAGAAAATACTAATTTTCGCTTAAATATTGGGAGAAATAGTGAAAAAAATGGAAGAGATAAGTAATACATTACTTTCTTAATGCATTACTTATGTTTCTCCATTTTTTCAACAAGATTACCATGAAATTTTATTGGAAAATAATATTGTTTGCAGCTATTCAAATGTTTACACTCTGTTTTATAATCGCTACATATTATTATTATGAAAACGTAATTACAATTTATGAATTGAATTGTAAATTTCCCATTTTTTTCTTGTAACAAGTGCATTAGTGCACAAGTTTTGTAATATTCTAATACATGGTATAAGAATCATCATTTCGTTCACCGGTTTTGTAAATTTCTTGTGACTTAGCATTGTAATTTTACTATTATTTTTAACAGTGTGGCGGAGAGGGCGATATTTTGAGCTTCGAAAAGTTATAACTAAAAAACTATCGATTTAAACGGAAAATTTGTAAGCACTTTCTCTTTTCCCAATGATCTGAAAATAACGAAAAAAGATACGCGAATGTCAATATATCGAGTCTGCAATTTAGGAACATGAATTTATTGAGAGTCGCATTCATCCACGTGTTAATCGAATGGGAAATCTATGAATCGTTTGAGCTACCTGAAAAATTTTTTATCGCGCTAAAATTTGGAGAAGAGTTGCTTAAAGGTACAAACTATAGATTAAAACGATGCAAAATGAAAATAAATAAAAAATTTCGACACACCCTAATATACATATATAAAAAGTATACATGATGTATATATTCTATCACTTTTATGTATATTCGGATACTTAAATCGATATAAATTTTTCCGTACGGCACAATACTCCACGCATAAAAAAAGGATAACACTGACCTTATAAGTTAAGTTGTGAAATTTTGAAAAATTTGTATTCCGTGCCGAGTAAAACGATCGATGCTTTTACTTAGTAGAAATTAGTAACTATATATTATTCCTCCTTCGAGACTTGAAGTATTTGCATTTGGGGTTCAGTTGGGAGAACTGACCAAACCGTAAGACTATGCAAACCTTATGCGTTGTAAGTAACAGTACTTTATATATATTCGGATTCCAACCGTGGAGTTATAACCATTGATTTACCCCGCTGCAATATTTAAAGCACGTGCAACCCTGTGGTTACAACACGAGCGCCGAATATCCGTCTAAAAATGAATGAAATGTATATGAAGCTTCATGCGCATCCATATATGTATTTTGATATACTCATGGATATTGAATCTTCAAATGCCGTTGTACAAGTCTGTATAAAAACTCTTTTATGTGCAATATAAATGTATTAGACTGTCGTATTTTTTTATAACTACTAATTGGAGTGTACATTGGATATACTTCAGTGCATGAATATCAGGGAAATATTGCGCCGTTTTCGATATATTTGTGTGATATCCTTGAGCAGCTGCTCATAAAAATGTGGATGCTGTTTCATGTACGTTTCATGAATTGTTACAGAGAATTTTTGGACAACCTTTTTTCAGTGTGTTAATTAGAACTATCGTATTTAGGTATTGTTGTGGGTGTTGTTAAAAACGTTGAATGGAATTTCAACATTTGCGAATTTATTATCCGTTAAATCGATTCGACATTAATCCGCTCATCGGAATATTCAGTTTGCTATTTGCATTAGCACATTTAGTTGTTTCTACTCAGTGAAATTATTATTTTTCTACATATTTAGCGGCGATATTGGTTGTGGCAATCAAACTTTTGCTTCATGTAGCAAAATACTATTTTAAAGTCTATTTTCGTAATGCATGATGCCGCGTAGATCAGAATATCGTCTTTGTACCTCAGACACAAAACCGGAGGCTACTTAATGCTGGGAGTGCAACCTAAAAGGGGTTCGTAGTTGCTGAGATAAGACATTTTAGCAAGACGTTGAGTACGTTGGCTAGTGCTTTCGGCGCAACGTATGAACTCCCTGGCGATAATGCTGACTATCGCCATTCTCTAGCCTCTCGTTCTTCCTTTCTCTTGTATGTCAAACTCGAACGTGCGAGCATCTGCGATCGCCGTCCATATATTTGGTCACTATATGTTACACGATAATAGGGTTATACAAAATGGAAATATGAATTTTAATCAATTTATTCGTGCCTATTTCATTGGAGTGGTTAAATATATGCATTATATAACCAATTAATGACAATGTACTCTCTCTCTTCAATTTGGCTGTAATTTTTTTAATCCTAAGTATACCCGCAGTGGAGATCGCTTTAATTTTTAAGACCCTCAAAAACCTGTTTTTTTAAAACTAACTTGTTGCTTTTTGCTGCTTTAAAAAAATTTGTAACCGAACGACCGTATTTTTTTTTATAGCTTACACAGGTGTTAAGCCTGTCTTTTAAACAAAAGAACTTTGCTTTAGTATAATCATGAAGGTATCTGACCGTGGTGTTGCGTTCTGTTGCCGCGCACATATTTCAGGGATATCTCTCTATATTATAAAAAGATCTCGCCGCCGCCGCTGTGTAGTGTATAAAGGAAATTCTATGTCAGAGGGGCCCCATGGGCCGGAATTTTCAAAGTCCCCTCATAGCCAAATTTTTTCCGAAATTTTCAAAATTTTCAATACTTCCAAAATGTCCAAAATTTCCAAAATGTCCAATATTTTTTAAATTTGTAATTTTGAGGGGGGACTAAAGCCGGGCGGGACGAAGGCGGGGGGGGGAGCAGAGAGGGGGGGGGGGCGAAGACCGCGCAGGGAGGCGAAGCCCCTCTAGTGTATATATATCCATATATGCACCCGGTGTATCGCATTTCGATCGCCTCATTGATTCGCGATAAGACGTCGCCTCTTCCTGCACCTTGCAGTGGGATGCGTTGCGAAGCCGACAATAAACAACAGAAGTCGCTTTGATGCGATCCGGTGCAAAAAGCCTACTTGGCTATAATTAGATGCTGTGCTTATCATTAAATATTAACAGCGGAATAACAGAGACTCTACTTTGTAACGTGACAACAGTGCACGAAACATTAATTGAGAAACTGTTATTTGCATCCCTTCAAAACAGAAGTGAAAAAAATCTGTGTTCGCTCTTGAGTTGTGATCCATCTCCTTCGCGTCAACCCCGAGGACAACTTATCTATCCTGGAAAGCTCTGATTCTCCGCCTGGTTCGCGTCGTTTTCATCAAGGTTCGTTACTCGTTCTCCGATGAGACCGTCTGCTCGCCGTAACGGAAGTCCAAGGAAACGAGACCTTTGATCAACATTTTGATGAGTATTCTTTTACGCACTGTGTTCTGCTCGCTTCTCATATCGATCTTGAATTTAATACTCGAAGGAAGATTGCTGCGTCCATAAAGACACCGTCGGGCTACGGACCTAATGTTACGCGTATTACCATCCGATGACGTAATACAGCCTTGGAAAGGCTTTATAAAAAACTTAACCTGCACGGAAAAAATTACTTGGTTGGAGTAACAAAAAAATTAGTTACCTCCAACCAATTGTCTTGGTTATATATGAGCCAAACGATTTCCTAGTTGCATCAACCAATGAAACTTGGTTAGATTAGATTTGTTGAAGCAACCAAGTGATTGGTCGGGCTAACTATGATTAGATCATTGGAATAACCAATATACTTGGTTGGAACAACCATTTCAATCGGCCGTTATAACCATTTTTCTTAGTTGGAACAACCCAACCCCTTGGTTGGATCAAACAATTTTCTTAGTTGAAACAACCAATCCGCTTCGTGGGATCAACTAATTTTCTTAATTGAAACAATCAATCCACCAGAGTTATGAAGCCCCATTATTTCATGAAATATAAATCGCAGTACAGTTAGTTTTGTAATTATGATTTCATAATCTTATAATATGATTATTATATTGTAATCATAATATAAGAATGCACCAACAGTTACGACGTGCATGCCGATACCGGTATAAGCAACCGGCCCATCAATGAGGTTATACATGCTTAAAGTACAAAACTGCACTCAACGCAGAATATGGGGATGAGATTTTTTTGTCCCTAGGTCTCTAAAAGTTGGACGACGATGTCCTCGTCTTCCATTGGAACTATCACTGTTTAAATGTTGATTTATAAAGCTCTTAATAACTGGAACCGGCTTCAAAAGAAAAAGCGCGCTTAAAACGTTACTAGCGGCGTTACACGACTAACGGCCGATGATGGTACTAACCAAAATAGTTAGTTGTATCTACCAATAAAATTGGTAGTCCTCAATTCTACTGAAAACATAGTCGTACCAGCAGTCATCGGAACCAATTTTCGTGGTTGGTTCTTTAGAACCACAGTAACTACAATTTCTTGGTAACGACAACTATTTTTGTTGGTTGTATGTACTAAAATATTAACCAAGTTGCCATTGGTGAGGGAACCAATTGTGCGCCATTGAATCTATGAATATAGTGGTTACACTGACCAATTTTGTTTAACGAATAAAAAATTTGTATATTTAACCAAGTCGTTTTTTCCGTGTGGCGATTCGAAAACCTTAGGTTTTTTATTGGGACGTGTTACCTTGTGAGGTGTATTTTGTGCAAGGACCGAGTTAATAACGAATGCTAGTTGGATTTGAGTCATTTTTGAGCCATATGCGTAACACAGGGATACGTCATAATCTTATATTTTTCGGAACTATTAATTCTGTATGTCGAAGAAGCTGGGACATCCACATGCGATTCCTTAGATGAAAACTATACACAAATTATTGGCTATTTATCGGCACGAAACGATATTTTCCAGCTCCATCCCTTATACCGGCAACGTGTGGATGTCATAGCTTCCGGCGAAGCTAGGACATCCACAACTGACGAAAAAGAAAATAATTGGCGCATTGAAAAAAACTTTATACGAGAATTATTGGCTATCTATCAGGTCTCGAAACAACTTAAGTTCGACCAAATCGTACGACCCCTTCAGGGACAACCACCCCGTGAGGTTAAAAACAGTTTTTTTTCAAATATCTCGTTCAAAAACGAAGCTAGGACATCCTAATAGATCTTAAAATTCATCTTGATTTATCGGATCGACATTTTCATAACGACCGATTTTACAGCTTCCCCCCTTTCATTATTAAACCATCCACTTATGCTCTATGCTTGTAACTCAGCGTACAGTGTACGTGAAGCATCGTGAGTAGTCTCAAAAATCATCTCAATTTAACAGCTCAATATTGAAGCATTGACTGATTTCACCGCTGCACCCCCTTGAAATAAAGGAAACCACCCCCTTATGCAATATTCTTATAACTCAGCAAATAATATAACTAGAGCCTCGTAACTATTCTCAAAAAGAATCTTCATTAAGCAGCTCAACAATTATGCATCGACAGATCTTACTGCTGCATCCCCTTTCTTTAAAAAACCACCCCTGTCTGCAATATAACTTAGTTATAATTCAGCCTACAATATATCTAGAGTTTTCTCCCGAACGATACGGCAGATAGAGTCCGTACTTTGATGCGATACGCGGGAGTATCGTAGAATCGGGCTAAGCTTCTAGCTCCTCATTCGATTTGGCCGTTTTTTTTTAATTGAAAAAAAAAATAGTGCGAGAGAGACAGAGCTATGTTAGAGAGAGAGAGAGACAAACTTATAGGCGTTTAGCATTACTGGGCGACGAAATTTTTGGCGGTGTATCACTGCGTTTTAAGTGTATACCCAGAGGCATCAGAAAAACTGTCCTCCCGTTTATTCGTTGCTGAGCTAGCCGGTGCGCCACTAACCGGTCACCCACCCAAGTTATGGTCCCAAAGTATGCTGCTTAACTCGTGGGATAGTCGGAGCCACCCACGGTCCCTACAACTACCAGTGTCGGGGTTCGTAGGTCAGTATTGACCTTGACAGGTCAAGAGTGATACGGAGGGAACAGACTGAGAAGAGAGTGATACACCGCCTAAAATTTCTTCGTCCAATGTTAAACGCCTATAGGTCTGCCTATCTGGAATAAAGCTTTGTCTCTCTCGCACCATTTTTCTTTCAATTTTTTTAAAAACCGGCTATATCGAATGAGGAACCAGAAGCTTAGCCCAATTTTACGATAGTCCCGCATATTGCCTGAAAATACGGATCCTATCCGCCGTACCGTTCGGGAGAAAACAGCTTCCGAAATTTGTGGGCAGGGGGGGGGGGGTGTATCACTGCCTCTTAATTAGTTGCAATGCTTTGAAGTAGTGCTACCGCGTGACGAGGCAAGACGAGACTCTGAATTTTTTTCGTATTGTATCGACAGTTCGATAAATCGATCATCTCATCATGTAACGAATACCGAGAGAAAAATTATTCATCTCCTCGCGTTAGTCTCGACAAGAAACGAAACGTTTTGTTTCGTTTGAGTAGGGTCACCGACTCAGACGACATGAGAGAAGTGAACACATTGTACACTTAGATGAAGAATAGGCAAAGCTGTTGAAACAAAAATAAAAATTACTCGATTGAATTACTTGTTTAATACTTTATACTTACATATTATGCGTCTTGATATCAAACACTTCTCTATTTTTCATGGAAATATTAACTCGACCAAAACCGATATATAGTTGATCGAATGAATTTAACATTATTTAAAGTATATATCTACCCGTGAAGAAAATTATTAGGGATGCCCTAAGATAAACTAGGGCCCTTTCAGGCTTTAATGTGGACACCCTAAAAGGCTTTTCCATGTCACTCCCAATTGGGGCCCTGATAAGGTATTTCTAGGTTTTCATGGCGAAGGATTTGATAGGGCCTTGATCACTTAAGGGCCCAGTCAGACTTAAACATGGCACCAAGTAAACAAATGAATAATAAATTCGCCAGATAAGGGTCTTATATGGCAATCCGGAGTTTCCATGGCAAAATTGGTGGTCACCTATCCGAGTAATGACCGCCAAAGTCAGCCAAGTGGTCACCCATTCTAATACTAGCCCTCAGGTCCGCCAGACAGTCACACACCTAGACACAAAAGAACTAATTCGCGCAAACAATGAAACATCTCTATTCAATATAATAAATTTCTAGGAAAAAAATTATTGAATATGCTTTTATTCTTACACATCAGACGTTATTTCTCGATTTTGCTCCATTTTTGACATTATTTGTAAAATTTGTGACCCAGTCTAAAGATTTTTTCGGACACTTCAGAATTTTTTTCTTTTTTTTCAAATTTTTTGATGCTTTATTGCATTTTTTCCCGTTTTCTTGTCAAATTTGACAGGTTTATCAAACGTTTTGAACAAAGCTGATGAATTTTTTTATTTTTCTCTTAAATATTCGATCTAATTCATCACTTTTTTTTTCGTATTTACAAACAAATTTGAAACATCTGTTTAACAGTTGAATGAAATTTCATTTATAATTAAACGTCGCGACAGGCAATGGCTCCAGAATTGACCTCAAACTTGAACTTTCAATTGAAACTGATCTTACAGGGCGGAGAGGGCGATATTCTGGGCTTCAAAAATTCATAACTAGAAAACTATTGATTTAAACGAAAAATTTGTAAGCATTTTTTCTCATCTCAATGACCTGAATATAACGAAAAAAGATACGCGAACGTCAATATATCGTATCTGTAATTAAGGGACATGAATTTATTGAGTCTAAAAAATTTTTTATCGTGCTAAATTTTTGAGAAGAGTGGCTCAAAGGTACAAACTATAAATTAAAACAATGCAAAATGAGAAAAAAAAATTCGACACACCCTAATATTCATATGATTTAAATGGCTGAGAGAGTGAAGGCGTGGCGCAACTAAACCATCCGGAGGGTTCTAGGTTCGATTCCTGTCAATGTTAAAAAAAAATTAATATGTTTTTGCAGCGATTAATATGTACCATCGTGTAGAGAAAGATGAAATATCTCATCAAAAGTGCAGCATTACTCAACTAAATAATAATAAACATATATTTCTCAATTCAATTTTTTTATTTTTTCAGTAAGGACTTAATAGGGCAGTCTTTAAAAGCCCCTAATATTTCGCCTTTAAAGGCCTTGTAAAAAAAGTGTGACCGTCCTTTGAGAAACCCTATAAGGCTTCCACATAAGACCCCTAATATAATTAAGGAAAATTAATCAGGGCCTTTGCAAAACCTTGATAAGATTTCTTCAGTGGTAGTACGTGAATAGTATATTACACTACAAGGGCAGAAAGTTTGACATGACGCGCAGTCCAGGGCTTTCAAACTTCTGCCCGTGTGGTGTATACGATGTTTCTTTATAGCCGGTCGAAAGCACGAGGAAAAAAAGTGAATGTACCCGCGTAATGATGCCTGCCCCGACATTTGCGGCACGAGCGAAGCGAGTGCTGCTGGTCGGGGGAGCAGGCATCATATAAAGAAGAAAAGAAAATATAATCATAGTTAAACAAATATATTCATTCAAATTTATTACCACTTTCGAAATTTTTTGGTTAAAGATGTATGAACATCATCGTTTATTATTAGACGTTTATTTATTTAGTAGACGAGTTTGTACCGATCGGCCGACTTCTTGGGGAACGTTTCTGATTCAATAATTGATTGTGCCTCTGCATCAAAATCCCATATTTGTCGTTAATAGAAATTCATCTGTCGAAATCATTTTGTGTCTCAAAAATAAATAAAAATATCACTTAAGCCGCTTTGTGGTCAGGTTAGATGCGCGCGTAAACATAGTCAAGTGACTGACAGCAGCAAAAAACTTTTTGCTTCTGCTGATAAAGAGCGCGTGCGTGTAGCTTTACCAATGCACGAATCTTGGACTTTCTTCACCGAAATTGACGCCGAAAGTGCGTACTTTCGACCGAGGTATAAAGAATTTTTTTTTGTAACACGTGCATGAACAGCAGTGCTTTCGATGGCAGTTAAAACAATTGATCAACGCGAGTATAGCTCGCGTTTCTCTTACTTTCGTCCTTTTGGTGTGTCACTTTCGTCCCTAGAGACGATTTCACGATCCTAGGGACGAAAGTTTGGAACGTCAGTTTTTCACCGTTCTTCCCTCAAAACTACCATCCAATGCACCACTATTCATGCACTCGTTATAAGAAATATAGTAAAGCAATTGCGATTCATGTGATCTCTGGAATGGATGATTTGAAAAAAAAAAAAAAAAAATGATTCTAGATTCAGTAAGTAAACGGCTACAGCGCGTATCATACGTTTTTTTATTCGAAAGGAAAATTACAAAATGGCGGCCATTTTTCCAAAAACTACGGAAAAGCGCGTTTTTGTTCATCGTTTTTGCAAAAAAAAAGTTACACTTAAAATTTTACAATTCGTATGATATACGCTACAGCTATAGTCATAAAGAACATGTGGTAAAATTTTGGTAACGGTCGGTTGAATAGTTTTGGGGTTTTATCAACAAGCCGTCCAAAAACGTCATTTTGAGAAAAACGCGTTTAAAGTTTGCGGTGAGTATATTAGCGCGCTCAGGTAGCTGAGTAAACGTCGCTCAAAAGTACATTTAGACTGCTCGGATTTTCATGAAATCTTAGTATGATACTTTTAAATATGTATACTTTCGAAAAATGCAATAAAAAATATTGTTTTTTCGAAAATTCTGATTAGGTTAGACCCCTTAAGTTTACAACTAAGAGCCGTTTTTTTCCAATGCATTTGAATTCCGGCAGTTTAATTTCGCATATACCATGTTGGGATAATCAACCATCAACAGTGAAAAACAAACAAAAACCAATTATGACCCGGAGATGAGTTTTCAATTAACTTTTGGGTAACTTTGCTTTATTCTTATTATCTTAAACGGAAGATTGATGAGTTTCCTTATTTCAAGGATTTGGGAGTACAACTTCCGATGTTGTTCTGCAATTCCACGACATACATTCTAACAGTTTCAGAGTCTACGGAAATTCGAAGCAGAGAAAAGCTTTTCGCGTGTACGGCTACGCATGCCAATTAACCTGTGGGTCTAATTAGCGCTAATTAGTCTGGTGCAGCGGGTGACGCTCGCCACTGAGAGCTCCAAACCGCCCAGGCGGTTCGCTACACGTTGGAATTTAAACGACGACAGGGCAGCATTGCACAACGTAAACCCAACTTGCAACTATGTATATACGTTATATGTATGTGTCTATCCATGTTTCACAACTGGGTATGAGAATTTATGTTGCTGCGAGGTGTATCCGAGAGACGAGCGGGTGCAACATCTTTCCTGGTATAGTTTAATATCTTTCCGAGTCTTTGCGGAAACTGCATGGGCTCATGAAAGAGTGAGAGAGAGACTGGTCCCTATATTCCTAAGGCATTTTAGCAGTTCGGAGGAATATGGTAGAACGCTCCCGACCCGTACGCCACGTCCCGGCCTCTTGTGACCCGGATCGCGTTGCAGCATGTCGTGTAACGTGCGAGAAAGAGTATTCTTCGATGTGTAATTCGTAGCATGTAGTATACGACATTGCTACTGCAATTCATGTTACATTATGTCCTGCACACTGCAAAAGCCTAGGCCCCCTAGCCCGGATTATTCCAAGTCCAACATCGGGCCCTGGCCCGGATTTATTGGAGCAGAAGTTGGAGCAATATTTTATATATTTTTTTTCACCATTTTTTCAAAAGCTGAAAAAACTGGACTGAAAGAATTAGAGAGTATTCCTACATGAGTATCCCTTGGGTTATGCAAAGAAATTCATCATATGTTGCGTCTCCAGTCGCTCGCTCATAAAAAACATGAAGTTCGGTGAATTTCATATGTATACAATACATGTATACAATAAAGAAATCGATCATAATTCGGCAGCAGTAGATAATTATATGGTTGTTCCCTATAACCCAAAAATTCTTTGTAAATATAAATGTCATTGTAATGTTGAATACTGTGCTTCCATTATGAGTGTCAAGTATATTTATGCGTATCTACACAAAGGGCTCGATCGAGCATATTTAAAAGTAAACAAAAAAAACAACAACAGCGATAAGAAAATTTATGATGAAAGGAGGAATCGACCTGGACACTTAAAGCTATTGAAAGGTCGACCTGGACAACAAAAACTATGGAGAAAGCGACCTGGACGTTTAAAACTATGGAGAGATCGACCTGGACACCGAAAACTCTGAAGCGGTCGACCTGTACATCGGAAACTATAGTCCAACTCTTATTGGCATATAAATAATATTATAATATTATATTGATTCAATTTAATGAATACCGGAAATTACATTTTATAATTTCAAACGATCAGCGAATAAATATATATATATATATTCTGGTGCGGATACCGGTCGGTTGAGATCACGTCCCTGCGAAAAATTAGGCTCACGCCCCTGCGAAAGATATTAGAATCACAGGAGTGCGAAAAAGGTCTTAATTTTTTGGAATATTTCAGAACTATTTCGAGATTAAAATTACGATATCAGTCCGCTGGGGAAAGCTGCGGAGGTCGTTTTGGTGTCAAACGAAATGTTTTTGCATTTAGTATTTCATTAAACCCGGAAAAAGCTTGAAAACGCTACCATTTCGTTGATATAACATATTAACCTGGAAAAAAGTGGCTAAAATGAGTTGCTCGGAGTAAAAGATACTGCGGCAGCGTCTTGTCGGTCGGTAAAGAAAATGTCGGTCGTAAGAAAAGAGAGGTAAATGTACTTGTCTCAAGACGCTGCCGCGTCTTTTGATGTTATTATTCCACTCGAAAATATTTCCAACTCTAGGTGGAGGGAAAGATTCGTGTGCTAGACTCGACGAAAATTGTACTTGGGAGCAGCAATAAACCTCAGATATCCGTTTAAGCAACAATGCAGGATATTTAATTCATCACCGGTTTCGTTCTCTGAGGATGATGTAAGATGAATCACAGAATGAGTGCCTGAATCTTATCGAGAGAAATCTCGCTAAATTCGGCGAAAGTATGAATGATAGGATTGATGCGGGAGGATCCTATATTAACAACAAAATATGACTCCAAGGTCACGTGAGAGGACTGACGTCTTTGCGTGGAGCGTCTACGCTCATAAGCAAGTGGTTTTAAGAAAAGCGTTCGTCTTTTGAACACTCGAATGGATTAATTATTCCTCAGAACGGTACGCCACGATACCCAAGTTCATCATAGGAATTCCTATTGTTGAGATAATGACTCGTGAAAAATAATCAGCAAATTTTGATTTAATAGTTTTGTTTTGCATGGAATAATAGCATCATAAAATTGATAAGAAATAGTGGAGATACATATTAGTATTTCGGAGATGTAATAAATCCTTTTCCATCTATGTCAGTATGACTCGATGAGTCTATGAATCACAGACGTGCAAAAATAGAAGAAATGGTTCGAATTGCACCATTACAATTGGTATTGTAATTGCGCGATTCATATTATGTGATTCGACAAGCTCTAGTTGTAGTGTGAATGTGTGTATCGGTGAGCGCGGCTACTGCCGAGCTATAACAGCTAAAAGATTGGCGACACGGGTAGGTGTTAGTGCGATACTAAGTCCTGCGCGCATATACGGGTGCTTGTGTTTATCTCAGTTTTCCTACACGCGCTGCTATAAGCAGTGCGTGGAGAATAACGTCGGTCTCTCTCTCTCTCTCTCTCTCTCTCTTACAAGTGTTCGAGTATACGAGATACTCGATCACTTCCAAGAAAGCTTGCGAAGATGAGGAAAAGAAAAGGATATACCAGTGTCGTTGCAATAAAGAGGCCGGTATTTAAAATCATGGAGTAGCAGATTGGTAGTGGGTGTCTTCGCAATAACGAAGCCTACACGAATGGTGGATTAATGCGGTTTTTGGGTGTTTTATCTCGACTGGTGTCAATGCAATATTGAGGCCTAGATAAACTATTGGTTTTGTGAAAGTGGGTGTCGATGCAATATCGAGGTCCACAGGATTATTTAAAGCCGGATTTTTTAAGGACGATATTTTAACGAATATTGTTGCGGAACATAAAGGATAGAAAAGATGAGTAGAAGCTGTGAGTGTTAGCGCAATGCTAAGACTCACAGGAGCTGGGCGTGCTCACGGGAAATACCGAAAGTGTTCGTGCAATACGAAGGCAATCGGGCGAGCTGGGCTGTGCTCAAGGGAACTCTCTCAAGTGTCAATGCAATATTAAGGCTTGTTTGAGTCGGAGATAATCTAAGTACTATGATAATAGGTCTTTCTGGTATGAAAGTTAAAGAATTAATGGTCAATATGATAACGTGTGGCCGGCTTTTATATGATTTGCCCTACCACCTGAAAGGCTAGTTAGGTTGTCCATTCGATCGTTGATCGTTCGAATTCGCGAGCGAAGTTCATGAGGCTTAACTTCCCGTAATTTAAATTCGCGAGGGAAGGCAGCGGAGCGTGTAGTCGCGTGGATTTAAATTCGCGAGAGTCAAAGGTGACGTGGTCGTTGCGGACCGTCGCGAGACGTCGCGGTCTAGAGCCCAGCGATCGCGTTACTCGCGAGTTTCTCGTGGAGGGTAAGGCGTTCCGTTACAGTATAATCCATAAGATTTGCAATACGAGTTGCAAGTTTCTTTGCAATTGGTTCTAACCGACTTGGTTAATGTTTATAGATATTGCAAATTCTGAACGCTGAGGTGCTCAATATTTTCGTTTTGTATACTATGCTGAATTATTTTTTTGTTTTCTTATACTTTTAATGTATTAATGTCCCAAGAGTTTTGACGTTGACAATTTTTTTCAGTAAGACGGCTACTCGAAGTAGCGATTGCAGGTCTCTTGGTCGCATTTCTGTATATAGGCGTGGCACGTGTGTCAGATTTCTGTGAATATCGTGTTTTCGAGAGCCGCGGCAAGAACCACGGAGTCTGCGGTACTTTGTGAGCGAACGGCGGAGAAATTATTCGAAATTTAACTAGTAGCCGTTCGTTGGAGGTGTGCCAAGCCGAAATCGATCGGTCAGCATTCATCCCAAGCAGATATCCCGCGCCTCATGTCTTGTTATTTATTCATAAGCGTACATACGTGTACGAACGCTGTTGCAATTCGACCACAATTCGCTCGCATGTATACCCACACGGACTTCGATCCTTGTGCTGGATAACTTTATACTCCTCATTGGGCAGTCCACGCATATATCGCTAGCTTATACCACAACTCTTTCTACATGTCGTGAACGAACCTCGTTATAAGGTTCGTTCACGACATGCTAATTATTTTTCACCTTTTATCGGAAAAATAAGTGCTCGTATAGCACACGTGATGGGAATGCCAAGTGTATTGTTTCTAATCCAAATATCTCCTCAAGACGAAATTAAAAAAAAAAACAAGTAAAGCGTCATTCAGGAAAAGTGCGGGCACTTTGACTATTGGAGGGTCGTCAGGCTCAAAAGATTAGACCAGATAGACCGCGGCCAGAGCCACGGTGGCGTAATTGGTAACGCACTAGGCTGAATACCTGAATCATCAATTTACGAATTGATGAAGCAATTTGAAGGGACAAAAATAAATAGATTCCAAATGTTTGATTTTCCTATACAGGAAGATCGATAACAACGGAATCTTCGGCATCGTTCGACTCAGACCCGAGTTACGATTTGCCAAACCTCATCAAAAATAAAAATATTAAAGGCTGACATCGTTGAAGCATCATAACATCTATTCAATATTAAAAAGATTAGAGTTGAAAGCAACATACCATACTCGTTGAATAGTGTACTTATCCGAGTATCAATTTAATAAAGAAATTTGACAGAAAATTATCCTATATTAAAAAGTTCATGGATGATAATTGCAAAATTTATTGTTAGCGGTTAAAACATACTCTGATTCGTCGGTGGTGTCGTCAGACACACTCAGATAAGGACCAACTTCATGCATTGAATTCGTTTGTTTATGTCAGATGTCAAAACTGATGTAAAGAGACTCGGGCGCTTAAGCGCCCGTGTCCGCTAACCCTAGTCACACTTAAAAAAGTTGACCATTCGAATTGTCACGTTGCTTTCCCGTTAATTTCTAGCTTTCATGAAAATTCTGTCTTTTGTATTTTTCATTAATTTGTTTGGTTTCCCCTTAAGGGAAGCTTTGTCGTGTGTTTAATTACGTTTATTACTGATTTGTAAACAACTTTAACTTCATAATAAGCAATATCTTCAAACTTCATTTATTATGAGTTTGGTTAGTCCGTTCTCAATTTATTGTTTCATACCATTCACCGTATCACATAACTCAAATCTATTAATAATTTGTCGATCCTTTAATATTTATTATTTATATCTTAGTTAATTGTATCCCCCGAAAAAAACACCCCGCGCAGAAAAGACGAATCCCGGATGAACTCCGCAATCCGCGCGGAAGTTCCGGACCAAGTCCCGAAGTCCACGATGAACTTCGGCATTGGGCCCGGGACTTCCGCCTGGATTCTGGAGTCTATTCGGGATCATTCCTTTCTGCGCGGGACCATATGTAAAAAAATTGAGACAAGTACATTTACCTTAGAGGTATCCAATACTCCCCCCCCCCCCCCCCCCCCCAACCATGTGTCAAACACTTGAGCCATAAACTAGGTATAGGTACAAAAAGTAGTGAAATAAATTAACTAAAAATATCTGCAGCATGTCAAGTACATGTTGTACAACATAATTATTAGAGTGGAGCAAAAACAAATTTTTTTTTGTCTTTGCACATCATAAAACCGTCGTTTATATCATTCTATTGACAACGGTAGAAGGAAAACATCGTGCGATTCTTTTCAGATGTCGCGCAATGGGTTTTAGTATTGCCCATTTGAATAACACGTAAGCAGTCGTTTTCTCGAGTTTCCAGAGGATTGCTAATTTTCGCACGAAATCGACGGGTATAAAAATAGTGACATCAAATAGCTTCTTCAATTCTTTTTATTTCGGTGTATCAAAGAGCATTTACTGCCACATACTCTCAAAGATATTCAACTTTGACTACAATAAATGCATATAATTTTGATTTTTTTGCGAATAACTCAGACACAGTGGATCTTGCGACCATAATTATTACTATCAAACTTGAAGAGAATACGTTTACCTCCGAAACTACATAAAAATCGTTCTCGTAAGATCAAACTTGATGGAATGATGATTTATTAATGTATAACTTCAAACTATAACTCGTCATGAAATGATTATTTTTCGCCATAAAATAGTTTTTGGTTACTTTAACTAAACAAATTAGTTGCATATGCCTGTAATAAGCAACTGATTAAGCAGGTATTTTAACTTTAATCGGGTTTCGAAATAAATAAAAAGCGCAGGCTGTGCCGTGATCTCCGAAGACTCAGAAACACTCTACCGCCTCCCAGATCTATTTACGACTCTCGACTGTGAAGCTTTTGCCATAGAGCAACCAATAAGCAACTTTGACTCGGCCCCAAATGATATTGCGGTTCTAACTGACTCTATGTCAACTCTTCTGGCCATCAAAAGTAGATTTACTGAAACCCCCGGCATCCGAAGAATTCAACAATAGATTCTTAAACTCCAACCAACAAAAAATGTTGGCCTCATCTGGATACCAGGACACCAAGGGATACCGGGCAATGAGAAAGCTGATAAAGCAGCAAGAAGCGCTGCCAAAACGCTACTCCCGCCTCGGAAATACCGATACCCTTACCAGATGTTAAAAAATTCGGTCGCAACGAGGTCACAAAACACTGGAACGAGATATAGGCTAACACAGGAAACAGTAAACTACACAAAACGAGACAGAACGTACAGGAGAGACCGCAGTACATGAAGACATGCTGCAACGACCAGACCATCATCGCTCGTTTGAGGATAAGACGCACAAAAAATAAATAAAAATCAATTTTTAAATTTGAATTTTTAACAAATCTACCTCTATGAGGAAGCCGAAGTAAATAATAAATGTCTTCCTCATAGAGGTAGTTTTGTTAAAAATTGAGATTTGAAAATATTCTCTTTACAGCTGACTTTAAATTATATATGAGGAAGCAATGTGCAAAGTGTTTCATAGTGTTACTTTGAACTTACTTATGTTCGAAGTGATTGCAGAAGTTCGAAATTTTCAGCGGCTAAATTACCGCGGAATCTCTCATATATGGAATTTCTTGACATATCAGTTAATCCATAAATACCAAATACCAATACATTCGATTCGACATGATTATCTTTACAATGGGGAAGTAGGGACATATAGGTATTGGCAAAGATAGAGATAAAGTGAAAATTAAACAGTAAAAGAACCCAGACAGAGAGGTGAAGAACTTACACATTTAAATAATCAAGAAAAAATGAAATAATACAGTCCCTTGGAGCAGTTCATTTCTTTTATCTTGTATTGTTTATTTTATTCAAAAAATGAAATCAAATGATGCAACATTATTTGGATAGGCGTGCGTATACCATCTTTTAATAAAATGTTGATGGCGATATATAAATCAAGTTTTACGATGGCGGCTACGAGGCTTACATTGCTGTCGGCTTATTTGTCCTGTGATTTGTCGACTCTGTCGTCTGTCGATTTGACAGTTAAGAATTCTGCATGTTAAGGCATAAGAGGACTGCAGCGCAAAAAGACGAAAGCACGCGCGAGAGCGCGCGTGATAGTTGCTACAGAGATGAGTAGGGAGATTGCCAGTGGAGCGATATTCTTGAGGCAACTTCTTTGCCGTGTTTGCAGCGCCACCACACTGTAGAGTTACCGAACTAGACCCATATTTTTGATTGGTCGAATATATATAGATATACTCGACGTGGAAAAAATTGTGCGCTTCCGACCCATCTTTGTGATTGGTCGAGTATATATAGATATACTCTCCATGGGAGAGGTTCGTGCGTTTCCGTAGCTTACGACCGCGCTTGATCCTTTGCGACCGCCGCAACGTTGCTGGGACCATGCATTGAATTTCAGCTGATCGCGAGGACTTCGGTGTACAGTCTTCGAGCCTTGTACTTTTGATAAGCTCGAGATTACTTCGTACTCTCTAAGTACTTCGAGATAAGCATCTTTGGGTAACGTGCATTAATATCCAGAAGTGCACGATGGTCGTGCGGACAGAATATCAGGACGATAACCGGAAGGTTCGGAGTTCGAGTCGACAATAATAATTTTTTTTTACAATTTTTTTTTTCAAGACCCGATCTTGCATTGCTCGCATGGGGGTGCGAGCAATGCAAGGCCGGGTCACTCTGAAATGAAATTACTTTTTTTGTTGTTGATTGTCCACTTGAGAAAACAAATGATCGAGACGAACCGGAGTGCTCGCACTTGTTTACAGTTTGGTTTCATACATTGTTGCGTTAATGGATTTCCGAAAAACGTATACATTGTATTATGTCTGGCATGTAATTTTGATTGTTCATATGAATTTGATCGTTAAAATAAACATTGAAATTTTTCAGACCCGACTTTGCATTGCTTGGACCCCCATGCGAGCAATGCAAGGTCGGGTCTTGGAAAAAAAAAAATTGTAAGAAAAAAATACAATACAATACAATACAATACCATCTCGAACTCCGAACCTTCCGGGTATCATCCTGATACTCTGTCCACACGACCACCGTGCACTTCTGGAAATTGATGCACGTTACCCAAACATGCTTATCCAAAATTCTTAAACGCGGAAAAAAAATACATATATCCTCGCAGCAACAAATCCGTTGCTGCGAAGATATATTCATTAAATTACGTATAAACGCTGAAAAAAAAATTAAATTAACGGCAAGAAATTCATTCGGTGCGTGAATAAACAGGCGTATGTCTGCCGGGCTTGCTTAAATATTTGAAATGATTTTTTGATACGGCTAAGATATGTTCAAGAATCATAAATTCAATGCATGGTCCCAGCAACGTTGCGGCAGTCGCAAAGGATCAAGCGCGGTCGTAAGCTACGGAAACACACGAACCTCTCCCATGGAGAGTACATCTATATATACTCGACCAATCACAAAGATGGGTCGGAAGCGCACAATTTTTTCTATGTCGAGTATATCTATATATATTCGACCAATTAAAAAGATGGGTCTAGTTCGGTAACTCTCCAGTGTGGCGGCGCTGTAAACACGGAAAAAAAGTTGTCTCAAGAATATCGCTCCACTGGCAATCTCCCTACTCATCTCTGGTTGCTAGTCCTCTTTTAAAAAATTGGTGACGGTCGGCTATCTTCATGTGAACCCTTTTTATTCGTGCTCTGATTGGCCCTCGGTTTGTCCGTTTTTAAACCGGAAAACTGACAGTTTGTCATTCGCGATCATGCGGCTGTCGAAAGCAAAGTTGGAGGCAATGCATTAATTTTTTAATGCATTACCGTTTTTTTAACCCATTATTTTTTACCCTTACATGCATACATTTTTGTTTGGGTTCTATGGACTTGAAATTTGTCACTCGGGGGTTTTCGATGTCTCTGTTTACGAATCCGAGCTCAGAATTCCGAAATTCAAAATGGCGGATCCAATATGGCGGATCAAAACGCAAAAAGTTACCTGATCGGGATGAAATTCGATACTCGGGGGTTTTTGGGGTCGCTGATTACGAATCCGAGCTCGAAATTCCGAAATTCAAAATGGCAGATCCAATATGGCCGCCATATCAGACTTTCGAATTAAAAAATCCATGTTGGTAGATCCAAGATGGCGGAAAAAATTCAAAAGTCAATTTTTATTTTCCCATATATAAGTGTATGTGCGCTTTCAGGGTTGCTAATGTCGAATTTGTAATCAGATTTTGAAATAAAAAATGCGGATCTATAATGCCGTACCATGTTTGTGAAGTTGATTTTTACTATTATAGGTTACATATACACTTGATTCACCGAGTATAGGTACTTTCAATATGAAACAGAGTCGACAGCGATATATCTGAAGATGTTTTTTTTCTAATGTGTAACATGCTCCTGACGCTTTTCTCATTGAGTCTACTATATTGAGATTTTAGAGGTTGCACTTGTCACCCTTTTATTCGCTCGTGTCCTTTTCCTACCCATACACTTTACCTCTCCATCTCATTGCCGTCTCCGCGCGTTCGTCTCCCATCATTTCATTCTGCGCCGCGCCGTTCACTCCAACTTCCAACGGCATCTTTGGTCCGCCATATTAAATCCGGCATATTGAATTTTGAAAATTTAATGGCAGATTCGAAATCTGCGATCCCAAAAACCCATACACACCGATTTTTGTCGAAATCAGCAATAATTTTACGAATTTGGTTCGCCATCTTGGATCGGCCATATTTGATTCCTGGATTCTCAAATTCTAATTGCATATTTGAAATTAGCGGCCCTCAGAACGTATATGTACCAATTTTTATCAAAATAAACGTTGATTACACGATTTCGGTCCGCCATATTGGATCCGCCATATTTAATTTCACGAATTTGATGACAGATTCGGAATCAGCGACCCCAAAAACTTATATACACTATTTTCTTTCAAGATCAGAGTTAATATCACGAATTCGGCCAGCCATATTGAATCCGCCATATTGGATGTATGAATTTTTTAATTCTGATAAAAGATTCAAAATCAGCAACCCTTAAAACATATATATACACCAAGTTTTACGTAAATACAATAAAAACTGTTGGAAATAATGAATTTTCAATTAAAAAAGTGACTTTTATTGTGTATTATTTATATCAACAAATTCACAAGCAAATTTAGATAACAAATTGTATTTTTCAATTCTCCAACATGTTATTGTAGTAAATATACAAAAAAATTCATTAAAATCGAGAAAGAAAACGTTGAAATATTTAAAAAATAATAATAATCTAGGTGGGATGGAATATATCCCGCTGTGCATGTAAGGGTTAAAATGGATAATGAAATTCGGATCCACTACACATTACTTTTTGAATGCGTAATGCAGCAGAGATCCATCACCCATTATTTTTTAGAAAATTACACAGTTAGCCGGGGTTGGACAGAGTTAGGCGGGGACGATTTGACTACCATGGTACACCTATTAAAAAAGTAATGGGTGCTGGATTCCTGCTCCATTACCCATTAAAAAAGTAATGGGAGCTACAGCACTGCTACAATAATAAAATAATGTGTGCTGGATCTCTGGTCCATTACTCATTCAAAAAGTAACGAGTGCTAAATTCGATTTCTATTATCTATTTTTAAAAAAATTAAATGATGCATTATCATTACATTCAAAATTCCACAACGCTGGTAGAAAGCATCGTAAGCTTTTCAGTAATCGGCAGTCTCCGCCTGAACTTGAATGACGAAACCGATGCGGTGGTATACTGGTTAGAATACTGGCCTCTAAACCAGAGCATCGGTAGGGTTTGTGATCCAGATGTATACGTGAGACACACACAGGTCACTGTGAGGGTCACATGTATACAGATGTGGTCTTTGTTTACATTATCGACGAAAATCGTGATGTAGCTCCGGTGCCGTGAGGCGAACTCCAGACCGGCTGTATCGACAGAAGGTTATTCTGCAGTTTTCCTCTGTCCTCTGAGCTCTGCTCAGAGATGAAACCGATATGGTAGGGTAAGTTGGCTGCAGCCGCAGGAGGGGACTGGTTCGGATTAATGCAAAAAAATGTACAAATAATTCTGACGGATAAAAATATAAATCTGGACCGACCCTGTATAGGCTTCCCAATATAGTCCTGATGACGAGGGAAAAATGCAAGAAAAAAAAAAGGATTTTGGAAAGGAGCGCCGCAGTGCCTTTTAAAAAATAGTGCCGCGCAGCAGCGGGTCCGGTCTCGCTAGTTCCACTAAAAAACACAATGTTACATCGCGTTCTTTCGATAGAAACTGGCACTTAAAACGAATTACAGCCGATAAACGCACGCACCCGGCGTGCAACGCGAAAACACACTTTCAGGTTACTACTAATGTGATTACGCTATTAACGGCCCCTACCAATGAAGTCAATAAAGTCTTTAGTTCTAACAAACGCTTGGTTTGATCAGCAGTCATGCGAACCGATTCTCGTTCTTTAGAATAACAATAAATACAGTTTCTTGGTAACGACAACTGTTTATGTTGCTCATATGCACTAACGTATCAATCAAGTTGCCATTGGTGCGACATTGAATCTATGAATATAGTGGTTATAACGGCTGATTTCGTTTAACTTAATGAAAAATTCATACATTTGACCAAGTCATTTTTTTTTCCGTGCGTCCGCTGTCAAACTGTCCTCAGGCCATAAATTAGTGTTAAGATAGGTTGAGTTCTGTTATTTTTGTAACGAATTTTAAAAAATTGTCGTCTAAGTTTCTCAGATAAATTTTGTAAACTTCGGCTCCTCACTGGCCCCATGAAGAACTCGACCACCGGTGGAATTAACCAAATTTAAGGGGTTAGGCCACTAGAGGGCCACAAAAAGGCTTTTTTGGGAATTTTTTTCAGAAAAACTATTAGAGACAGCGATTTTTTGAGTAAGGGTAATTCTACAGTAATTTTTCGAAGGGGTAATTTTACTGTAAATCGTTCGAAAATTATCAATAACAATAAAACTATGCAACTTAAAAAAAAAATCCTACGTACTTTTGTAGATAATGTATTTTTGAAGATATATCCAAAATTTAAACTAAATCGGTGGTAAACTTTTTGAGTTATGTTTCCGGCCAACTTGAAAACAGCAGTTTTGAGATAAACGCGTTTAAAGTTTTGAGTAGTAGAAAATCATTGATAATATTGATATACCATTAATCTGCAATGCCTCCACCATATAATTGGCCTTCCAATTGAGTGTCCTGCTCACGTTTTGTAGGAATTCACGCCGATTTCTAAGCCCATTTCTTATATAATGTGTAAAATAAATGAAAACCCGTCATTGTATGCACAAACTGCAATATTTGTGGCTACATCCTAAACAGTTTTACCACTAGAAACCGATTTTGGGCTCAAAGCCCACACAGTCGAATTGAAGCTTTCGTTGTTGTTTTGCGTGTAACCACCGATACATCGCATAAGAAGATCATCACGGGTCAGTTCTTCGTAGATTGGTTTGATAGCTTCATATACATTAGCTGGAAGAGCTGGCTTATGTTTATATTCAGATTTTATACTGATAGCTTCAGCCCGCTGCCATGAATCGCACTTTTTTTCTTTCTCGACGACTTCGACCGCACCAAATTAATCCATCGTGATCTCATCAAAGATTATGTTCTTTCAACGCCAGCTGGAGATTCTCAAGTCTGCGGCGACTCCATACTGTAGAATATTGTTCGAAAAGCTCCCTTTCATGGGAACCTTTTTTTTTAAATTAGATTCTCGTCTCTGAGAATCATGAAATGTTCATCAGAACTGCATCGTAGGCTTTCAATAAAAAAAAGTAACCCGAGCGCCCCCGCGAGGCACCGGGTTGTTTCTTGGGAGGCTCCGCTCCCCAAACCCTCCAAAAAAATGGCCCTTCGGGCTATTTTTAAAGCGCTCGCTCTGGCCAACGTGCTTCGCGCTTCGTATGGTTCGGCCCTGGCGTTCACGCTACGTATAGCTCGGATGTCGTGTTGTGCGTTCCGTATAGTTCGGCCGTCGTACTTCGGGCTCCGTATGGTTTGGATGTTGCACTTCGCATTCCGTGAAGAGGCATTGCGCTTCGCGTTCCATATGGTTTGAACGTCGCGTTTAGCACTCTGTATGATTTGCATGTCGCACTTTGTACTTCAATGTTAACAGACATCGCTCTTCCATTATTATCAATAGGGTTTTGATGAAGTGAGATTTATAAGTATTATAATTTCTACACAAAAATGTTTGCAACACCGTATCGGAAAAGGTTCTCCGTATAAAAAACGAGAATGAACCAAATGTTTGGGAAACTGAACAGACTACGCTGTCCAGTGTTACACGATCGGTCGAACGTCGTGGAGAGCCAGCCCGGAAATATAACAAAGACAATGCTTGCGATCTTTTATTCCATCAACTTTCTAGAAAATTAACTTTGGAAATGATATATAGTTTTTTAATTACTTGTGCGTTACCTTGTGCAAATTATGAGATACGGAGTCAAATTTGATTCACGTATATCATGAAGCGAGCTTTAAGTAGTAATATTATGTAAATCAGTGGAGCGATATACTGTTCATAAGAATGGAACTTCTAATTTTAATTTTCGCGCTTCGTCTTTGTCGGCAAGATCGGTCGTCGTCGGTAAGAGACGTAATTGCAGTTGTCCTGGGATGCTGCTGTGTCTCTTTTTGACGTGTCACAATTTATAAACGATAACAGACAAAAAATAACTAATACGAGTGCAAGCGTAACTTAAACATCCAAATAATTTGATGAAAACATACATGTTAAACATAACGCTGTAAATTAGATAAATGTAAGTGATAAATATGCTGTACGAGAGTTGTGTTTAGGTTATGTTGACTTATTATTGAACTTTATATATTATTTATGAATTATATTTCAATTAAAGTGTACGAATTCTTTTAAAAAGTGAAACAATAAAGAAAACAGCTGAGAAATCAATTGCTTTAATTTCATATCATTCATAATATGTAGTGTGGTATGATTTTTTTAAGACAAACAATATTTTTATTGTCATCAGTATCAAGCCAATAAAAATTAAATATCTGTTTTTTATCTTAGTAGGTAATCACTATTTTAGAATTCTTCGAAGGCGAAATGAAAAACAAAATTATTTGCATTAAGGTAAAATATGAGTACACTGTGAATCTTGCTTAAATTTATCAATTTGGTGAAAAGTTAGCGAGCCGTGCCCATATGTATACCTGAAGAGGGCAATTTTTTAAGGTTAAACCCAATATAAACAAATAGAAAAATTACTTTAATATTTATGCATACTTCTTAATGTGAAAATAAGAATGTTAAAAATTTTTGCTCGTTCAGTCCATCAGGACCAAAGTTACCATGTAATACGGACAAAGTTACCATGTAATAGTCCGGGTAACATCAAATTTGTTTTTCATAACAAAAATTACTCTATAATGAAAAATCTATATTCTTTCACACCAAGGATATGTATTTCATTGTGTTTGAGAAATGTGCTGTAAAAAAATGGATTTTTAATTACATTAACCTTTAAAAACGTAATTAGGTCCCGTTGAACGCGGGTTTAATAGGCACTTCTGTGCGTTTTTTCAAAACGTGAGTGCCTAAAAACAATTACACTCGATTTTAAACATCTTCCAATTATTAGTTGATAAATTTATGATTTTGTTACGGGTCTACTATTCATTAATTCAATGTATCAACTGAAAAGTAATAGTTTCCCAATGCTAATTATATATTGGAGTCGTTTTGTTAGCGTAAATGAAAGAATCTTATTTGAATAGCGCCCAGACGAAGAGAATTAATTGGTTGCCCTAACCCGAGTAGAAATCTGTGAAGGTTTGCCTGACTAGTATCACGTCCTGAACAGAGAATACCACACCTAACCCTCTTTCAGTAATTGCCCTGATCAGCCACTGTGATTGTCGGCCATATTTAGGAAGCCTGTCTTAAGCGTGATGTGGTTGAAGTTAGGGGTACTGTATTAGATGTAAAATCAGGTGATCTTAAGAACATCATCGGTTACTTTACCACTACACCGTTGTATTTTACACCGCCGATTTTTTTAAGTGTAGAAAGGGAGCTGACAATTACGCGTGTTAAAAAAGTCAGTCAAAAGTGAAAAAGTATTATCGGCAGACACTTATCCTAATGCTCTATCACGGAGAGAAGAATATGGAAATAATCTCTCGACTCAGCATAGCAATTGAATTATATTCCGGTTTTGTGGGGCTTTACCCTATACGTAGTTATATTGTTACGATGAGCAAGGCAATGTCTGATAGAAGAAAAAAATATGTTATACTGATGTTTTTATCTCTCCAGATTTGAGTAGCCCTCCCAATGCACATTGAGAACTATATTAGTTGCTATCGAGGAACCGACCATACACTTGAGCAAACGTACGTCGAATCATGAGTTACTTGAACTATTTTAATTACCGCGAAGAAATACATTACGAGGAGTCAAACGATATCTATAATTTTGGCAGTTCCTTCTGAATTGCATTGACATTGTCATTATATAGAGATCCCGATGTATTCAATCATCGAGTTTCCTAGAACTAGCCTACGCGTTTGGCCCATTTGGCCATACACGCGAATGATGCCCGTAATAACAACGGACGGTCTAGCGCACCGGTGTGGAGCATTTCCTTATACTGTTTTGGGCGCTCGACGATGTACTCCCCCTTCTTCCAATATTTTCGTCACTTCCCGTCAAAGATATTTTTCGAAGATATCTTTCCAGTGCTGTGAGAATATAAGACTCGTATAAAAGGATACCGAGAATACTACGAAAATAATGAAGTATGGTTAGGCGGCCGTGTGTTTGTAAGATTAGTGAAGTAGTAGCGGCTACGAATCGGCCCACCTCGAGTGTTAAGGTATAAAAACAAGTGCGAGATATCAGGTTGTGTTAAAGTTTTGGTCGAGATTGCGGACCCTCTTCAGAATAATTTTATTGTCCATATGTGTGTTAGATCTCGCAGTTGTTTTTATACCTTAACACTCGAGGTGGGCCGATTCGTAGCCGCTACTACTCCACTAATGATACTACGAAAAGATATGTAAGTATTGACAACATCACATTTCTATATGTATTGTCATAAAGAAGAACGTACAACTCGGCAGCGTAATGAACTTTATTCATACGTAAATATATTTAGAAATTTAAAAAAGTCTCGTAAAAGAGTGAATCAATAAATTCGGGTGAATAAATCCTCATATACATTTTAATGAATAAGTATATGGATAGGATTAAAATCGTATTTTAATAATCTCTTCTCTTTTACCATAAACTACTATGGATTTTTTTAAATTTCGAATATATTGGTTATTGTTTTACTTGTTCATGAACGATAAAAATGTCGAATCTTCCTAAATTCTGCGATGACTTAATCTGCAGGGAGACGATTCCCGTACTGTATCGAAGTCTCCGTCAATGACTCGGCAAACCTTATAAATATGGCGAAGATTCCCGTATTGTATTGTGCGTACGTATAATTCACTTTCACTCGACAGTATGGGGAGATTTCCCATGCTGCTGGAATATTTTCGATTTGCTATGTAGTATGGGGTTCTTTCCCCATATAACTCATACTATTTTACCCCATGGTTTTATAAAGCCTATAACAAAAAAATTTCTCCGTGTATCACATTTGCACGAAGGCAAAGGGTAACTGCGGAAACTTGGAAAAATTGCCACACATTCAGCAGTTGGCACGCTAACCAGTACACTGTTAAAAAAATTTATTGTAAAATTACAAAACTTTCGTTGGAAGTTTTTATCCGCGAGAACTATTGTAAATTTCATGTGCGTTCGAAACATAAATTTAAAGTCGTAGTACAGAAAAAAAAGTGTCCAATATTTGTAATTTTAGAATACTGAAGTACTGTAAATTTACCACAAACGCAAAATATTTTCTTATTAAAGTATTGTAAATTTCATATGCGTCCGAAACATAAATTTAAAGTCGTAGTACCGAAAAAAAGTGTCTAATATTTGTAATGTTAGAATACTGAAGTACTGTAAATTTACCGCAAACGCACAATATTTTTCTTTCATCAAAGTATTGTAAATTTCATATGCGTTCGGAAGGTTTTTATATTATCGAATCAGAGTTGTGAAGCCCCATTAATTCATGAAACACAGCTCGCAGTACAGTTTGTTTTGTAATTACGATTTCATAATAATAATATGTATCGATTATAATAAAACAGAGTGTAAACCTTTGAATAGCTGCAGAAAATACTAATTTTCGCTTAAATATTGGGAGATATAGTGAAAAAAATGGAAGAGATAAGTAATGCATTACTTTCTTAATGCATTACTTATGTTTCTCCATTTTTTCAACAAGATTACCATGAAATTTTATTGGAAAATAATATTGTTTGCAGCTATTCAAATGTTTACACTCTGTTTTATAATTGCTACATATTATTATTATGAAAACGTAATTACAAAACAAACTGTACTGCGAACTATATGAATTAATGGGGCTTCACAAACTCTGCATCGAATATATCAGCAAATGTGCCTGCTTAGAATGAACTCGGCGAACATGTATCTCCGCGAAGCGATCAGGAGCTTTTTTAACCTGTGCATGCATTCCAACAACTGAATGGATTGTGCTCGGCGACATTTTACGCAGGTTTAGCGTATACGTGCAATATTTTTGTGAGTAACTGGCAATAGCCCCATTAATTTTACATGAACAATACGATTTTTTAATATGTTTTATTGATCATATATAGAGTATATATACAGGGAATATGTTAATTTAAAGATTAAATAAAGAAAATAAAGACACGAAGATTCGTGTGAACAAATGCGATCTCAAATAATTATAAATGTTCCGCGGACGATCGGAGTAGTCCGCGTTAAGGATGCTTTACACCTACTGTCCCAACCAAAAGTTTAATACGATGAACATTTCACTTCTTCGCAACACGATAAAAATCTGAAAAAAATGAACCGTATTGAAGATTTCGAGGGCTTTTCTTTTGCACAATAATAGTACCAAAAAGTTATGAACAAATTAATTAATTAATTATTTTTTCAAGAATCAGCTGGTCAAAGTTTTTTTTTCATCTCTCGAATGATTTTGTTTATTTTTGAAAAACCATATGAATTTTTTCAAAATTTTCTAACATTTCCGAAATTTTTTTGCAAAATTTTGAACAATTCACATAATCTCATAAATTTTGGATATGTTTTAGCAAGAATATTCCATATTATATTCGCGAAATTTCAATGCGATTGTACGAGGAATTACGTAGCAGTAGTGTTGAAAAATTCAAAAATCGAGATTTTTCAAAACGGTAGAAAATTTTGGACAATTCATAAAGTTTTTAAAAAATAAAGAAAATAATTTGAAAGAAGAAAAAAAAGCTTTCTGCGGCCATTTCTCGAAAAAATTATTTGTTTATACATTTGTTAATAACTTTTTGGTATTATTATTATACAAAATTAAAACCTTTGATATCTTTAATACGGTTGATTTTTTTCAGATTTTTATTGTGTTGCGAAGTAGTGAAATTTTCATCGTATTGAACTTTTGGTTGGGAATGTAGGTTCTACATACATCCTTAAATAGAAAGCCCGGTTAACCCCGGTTAAACGATAAAACACTTGCTGATCAAGAATTTTTAATAAAAATAGTAATAATAAGATGTGTATCTTTTTCACGTGGAAGTCGTGGCCGGTCCCTTCGATGACAGTGCGTTTTTCTACTGGCTCTAAAGGAGATCTTTAATTTGTTTCTCGAAGTTTTCGATATTAGTTGCCAAATGTAAGACTTTTCTGTCATATGTTGTTGGCTTTTTCTTCTTCGGCCCTTTCTGACCCATTGAAGGGTTCACATTCAGGAACATTCTGCATTAGAAATAGAATTTTAGGGTTACATTGAATGCTACATTTGTAGAGATACTTGCTTAAACAAATGAGGTTTTTAGGTGAGGCTTGACGGTTTCAAAGCTTAAGGGGTTACATACAGTTAGAAGGCTCTAAAAAGACGGATTTTCAAGAATTTTTTTCGCGCAGACTATTCAATTTATTAATTTAAAAATTGGTGTACATATTATAATAACCTTATAATATATTAACATATTTTTTATTTGTAAAAACAATCATCGCGAATGTTGCTATCGCCGATCTCCTAGAGCTCCGCAAAAAAAAACAATTTTGCGGTGATCACGATATCTCTGGACCGGATTATCTGAAATGAAAAAACCAAATAAATTTCGTCAATATAATACATTATCTAGTATTTAATCGAAGGAATTAGCGAAAAAATAATTTTTGACAAAATGGCGGCTTCTCAAAATAAAAGACTCGATTTTGAACGAAAATTTAAGCCTTAAATTGTTTATAAAATGGAAAATATTTATCGGAGAAAAAAAATCTTCGATTAATTACTAAAAAATCTAGTTAAAAAGGTTGTGTTAAAATTTGAGACTGATCGGTTCAGCCGTTTTCGAGAAATCTTGATCACCGATTTTGAAAACATAGTTTTGAGAAAAACGCGTTTAAAGTTTCAAAAGCGTTTTACATGTGGTAAATTTTGTTTTTTTTTTCAACTTACATGGAGTCATCTATTCCAGGGCCATATAATAATCCGTTCGCATCGTTGGCAGCTTCTAATAATTCGATTTGATGCTGTCTGCGAGCCATTCTTCCCTCTCTGGTGCTCTCGTGTGATCTCAGGTCGGAGATCTTGATGCGCTGCGCATCTTCTTTATCTGTATATGAATGCGCATTGGACCCAAGTGAGACGCCCATTGCATTCATATAATATAAAAGGGCACCTGTCCCTTCATTGAAGATGCCAGCAGCTATATATGCAGCCATTTCCACCGTTTGTGATCCGGCTGGAAGTAGTTTTGGAGAGATCTTCCACACCAGTTGGTTATAGCTTTCATTATTGTTTTGGGTGAAACCACCCACACATCTTTCCAATAATTTTTCATTGCTGAGATCTTCATAAATGGGCCTCAGGGCCTCAGCAACTTCTTGTGGAAATGACTGATAATCATGCTTATAAACTGATAAGTTATCAGCAGCTGCTGCCCGCTGCCAAGAGCACCATGAGTCCAATCCGATCGGACACTTTGCGTGTTGTTAATTTTCGTCTGTCGAGCAGTAATGATAAAATGTGGCCCAGATTGCATTCCTATTATATTGCATCCATATTCTCAACCGAATCACAATTTCTCCTAATTGCTAAGCCATAATAAACTGTCAACTTGTCGATCATTTTTGCTGTCAGCTTGCCTTTTCCACCGAGAGTTTTTTTTTTGATTTTTTTCCATCCTTTTTTTCCACCGTTTCCACTTTCTTTTTCACACAATTTCTGGTGGTTTCTGGCGCGCCGGTCCCCGACTGTGAGACGCGCCTCCCTAACGCGCCTTCATAAATGTGTCTATAACTTCGAAAATATTCGTCTGATTGACATAAAATTTTGAGTGTGTATGCTCAAATATATGTATATTCAGAAAATACAAAAAAAAAAAAACGATTTTTTGAAAATTACAAGTGTATATAACCCCTTAAAGGTTATAGGAAAGTTGTGTATTGTAACAAAGTATAAAATGTATGACAGTTGACAAAACCATTTAGGTTTTTAACTAAATGATAGAGGTTTTAATACGTTCTTAGGAGTGAATGCATTTCCTGACGTATATCGGCAATGGATTAAACGAAGAAGGGTTTTACGTGAACTTTAATCATTTTTGAGTTTGAAAGTTTTTACCAAATTTCAGGGTTCAATTAAGTTTGCAATTTATAAAACGAATAAGATATGTATCCGACGAGTTCATAAATTCTTCTCTATTGAAAACTTACTCAACAATTGGTCAGAGTAAATCTAATTTCCAGTCATCCAGAATGACCATATTTAATCCAGAATGCACTCTTTGACAGGTAAAATAGGACATCGAACATCAAAATTGGTTCATCGGTTTGTTCTGAAAGCTACGATAAGTGAAAGATTTAACTTTTGACATCACACGTTTCTTGTGCACTATAATGTCTTTATAAAATTGCGGAATTATAATGCTAGTTATGTACTTAAACAGATTTAAATATAAATTTTTTAACAGTCCCCTGAAGGGTGATATTATTTCTTTAGATTTTTGACTGCAGAACCAAGATCAACGCAGATTACTCAAATAGTCTTATGGAAGGTAAGGTGCATTCCATTGAGGAACAGAGATTAAAATCATTTTCAAAAATATTAATAGTAAAAAATATAAATAGATGCCGAGCGAGCGTCGTACGTTCGTCGTTGTTTTCGCCCGACGCTTTATAAATTTGTGAGAAGAATTTACTCACCTATATATTCTCGTAGTTTGGAAATAATCACCGGAGCTTGAGAGGTGACGAATGCAGTTTTACAACACGCCGGTACACGAGTGATAAAATGGCGGGTTGCCGAGTGAAAGCGCGGGAGATCGAATCGCGCACTGTAGTCACGGCGGAGCTTTGTAGCCTCGACGCCAGCGATCGTCATGGAGAGTCGCGGTAGCGACTCGATGCCAAGTTTCGCATTTACCGTACGATATACGGTGTTATGAATTGCGCCAAGGCATCAGCGCGACGTACACTCGTAGCGTATCTCGAAAAGCTTTCAGATACGTTTCGATTGTTTTGAAATTACTAATAAATTATTATACCTACAAAAAAAAACCGGAATTGTAGCCGGCTTTATGATTGGTTATATTCGAGTAGAGAACTTATCACCAACCCTAGAAAATCAATTTAGTAATCAAAATCTTTGTAATATATTGAGCTGCACCTAAACAATATTCTGCTATGTTAAAACATTCTTTGTAATAACTTGACCGCGAAAAGATAGAGCTTAGAATATACTTTACCATTTTCAGGCTTCCAACAGCAAAAAATAGTTCAACGAATTATATTGTTTAAAAATGTTCATCTTGAAAACTCATGTTTAAGGATAATAAATAATAATAATAATTTTAAAAATAATGATTTATTATTAATTAATCAACTAAAATTATGAATTAAACACATTTCACGATTTAGTATATCAACTAATTAATTAAAATTAATTATTGTTTCCCCAAGAAAATATATAAACATTTCGAGAAAAAATAATTATTCAATTTTTCCGATAAAATGAAAAAAAAACCGACCAAATTTGACTTTCATCGTATTGATTATGGCTATATCTTTTGGTAATGGTAATATTCACTGGGAATTCTTATTTTACAAAAGCAAGTTCTAATATTGAGGAACGTCATTCGAATTTTCCTATATACCTTGGCAGTCTTCGAATGCATCTTAGGATTCTACAATAATTATGGGATGTTAAAATACATATACCAACGAATTTCAATAGACACACGCAATCGATTTTTATATTGGAGTATTGGAAAATTTAATGACAATGAATTTGTAATTTTTTAGCAAAATTCCAAGCCCTGTACATTGATTTTATGAATTGAATTGTAAATATCCCATTTTTTTCTTGTAACGAGTGCATTAAGTGCACAAGTTTTGTAATATTCTAATACATGGTATAAGAATCATCATTTCGTACACCGGTTTTGTAAATTTCTTGTGACTTAGCATTGTAATTTTACCATTATTTTTAACAGTGGTACGTGGCTAAGTGGTCACCCATCCATGTTACGGTAGCAAGAATTACGGCTTAACTTTGGGGACCACGGAAGCTACACACCGACCTCGCGTCCACTGCTGTCAGTATTATAATATCGTATATTTATTAAATGATTATGATGTTGTTGATGCTGCGGCCGAATCATGAACGGAATAGGAGGATAGTCGGCCATTGATTGCAAATAGCCAACTATCTTCCTATTCCGTTAAATGATTATGGTTAGCTTCGTGTATCGACTCAAAAGTTCTTAAAGTTGAATGTTTTATCACTTTTAATAACAAAGTCATAAATGATGGGCAATTAGATAATCAATTGTCTAATTTTTTGTGAATAGCGTGGAATTAATTTTTTCGATGTCATTAAAATGTTTGATTTCAATATCATTTTTGTTGAACAAGCCGTCAAAAAAGTGCAGGTTTTATTCATTTCCTTATCAAATATTTTATATTAAATTATATGAACAAATATCGTTCCGTAATTGATAGTAGCGAGAGTTGCCCATCTCGGTTCCAACGTAAATTTTGTCATGGCCTCTTTCCCCGTCACATTGTATGCACACGCTCTGGCAAATATTTCCGCCTGTTCGAGCTCCCTCATGCTGATGGACTTTACATTCTTTCACCGTTGCATCTTTCATGTCAGTTTGTCTTCTCCAAGGCGTGAACCCACTGTTGAAACGTTACTCGAATATTTATAGTCACATCGTGCTCGTGCGACCAACGGCGGTTTAGGGCCAAGAATAACGGTGCAGCCTGTTGAGTCGAGTCACTTGTACTCGGTACACTAGCTCGCAGCTCGCATCCACGTTGCATCGCCGAATTACCGCGTCCGCTACGCGTTTCTGTTACTCGCTCAAGCCCTTACCAAATACCGAAATGCGGGGTCAAGGCGTCTGCTGTGTCACTCGTTCGATAATGATCCGGAACGTGCGAAACTTTCGAAGGAATTTATGTAGTATCAGGACAAACTGCGCACCAGCTTTATGCAAGAAGATAGATGTAGTAAACATGACTATACAATCTAAATAAATAATACTACTGTTTGAGCAGTAATCATAAAAAGGTATTTATTATAGGATACTTTTTATTATACGGCACTAGAGATTAATAACAACACAATACAGCACGGATAACATGTGACCATAGGAAGAGATTGACATTCTGAAAAACAATACAGTGAACGCACTTATTGAAAGTAGATCGATCACGACCGTAGTAATCAGTTGTGCAACTATAATTTTATAACCTCATAGACGACCAAGAGTGCATTATTAAAGAGTTACATATTGTAAAGATCTTAAAAGATTTTAACGAATCTTAAGCGTCTTAGAATTATAAGGATGAATACTGAGTATTTGGTTTAATGCATTTCGCAATCCAAGCGATATTGTATTGCGAAATGCATTTGCGAATTTCTTTTTAACGATATCAGTAGTTTTCGGGCATTCTGGTAATTCTACCATCTTCA
Organism: Tromatobia lineatoria; assembly: GCA_949699805.1. NCBI lineage: Eukaryota > Metazoa > Arthropoda > Insecta > Hymenoptera > Ichneumonidae > Tromatobia > Tromatobia lineatoria. The sequence goes on from OX453035.1 coordinate 17,498,085, forward strand.
AAGACATTGAGATCCATTCATATTTAGGAAAGTTATCCTGACTTAAAAAATAAAAAATCAAATTGCGACATGAAAAAATAAAGAAAAAATGTGGAAAAAATAGTAAATATTGAGATCACATTATCGCATGGCGCTCAGAAATCATACTTTAAATAATAGAATCAGTGTGAATTTTACAGATTTAAAAAACGGCGTTTTTGAAATTTGTTTTTTTCGAGGGTTAAAAAATGTTACTGGTGGTAAGAAATCTGAGAAAAATTCTGAGCCCTATATGGATCGGTAATAACATTATATTAACGAATGAACAAAATCAATGAGGGTGAGGGTCATGGCCTGCTGATTTGACGTGGAATGCCCCATATATACTATAATATTCAGTTTATACTATTAGTTGTGGCGCTACCTGTAAACAGGTTTTGAATTAACCAATACATTTTTCACCTCGTGCACAGACTTTATTCCCATTCGTACACAGAAAAACAGTTCTACACCGACAAAAAATATTTCATCGATTCCAAAGAAACAAGTGGATCCAACGTTTTTATTAAGACCAATTAAATATTTCGCTTTTTCCAAAGAGAACATTGCGTTGATTTAAAAAAAGTTTTTCAATGTTTTAAATCAGCGGTGTTCTTAATTCAAAGATACGATATCAAGAGACGCGGCAGCGTCTCGACGCCAAGTATCAAAATCGAGATGCTACCGCTACTCTTATTTACAGTAAGCTCGCCCCTTTTTCGTTTGCTACGAAATGTAGTTGGAATTATCACAGTCAAAACGTCGCCGACGCCAAAATGTGTCAGGTTCAATATTTTTTCTTTTTTTTTTTTTCTTTACAATGAGCCTTATTTTAATAAAATCGGTGCCCGCAATGCTAACATCTGGCCACTTACAATTCTGAATTAGTCAAAAAAATTCCACCGCACTCACACAACGTCAAACTGCTGATGTGTCCGTCGATATACGTGCATGGTGTGTATCAGCCCGTCTTAACTCTAACTATTTCAGGCAATAGATCGCGGACGCTAAATGTATCAGCACCAATATTTTTTTTCCCTTTTTAATGAGACCGGTTGCGATAAAATCGGTTCCCGAAGTACTGATATTTGGCCAAATTTCACTTTTGTCCGAACTCACACATCGAAACTGATTTGTCCGATCGCATATACGTGTGCGTACGTGTGAAGAAAACGACGCACACATAACACGACTGGTGGGCCTGGCACCCGCAGCGGCAGCGCGAACAAGTCGCGACGATCGTCTGCCGACTGGCTCGCTCACGTCGTCTGATGACAGATGACAGAAAATGAGAAAATAAAAAAACAGAGTTATGCGTGATTATTTTTTCTCTCGCTTATTGACTCTAGTAAGTGAATGTGAGTGGCAAAACCACGGAAGGAGGATCATTTTCTACGACGACAAAAATGTGGGAGATAACTTCTGACCTTCTGACCTAAGAAAAAAAGAAAAAAAAATGGCGTGCTAGCGTTTTGCACCCGTACATAGTCCATAAAAACGCGAACGGGTCAACTCCTGACTACGGGGCCTCTGGAAACCGCTCCTAAAAACCGGTGGCACGCCATTTTTTTTTTTTCTCTAATAAACATTTACATCTGTTAACCATCTACGGAATAGTTCCACTTGGCTTTTCTCGTGGATTTGGTTTAATATTTTTGAAAAATATTTTTTGCAATGAATTATTTTTTATGGGATGCCTAAACTTTGAATACTTGGCGTACAATTTTTGTTTTGAAAAAACATTTTTGTGGGATATATTTGACGGCACCTATTCCGCCAACGGATAACGCGAACGTAACAGTCACGTCATCGAAAGCTAATAACTGTAAAAATTGATAAAATGCACGATTATAAGAGAATCAACTGTATTTAAGCGGACGGTGATGCTTCATGTCGGATAGCTTATTAACAACTGAACTACTATTTTATAAACACGATTCCGTCGTTAACGAATATTCAACTGTCTTTCTCAACACCCCCTCTCAATTGAATATTTTTGACACCAATTTTTCGTTTGAACAAATCAAATTGTCCTTGTGGCAGTGCTTTAGTAAATAAATCAGCCAAGTGTTCCTTCGTAGAAATGTACACCAGTTTGATTCGATCAGCTGATATTTTTTCTCGGATGAAGTGATATTTTATACCAACATGCTTTTTCCTCCGTTGATCCTGAGGATGTTTTGCGATTTCGATACATGCTTGGTTATCTTCGTAGATGATTGTCGGCATTGTGAAAGTTATTTGCAAATCCTTCTGAATTTGTTGTATCTATCTCTCGAACCGTAAATTTTGAATAAATATCCGGACACAGACTTTCGATTTACTGTGTCACTTTATCAGTCCGCATCGGCATATCCTTCCAAAACCGTATAACCATATCTAGATTCGAATGTGAGTTTCTCGTCGACCGTTGCTTTTATGAAACGTAACATACTTGTTAGATATTTCCAGTGCTCAGCCGTCGCACAGTTTTGATATCTGCTAAGATAGTTTATTGCGGCGCTCATTCCGAATTTTGATAGAATATCCAGCATATATTGCTTCTGTCTCACAGTTGTTATTATCCTCTGTCGATCTCTGCAGATGCTCAGTCCCAGAAAATGTCTCACTTCGCCTTCGTCTACCATTTTGAACATTTCAGTCAATCTTTTTTTACATTTTTATTTCTGGAATAGTGTTGCTGACGATTAATAGATTATCAACAAACAATGCAATGTGCATTCTCGTCTCTCTCACGAACTTGACATACAGGCAGTAATCAGCGCTTGGTCGTTCGAAATTTAAACTGATTAGAAAATCGTTGAATCTGTCATTCCAACATTTTGGTGCTTGTTCAAGTCCGTACAGAGGCATTCTTTAGTTTGCCGACTCGTCCATCCGTCGTTAAACTTCCGGAGCCTCCATATAGATATCCTCATTCAAGATTCCGTTGAGAGAGGAAAGTCTTGACATCCATTTGATGTATCTCGAGATCGTGATGATTTGCTATTGCAAGCAATACCCGAATTGTCGTGAGTTTCGCTACTGGAGCATAGGTTTCTTTATCGTCGAAATCCTTTCGTTGCGAGAAACATTTTGCCATTAATCGAGCCTTGTATCTTTTAATATTTCTGGAATCATCTCGCTTAATCTTGAACACCCATTTACATCCAATAGTTCGAATTCCGGGAGGCAAGTTTTCCAAAGTCCCCGTCGAATTCTCCGCTAGAGCCAACATTTCTTCTTGGACTGCCTTTTCCCACTTCGTTCTGTCGGAGCTCTTCCCACTCTCGTTTCTCTTCTTGAAGTTGAACTTCATCATCGTCATTTTCTTCGGTTTCGTGAGAATCCCTTGATGCTGAAAATTTATTAAATTTTTCAAATCATTGACATCCGATAAGTGAATAAGATCTTCCGGATCGATTTGTCGAACCTCGATTTGAACAGGTTTGTCTACTTGAATTTTTTGATTCTTCGTATCATTTTTCTCGGAAGTCATTTTTTCAGACTCTTCCCAAACATCGTTCCTTTGTCGATCGTTTTTCCATTCTTCGTCGAATAAAACGTCTCGACTCTTGACAATTCGTCTCTTCTCGGTATCCCATAGTAGGTAACCATTCGTAGAATAACCTACCATCGTGAGTTTTTTTAATTTGCGATCGAGCTTCTTCCTCAATTCTTTAGGAACATGTGCGTACGCAGGACATCCGAACATCCTTAAGTTCGAAAGATTTGGCTTCCGAGATCTCCACATTTCATATGGTGTGACGTTCTTTTCAAGATATGAACAGAGACGTCGATTCGTAGCATAAGCACGAGTACTGCGCAACCCCACATTTCTATGCCGAGACTTGCGTCAATAATGATTGCTCGAGCTTTCTCCATCAAAGTCCGATTCATTTGTTCGCTGACTCCATTCTGTTCCGGAGTATACGTATATTTGTGTATTCTATTACCGTGCCGTTTTCTTCACAAATAATCTTCAATTCTCCGGTAATATATTCTCGCCCATTATCACATCTAAGTCGGGCAATGAATCGTCCGAACAGGGTACTTGCCATTGAATTGTATTCTTTAAAGCAATCGGTTACTTTACCTTTGCTTGTCATCAAATAAATGATCGTGAAACGTGTATAATCGTCGATAAACGAGACGAAATATTATTGCTTATCCCACGTTACTGGAGATATTGGCCCACAAACATCCGCATGAACCAATTCCAGGGGTCTATTCGAACGTTGACGAACTTCATGGTTGAATGGAGATTGACACTGCTTTCCCATCACGCACGCTTCACATAACCTTTTCGGAACATGCGATGATTTGATGTTTATTTCGTCTGCCATCGCCTTTGTCGAGAGTTTGAGTAAGTTTTGAGTTCCGAGATGGCACAATCGTTTATGCCATAGAGTAAAATTTTCGTTTCCAATGCCGGTACTCATCATAACAGCCTCATCGACAGGATATTTAATACCCAGTTCGTATAGTTTGCCGACCCTTTTTCCACTTCTAATGATTTCTCCGTTCTTGATTATATTTACTTCGCCTTTGCTCAAGATCAAATCCATTCCTGAGTCATCAAGTCTTCTAACGGACACGAAATTGCTACTCAGATTTGGTGCAAAGAGTACATCGTTGAACGTACAGTTATTCCACTTCCCGTTCGCAACAATTTCCGCTCGTATTATTCCTTTGTGCATTGCTACGACTTTTTCACCGTTTTAAGCAACAGAGATCTCGATGTTATTGTTCAGCGGTTTCAGTTTGTAAAACAGGCGCTTGTCTTTTGACATGGGATCAGTGGCTCCCGAATCCAGATACCACTTCCGGTCACTTAATCCACTATTCACGTTACAACTGTTTGCTGCAGCTACGAAAGCTATTTCCGTACGTTAATTATTCGTTTTCTTCGGATAACCACTAGATCCGTTATTCTGATTATTTTTATAAGTCCTTTTCTAACATTCCGATCGCTTGTGTACCGTTTTTCCACAGTAATAACATTTAAAAGGAACACCTGTGTTGGACTGTGATTTGCAAGCGAATGCCGTCGGTCCTTTGATTTTTCTCCACCGTCATCTTCGAAGTTACTCCGTCTTAATTCTTCGTCGAGCAATCTACTTCGTACAAGTTCCATAGTCAGTAGATCCGAGCTTAGAGTTTCCAATGCCGAAGCTCCTGTCGATCGGAGATCTCGAACGATCTTGTCGAATTCCAGGAAATATTGCTCAATCGACTCACCTTCTTGTAGCTGACTGGCGATCGCTTTTCGTTCGAATGTTGCTTTCAACGAGTTCCAGATTTGTTTCGGAGTACTCTTGTTCTTGACATATTCGAGATGGATATCTGCGATTCGTTAGATTGTAATTGACGTACACTTTCTTTCCCGTGTTTTCCTCGTCTCGATATCCTTTTCTTTTACAAGCTTCTGAACCGCCGTGTTCGTTTCTACGATTTGAAGATTTTCGATTTCCGCGATCTCTTTTTCCAAACAGTCAAGTGGATCATGCTCCGCCAGCAATATTTCCATTCGAAACTTCCACTTGTTAAACCCATTCCCATAAAATAAAGCGACTCTGTATCTTTCTTCTTCCATTTCTGGGCCCATAATCTGTTAAAATGCACGATTATAAAAGAATCAACTTTATTTAAGCGGACAGTGATGCTTCATGTCGGATAGCTTATTAACAACTGATTTCGTCGTTAACGAATATTCAACTGTCTTTATCAACAAAAATCGATAGCTGGGTATCAATTTCTGTTAAAAAAAGTGATTTTAAATAATTTGTATACACTTCTAACATCTAGTATAGCATAGGGTAGATGTACCGGTTGTGGCTACTTCAAGAATTTTCCCATTTTCTTCATTTTCAAGTACTTGTGATTGGGGCGAAATCCCGTGAAGAAAATTATTAGAGATGCCCTAAGATAAAGTAGGGCCCTTTCAGGCCTTAATGTGGACACCCTAAAAGGGTTTTCCATACCACTCCCAAGTAAGGCCCTGATAAGGTATTTCGAGGTTTCCATGGCAAAGGATTTGGTAGGCTTAAACATGGCACCAAGTAAAAAAATCAATAAAAATTTTCCCATATAAGGGTCTCATAAGGCAATCTTGGGTTTGCATGGCGAAGTTTATTAAGGGCTTGATAGGGTAATTACTTAAAGACCCAGTTGGGCTTCATCATGATACCACGTAAACTAATGAATCATAATTTTGCCAAATAAGGATCTCATAAGGCCATGGTGAAGCTTGATAAGGCCTTGATAAGTTAATTAATTAATAATGAATCAATAATAAATTTGCCATATAAGGGTCTTATATGGCAATCCGAGGTTTCCATGGCAAAATCGGTGGTCACTTATCCAACTAATAACCGCCAAAGTCAATCGAGTAGTCCCATTCTAGTAATGGCCCTCAGGTCAGTCAGACAGTCACGCACCTAGATACAAACGAACTAATTCGGGCGGATAATAAAACAACTCTATTCGATATAACAATTTCTGTAAAAAAATTACTGAATGTGCTTCTATTTTTACACATCAGACGCAGTCATGTAAATCTATCAAGTTCTGACTATATTACATAAATTTTATTTCATATTTCATATTACAGTCATTCAAATAGACAAAAACATTGCATGTTCATATGACTCGAATGTCCGAGAGAGCTAAGGCACTGCGCAACTAGACCATCCGGAGGGTTTCAGGGTCGATTCCCGTCAATGTCGAAAAAAAAAGTAATATGTTTTTTCAGCGATTAATATGTACCATCGTGTAGAGAAAGACGAAATATCTCGTCAAAAGTGCAACGTTACTCGACTAAATAATAAACAATATATATTTTCCAACTAAATTTCTTCATTATTTTAGTGAGGACTTAATAGGGCAGCCTTTAAAGGCCCCTAATAACTCTCTATATTATAAAAAGATCTCGCCGCCGCCGCCGCCGCTGTGTAGTATATAGAGGGAAATTTTTTTTAAAAATTTCCAAAATTTTAAAAACTTCCAAAATTTTAAAAAATTTTAAAATTTTCACAATTATTAAATTTTTTAAAATTTTTAAATTTTTCAAAATTTTTAAATTTTTCAAAATTTTGAAAAAAGTAGGAGCATTGCCATTTCACCAGTTCTGGTCACCTATGTATCGGTTTTGGTCATGCTTAGAAGTAGAATAACTCAATATTTATTCCACTTGAAACATTTTTTAATGCGTGTTTAATCAATCAAAATCGTATTCTCATAAAAGCATTCAATTCCTCTACACGAAAATTTTCTCAAGGCAAGGATGCCATCTGTGAATCTAACTAACCTTTTTTGACATTCGTCTCCTTCATTTTGCACTTTTTCGTAGCAGCTTCCTTTGTCACAAACAGTCATACATTATATTAATGTTTCACTCTTCACTTTAATTTTTATTTTCACCAAAGTTTTTTACCTAAGTAAATGTTTGCATTGCATAATGATGGGAATCTTCAACACGAAAGGTGTTCCATCGATTTACCTTTTGTTTTCACGATACATTTCCAAGGATACATTTTTCTTAGCGTTTTTCCGTTCTTTTTTTGTTTCGTCTTAATGAATATATGAATTGATTGTGTAATAATAGATGAAAAATTAATGATTGTATTATAATGGCCATATCCACAGCAACATGATTCTTCCATTTACCATTTAGACTTTTAGTACATCAACATTTGCAGTGATGCCTTTTTAAGATTGATATGTGCTAAGCTGCATGCAACTCGCCGGCCAACTATGTAACCCGAATATGTATCTAGAGCTTTCATCAAAATCTTGTCGAATTACATGAGGGGTTGAGAATTTGATGAATCGACTGATGATACTTTAATTACTGATGCAGTACTTTTTGTAACGGAGAAGAGCAAAATTCACGTTATGAAAAACCATGATTGATCATATGTACAGAATCGAAATCGCTACGAAAAACATATATAAGTTTAGGGGCGACCACAAGCGGTACAGTGGTCACTACCGGTACTTCTACCCTAAACGAAAACACATTTTTCAATATAGAATCTGCCGTGCTTTTATTCCTTCAGCGACATGTAATTATATGTTGCCTTTTTCCTTTCATTGTTTCCACGATGAATTCTTTGAAATCGATAAAAACCGGCTTCTCAGATTGAAAAAAAGTTCGCTTAAGGGGTTCAAGGGTTTCGTGGATTCAAGAAATCGATTTTTTTTGGCTCATTAATTTCTACAACATCTCAAGAATATTGTCCTAAATTTTCAAGTCGATCCGAATAATAGTTTTGGAGATACAACCTTTGGAAGGTGTGCGCTCCAAGTCGGGTATAGAAGGGTCAGCGCGCCTCAGGTATAGTGCGCAGCTGCTCGTCTATTGTTCGTCTGTCATTGTTGTATATTACTTTCACTTCCTAAGGAAAACTAGTTTGAAATATTTCATTTGGTGATTACTTCTTGAAGGACGAGGTTCATTTGAGGTTATCTCAAGTTTCTATCATATAATTTATTTAAAACGTGGTATTATTTGTGGTTATCTAGTGTCATTTGTGAAGTTGATAAACAATGCATAAAATTTCAAGAAAACAGTTAACCCTTGGAGCTCGTAGAAAAGATAGACCGAGAAAAAGGAGACAGTCCTTTAATCCTAAAGATCCGGAAACTGATGATAGTTCCTTCACGAGCACCTCAGCAAAAAAATTAAAAGGTGATGATAAAGAGCACGTGCCAGAAGAGGGTACGCTCCAATATTCAATCATAGATTTTGCCTTGGTTTTCTCAACTCTCTCATCGTTTGTGCGGTGTTCTAACATTATTGACGATGAAGATGAAGATCAATTGTGTAATGGTAAAGTACAATTTAAGCAATGTTCGAAATTTGGTCTGGGATATAAAATCGTAGTAGAATGTGAACGATGTGATCCAAAATATATTTTATCTTGTAAAAAAATCGGAAGAATGTATGAATTAAATCGCTGGTTCATTTTTGTTATGAGAATATTGGGCTTAGGGCTCGCCGGATGCAAGAAATTCTGCGGTTTGATGGACATAAGCAGTTCATTTTTAAACCAGTCTACATACGATTTTTATATTGATAAAATACATGAGTGTATTGAGACAGTTACTCAGACTCTATTCTCATCTGCTGCTGAAGAAGAAAAACAATTAACAAATATTGAAAACGATTTACAAGATACGACAGATGTGAGTGTTTCCGGTGACGGTACCTGGAAGAAACGTGGTTTCTCATCATCATATGGTGTGAGTTCACTATTCGGATATTATTCGGGAAAAGTGTTGGATGTGTTGGGAACATCAGCTTTATTATTGATTATGCACGGTATGGATTTGAAATTAGGCCGAAACTCCCACGAATATGCCCGAATTTCGGATGAAAACCGTGTGTGCGCAGCCGAAAAAAAATCTGCGAGCGAGACTCGCGAAGCCAGAATCCGTCATCGACAGGAGCAAAAGGATGCCCTGGACATTGCAACTGCTGCAGGATCTTTACTTTATGGCCCAGGAATCGACGATTCACTGTAAGTTACAAAAAACATTTTTTTTTCCACCTTTATTGTTACTCAAAACTTTAAACGCGTTTTTCTCGGAACCGTGTTTTCAAAGTCGGTTGTCAAATGTTCTCGGAAACTACTCTACCGATCTTGATGAAATTTTACACAGGTGTTCGAGATACAATTTACTCGTGTTTGGACGAAGGATTTTTTTTTTTCAATTACAACTATTTAAAAAAAAACAAAATGTCAAGCAAATTTGACCGAAATTTTCATTTTTTTGGAAAAATGTCTGCCAAAATTCCAATTTTTCCTTTTTTTTTCTTTCCTTCGTTCAAGCACGAGTTTATGGTCTTAACTAAAACACTTATCTTTGTTTTTTCATTTTAGATGATTTTGTCAGGAGTTATGCTGACAACGCGGACGCACCTTTTTTCCGAGGGGTCACCGGAAATGACGTCACAATGGAGGAGTTTTAATTTTTTTTTTTTTTTTTCAGAAATTATTCTTTAAATATGTATCTATAAGACAGAAAAAAGTTTGAATTAAATAAATAATTTTTTACATAGAAAAAAAAATATTGAAAATAGGCCTTTTTTTACCCGACGAAACCCATGTAACCCCTTAATTCAATATTGCTGTATAATATATTTTTTATTTAAATAAAAATTTAAATAAAAAATTTTTCGGCGATACAGATAGTGTTCGTTCATTCAGTAAATTTCTATCTAATAATATAACATTTAGACGATATTCTCCCGATTTTATTGCAAAATATTCGAAATTGAGCGAGTGACAATGAATCTCCGGAGGCACATTGAAAGAAAGTTGATTTGCGGTGTTTATCATAACTGGCATCAGAATAATCTGAAACAAAAAAATTTACGCAAACGAACATTTGCGTAAATTCAGAAGGCTCTAGGAGCATGCATGTGATTTCTGCCCGTTATATTGTCGCACGATGTACGCGCTCGGAAGACAATATATTTTTTTGTCAATAAACAAAAGCCGTCACTTAAACTTTGACTAGACACAACTATTTACAGTGCTTAAAGGAATGTTTGTGTAAATTTGTGTACATCTGGGACCATGCGTGTGGTTTCCGTACTTTACATCCCAATCACGCGGTGGATTATAAGTTGTTGATTTTTTTAGTTAATAAACAAAGGCCGTCACTTCAACTTATAATAGTCTATTCAATTCCAATAAATTAAATAAACATCTGCGTAAATTTAGAAGGCTCTTGGAGCTTGCGTGTGATTTCTGGACAAGATTAACTTGGCGGTTCTGCTGCCGCTCGCTTGTACAGTCCCGCTCAAAACCAACGCCGGCCAGGCGGCCGCGGCCGCTACGTTCATCCACTAGCTTCAGCTTCATACCAACGAACCGTCGGCGGTTAGGCGCCGCATAGAGTGGCGCAGTTCAAAGTCTGTGACCTCTAAACTGAACCCAGACATTTAATTAGCACGTTTAGAAATAAAAGTGCTTCCTTTTTCCCGGATAGCTGTTTTTATATTCTAGCCATATTCGCACATGGTGGGAAGCTGCAGAATTTGTTTGAGTTATCTACACTGAGAAAAGAAATTAGTAAAATCAAATAAATATGTTATGTTGCCTTATAATTAGTTGACTCAACACATATGAAGTCCAAATAACTAAATATTATTTGTAGTAGACAATATGAAGGATCGAATCAACTAAATCAAACAGTTGACGACGTATAGCTGAATTAACACTTCATTGATGCCGCAACTGAATTGAATTGTTGAGTTCACGAAACGTCTGTTAAAACATATGAAACTATGAGCTTTCAAGCAACACCCGCGGTATCTTAATAACTAAATATTTCCTTTCGTCGACCACGCAAAAATACTTCAAAGAACAAACCGATCAAATAAATAATTCGTGGAATATTGTGATTGATATAACTGCAACCGCAGTTGATTCAACAAAATTATCGTTAGCGGAATGACATATCTATTTCAATTAATGGTCCCATTTATTTCGGCGAGATTTCGATTTTCAGTTGAATTGAATGATTTCAACCTTGTAGCTCGCATCGTATCCACGCCGAATCTAAATGCAACATTTAGAAATTCAAAATGGCGAGTCCAATATGATAGACCAAAATGCGAAAAAATACTTGATTTCAATGAAACTCGGTTATCGGGGGTTCACTGATTATACACGCGTAATCGGTGACCTCAAACCTTCCGGGTGCCAAGTTACAACGAAATTGACTCACGTCTTGCATTTTGATTCGCTATGTTATATCCACCATATCGAATTACTGATTTTTGAGTTTAGATTTTGGATCAGCGATCCCAGAAATTCGTGTTTTCGATTTCGATTAAAAGTAAATCAATTTATGCATTTTGGCGTTCAGATATGCAATCAGCGACCCCGAAAACCCCCGACTACCGAGTTTCGTCGAAGTCTATCTGATATCCATGGTATCCCATGATGCAGCTAATATGGAATTAATGTTAACAGAATTCCCATAGTCAGTTAGATCTAGTGACTAGCGTGCTCATCTTTAGGTCTTTAGGTCTTTAGGTTTATTAGATAGGTCTTTAGGTTTATTAGATAGGTCTTTAGGTTTATTAGATAGGCTTAGGTTTGAATCTCAAAGTGGATATTTCCCTGGGAGAGTGATATAAAAGAGTGGCAATCATTTTGTCTTAGCAATTGCTATGAAATAATACTATTGACTTATAACGTCTGGCAATGAAAATAATTTTCTGCAATTTATGAGTGATTGCTATAGTATTTATTTATATCTCGTGAGTATTAGTCTATTCAGTCCGTTTGTTTACGCATGTGTCTGTACGAAGCAGAGCGAATAAGGTTGAATGTGTACTGAACGCGAGAGACTGCGTATATCGGAGAGCGTCTTGGTACCTCTCAAAATCAACCAACAAACGATTAACGTGGTCCGTCTCTCGTCGACAACTACACACCTATCGAGAGATGACTGCGTACCTCTCTGTCTATGACTTCTTCGTCCGACGGTCAACACGATACAACCTGCCGTTGCGAAAGTTAGCCGAGTGTCTTCGGTCTCTACATCGCGCTTGTCCAATAAAGTATTCAGTGCATTTTAAAACTGTAGAGTGAGTTATTGGAGTTACTCTTATCCCGAACGATCCCACAAAACCTTCGCTATATAACTATCAATACAAAATAAACTTCTAATGTTCATAAGTTGCGAAGTTAGTGAACACAGTTGATTTAGCATTTAGTGAGTTGAATAGAAAAAATATCGCTTGTTAAATGGAATTGTAATATTTTGTTGGAATAACTGTCTTGACAGCCCGTGACCGCGAGGTTTAGTTAAGTTATTTTTTCAACATTTCAACCATTTTCTTTTCTTAGTGTATGAGCAATGATTTGGATCCATTTTATATGCGTCGGCCAATAACTTCCAACACTTTTGTACGCGAATTATGCTAGCAATACATATTTTCATCCGTAATACAGCAAGATACGCATTCTAATGCGCCACAAACGTTAGGCCTGAATCACTGTTTTCTAACATAACTTTCGATTAACAAATAAGTTTGGCGGAAAATCCCCAATTTTTCTCTCCGATCACCAGTACCGCTAGGAACTAACCGATTCTGCTTACTCTAAGTACGAGTGTTAGATAAAGTGGAAAATAATATGGAATATTATTTCGAGTGGTAACTTTGACCATTGAAGTTGTATACCCGGACTATCTGCCTGAACTGTAACTGAGAATGGTTGAAGAAAGCGATGGTATGTAATTGCTGTAAACAATTAAGTTATTTTCCTAAGAGTCTACAATTTATAGTATTGTTTCAACTTACGACTTCTCGCTGTGCACGGCCGAGATCAAACTTTCGGGAATAAACCACAAATCCAGAATATCCTAGACTGCGTAGGGGAGGCTGGTGTAAAATAGGGACACTGAGCTTTCTAATGCCGCTAGAACGTCTCAGTATGCGTATATTTACCATTATCGTCTCCACAGAAACAAAGTATGTTTTCCTTTGTTTTTGTCCGTGTGTACAAAAAAAAAAAAAGATCTGAGACAGAATGGGGTACGTTAAAATGTTTTTTAATTTTTAGAATATCGACTTCATTGCCTGAATCGGCGTACATCGACTGTTTGGCAACCAAAACAAAAGTATTTGTTTTTCTTATCGCGATCGGAAATCAAAAAGTTGTCTGGGCAGAACGGGGTACGCGAATATTTTATTCTGTTTTTCAAATATCAACAGTATTGCCGCCAGATCGTGAACTCGAGAGTGAGGCACAGCATCACTGTTCAAACAGTTTACCCGAAAGAAAGCATCGCGAACAGTGTGTAGATGTCCTCGATTCTCTAGCAACAGGAAGGAAGCAGCCGCGGCGATCTATCGAATATTCATTGCCAATACCTCGCCCGGGTGCAGATGATGAGATACCAGCTATTGCGAGTGTGACCGAATCAGCGCGAGTTTGTACGCCTTGATTTGCGCACAGAATGACAATTTATATCTTAGGGTCTTTCTCAATCGATGTTAGTTAACTTTGGATTTACTGAAATCGACTCAAGCCGCGGTGTGACTTGAGCCACATAACGGCCATCATAACGGATTCTTCACATAGAAAGGAGTTACTGCAACAAAAGCAAACATCTATGTGCGCAAATTTTTCTATCGAAAAGCTCGGGAATCTTTCACCGGCAGGAGCGTGAAATCTCACATACAAAAGTGTGCTGAATATTCTGCAAACGATACTATGTGTCTGTTCTGTGCAGATCTGTATTCTGGGTCTACAAAGGGCTGGATACAGTGCTAATTGTGCGACAATTGGTCCCATCCTTCATGTGCTGGGGCTGAATCGGAGCAATGGGTATACAAGTGCGAATCATGCGAATAAATTTAAAATTCATTGATAATAATTGCGCACCTTGTTTTATACCGCACATCCAGTTTTTTTTACCATCCCGATTTTGCCCCCTGTCCATATTTTTTCCAATATCCCGATTTTACCTCGCTATTCCCTACATCTCCCACGATTACTATGTGAATCTAGAAATGATTTTATTCAACATTTTTTCCATGTAGAAATGTTCCAACTATTTTCGAGGTGACTGCCCTTTTAAAACGCTGGTCCTTTTCGGTTGAAAAAGTTAGAATGTATAGATTGAACCAAATTAACATAGAATCTAATCAAAGCTTTTAATAGTCGGGTACTTTTTACTCTAATAATAGTATTTTTAGTTGTGCCATCGATCAATGAGCGTAAGGGTTTCCGACGTTTTTCACCACATCGACAGAAACTTACTGAATGCATTTCCGGTTAATGTACTCTTTAATATTGTATACGTGCACTACGGACAAGATTCACTCATATTACAAATTTCCTGTAATAGTTCTTCTAAGGTATAGGAAACATTTTTATGAGTCTCTCGCCCTCCCTCCCTCCCTCCCTCCCTACCCCCTATTATATATTTATATATTGACAAATCTTTTTTTTGATCTTTATTCTCTAACTCAAAGTATACTTCGTATATATTTTCCGAGGGCCCTGAGCGGTCATCACTGTGGGTAAGAATATGTTCATTACGTGTTAGTACCAAGAACTATAAGTCTTTCATCGATACTAATCAATCGGGCAAAGTTCAACGTCCGTTTCCGCGCCAGTGCAAGCGCACCCTCGCAATCTCTAGTACCGTCGGTGAGGGTGGGGAATTCCGTTATTCCGCTTTGTCGACCCTGTCTGGCCCGCATGCGCTGTTACCACTTCTACGGTTTCTCACTCTCGCGGCTATCGGTCGTAACTGAGCTTATTCATACCTCCGCCCCGCTCTATTTTACGTTCTCACCGCGATTCCTCTTTATTTTTCATTCGCGAGAGTCGGGCGTTTGATGATTATCCACCGGACCGGAGGGCCCCGATGTTTATTTAACGAACGCTTTCGCGTGAAGCGCCTGGGACGGGTTTGTTTTCTCAATTTCCGCATAACGATATTTCATGTGACGCATAGTCACGGCAATAATTTTCCTAGCGCATCCTACGGCCTCGATGAAGGAATTTTTATTTTTCTTGCTTTTTTCTTGATATACCGAGCTACTGATTTTCTTTTGCTGAATAACTTCCAAGGTCATTGCTTTTTTTACCACGTTTCTGAGAATTATTTTATAATGGTAACGAAAGGCAGTCGAATGGTTGATATCGATGGTATTCGTATTGAGCGGACTGACGTGACATGCTACGCACACGATACGACATAGTGGCCTGGCTGCGGCCACCGAAGTTGTGCCTCATATCATGCACTATTTTCACGCCGCAGTGCATGCCTGCCTTTCGCAGCCTCGTAAACTACTTGCGGCGCGCGATCGGTCTACCTAGAAATGTAACACAATTTCTATCACTAATTTGTGTGAAAAAAATATCTGACAATACCTGAAGTCGCCTCTTTGTAAATGAAATTATTTTTCCTTGTATGTAAAAATTAAATGGCATTATTATTATAACCTGAAAACTTTCTCAAAAATCAATTGAATCGCTCAAGCCAACCTAACACTTGTGAGAAACGCTCCGATCATTCGCCATCTAGTGGCATTATACGCAACACCGATGCACAATGTTCCGCTAGATGGCGAGCGGCCGAACCGATTCTTGCAAGTGACTTGAAGCCTTAGCATATATAAGACTGCAAAGGTGCCCTGCGTTCGACTGTAGCCGATGGGTCTACGCCTACGTTGACGGTTGGAAATGAACCTTCCGGTCCTGGTGTTCACATTCCTGGTAGACCCCACTGGGTGACCGCTTAGCCGTTTACTGGTTTGCGCGGTAACTGTTGACCAGTACGCAGTTTTACTAAGTTTCAAAAGAATACCGAGGGATATCACAAAGTTGAATAACATATTTATTTTGTTTGGATTTTTAAAAAATTAGTACTAACAATATTCTCGTTAACTAAACGAACCTTTAATTGCTCCATATTAAATTTATTGTTTCTCCCGATAAACTATAATGCAGTCTCGTCAAGCTTACGTACGGTCAGTTCAACCAAATAATTTGTTTATGAAACCTATGTTTGGTACACTCAATGAAACATGCGATTAAAATATTGAAATATTTTGTCGATAGCATTATCCAATTGATTGGGTCAAACATATGTTAAGTTGTAATAATGAAATCCAGTCTTTGAAATCTATGACAATTTTCAATCAACTCAACAAAATATTTCCTTTGCCACCCGCAATCGCCGGATTTGATTAATGGAAACCAAATTTCGTCAATGTTACTAAACCTTTTTTTTGGGAGTATGACGCGTATATGCGTCATCCGTACGTGAAGGATTGAATAAATACGTACGAATAAATCTAATTCCGTACAATTTCACGTTCTTTCTTTTTCCCGGCTTGGGGTTGTTTGTGGTCGGATGCGAACTACTATATACGAGATGGCTGTCATACTGTTTCCTCTTCCGACTTTTCGAATAAAAAAACGGGAAAGCACGGACGAGAAGAGTTGGTTACGAGCATATTATGGCGTATCTTCGAAGTTCTCTATCCAGTTTCTCGAAACCAGTTTGGCACATTTCCAAGGACCCCTCTCGCTAGCAGTAGTTCACGGCGTCGTCCCTCGCAGGACGACGTTTCGTGGTAGTACATTGGCGCTCGGCTCTCTGCCCTCAAAACATTCCGAATTCGTGTCAAGGAGCGATCAGGAGTCGCGGCGCGACCCCAGATATGGCAGCGAGAGAGTCCGCGCTTTTGCTCGTAACCCTGTGGTGTTGCAGATACGCCACACGCTTCCTGTGTACTTCAACGGCCTCACTTCGACCGCCGGAATAATCGGTAAACTTGGCCCGTATATCTACGTGTGTTTCGCGTCCAGTCCCGGAAGGAATTATTTTGTCGCTAATTAACTTAACGATCGTTTGCACGCACGGGATAATGAGCGGTTTTGAATAATCGACCTAGTGGTTGCTCCGCGCTCCTCTATAAACGTTATGCTAACGAGGCCCTCCCTCGCTTATATATAGGGGTTGTTATCGGGCACGTGTACAAATTGATCCATTATATTTGTGTTATAGCCTTTACTATATCCACAGGAGACGAGGCGTAATCAAACAATCGTTCAACTAACGCTTGCCTCTTGCTCGCTCATTCAGAAACTTTTAACACCATCTGATTACTGTTATTTCACAATTTGCTTATCGAGTTATATTTTGTACCAGAATAAAGTATTTGAAAATAACCATTGAAAAAATCCTGAATTGAAATGTACACCCTGCAATCGCAACGTTCGTTGAATCGAAATGGACAAAATATGCTACTTTTGGAGGTTTATAGAAGGGCCTAAGAACCTCGTCTTAGGCCCTTCAACAACCTTAAAAATTTCAGTTCACAGTAGTCTCCGTTTACTGCAATTAAGTAATGTCTATCATTTTTGGAGTTTTTAAGTTGTATCCTGTGAGACCAACAAAGATTTCATTGACGTCAGGGAAATGGGTGGATTGATTATTATTTCATAAATTTCAATGAAATATCACGCATTCGGATTTCAAAGAAAACATTTCATTAGCCATTACTTAGGATTTCAAAGAAAACATTTCATTAGCCGAGTACTTTAGGAAAAAATAGGTTTCGAAATTTTGAGCTGTGATAGGGGAGGGGCCACGGCCTGAAGTCAATGAAAAAAACATACGCGGCTTAAATAGACATTTCTTCAAAGTTGAAGAGAACGGTTTTTTTGAATCAGCAATGCTTTATTCATAATCAATGAAACAGCTTCATTGGATTCAAGGAAATGTTTCTTTAATCCGACGTCAATACTTTTTATTGGGTTTGAGTTACTTCAAAGAAAATATAGTATTGAAACTCAAGTATTATATCTCATTGGCAACGATTTCCGTGAATCAATGAAAATGTTCCTTTTGGTGAAAAACTTGATTGAAGGATTAATTACATAGGATAAAGAGAATATTCTCTTTGTATGATAAACATATTTCAGTGTCGCTATATAACATGACCGAGGAAGGAAAGCGTAGTAAGAGTTGCCCAAAATTCGTTAATTATGCGAAGTACTCCTAAAGTGTTAAAAATACACGGTCTAAAACTCCGACAATATGAACTTTTTTATGGTGTTCCCCAGTAAAGTATTGATATTAACATTTTTTATATTAATATCAACACTTGTGTTCATCAAGTGTTGATATTCAACACTTTATCCTCATGACCTTTTTGACTTTAACCTCTCTATATTAATATATATGGCTGTGGGCCATACAATAGGGAACAATGAACCAATACCCAAAAACACAGAGGAGATAAAGCGAATGGGCAAAACTGTCAATTTTTCTTTCATTTGTATATTATTCAATTTGTAGTTGACATGCCACTTAATCTATATATATTATGAATCTGTCAACTTCGAACTGTCCACTATTTAGACTAACCCCCTCGTTTCATCACTGATTCTTCCACCATTTCTCTTCCAGTTGTCCTCTTACTGCTTTGTTTTATATTTATTCTTACTCAATCTTATCATGAAAAAATAAATCATAAAATCCATCATACTTGAACTTGGATGTTAGAATCATCTAGACCAAATCTACAAGGTTGGCTCATTGTTCCCCACTAACAGTCGCAAACATTTATTATAAAAAAAATCATGAATCACTAAGTAAAAGTAATGTAATATGGGCACACAGCGATACAGAAAGATGTAAAGAATCATGTAAGTCGAGCGGAATCAGCGATTAACAAGAGTTAGCTTAGATATAAAACTTTTGTAAAGGGTAAAAGTTTTTTTATTCAAGCGGCCAAAATGTACTTGCAATTTTTGTGTGTTCAGGGATAAGGTAACTTAAAATCAACTTAGACGAGTAACAGCCAATTGAACTCACAATTTTATATTTAAAAAAACTGGAATTTTTGGCGGTCTGTGTTCTCCGATAGACGCGGTTGCTCACTGTTGCCTACGGCCCATTATACCCCACTCTCCCCTACCGCTTGTACGTCATATGAAATAAGTTGACTGTCAATCTGGAGGATTCAGGATTCACATTAAACGCAGATTTGGGAATCATTGCTTTGAAATTACAATTCAAATGGTTCACTTGAAAAGATATTTAAATTGTAGAACAGATCAATTTTCGAGTGGAAAACCATTTGGAAAAGTATTCAAATTGTACTTTATATACTTTTTTGAGTGAAAACCTATTCAAATTGTAATATTTATTCGATGGTGCCTATTTATCATCCAGGATGTTCAACTTGAACGTCTTAGTTCTACCTCGTTATTCGTGTGCGGATTCAGTGGATTATTCATATGCAGATCAAAACCGAAATCTGATTGGGCATGTAGATATTCCTAATCTGATATATGTGCATCGTAATCCGCCTCAATGTAACTAGGATATAGAAATACAAAATTTTTAAGTCAAGTGCATTAAATAATAAAAGTAACGCGCAGTGAATCTCTTGTGACATGTGTAATGTAGTGATGAATGCTATGATCTTTATTAAAATAAGTAGTAACATAATTGTTGATGCAGACTACGTTTGACAGGGGTTTTCAACGCGATTTGTACAGATACAAAATACGTGTATACAGATTTAATAAATTAACCTCAGTGATAGTGTTACAAATTTTACACCAATTCTAGTGATACACAATTGTAGTGATACAAAACTGAAATTAATTGAAGCTACCGAATTAACGGCAATATTGTGTTGATGTTAGTGTTACATCAGTGTAATAATTTAATGTATTCGTTATAATACATAAGATTTTCCGCATTTTTGCAAGTAAAAATAAGTTAAGGTTTTTGGACAATTTCAAAAATTATATCTCAGGTGAGAAGTGTTGAAAAAATCTTTAAAAATGTGGAACGTGTTTTTCGACCCGTACTTTTGTATAAAAAATTACAGAACCGATCTGAGATTTCATAGCCAGATCTTGATCGATATGTCATGGAATGCCCCATACATTCTTAAAACAGGCGTGTTGTTATTACGCGTGTTGAAACAATTCCCGGAACACATATGACGTGTGTTGTTCTATCCAAATGAATTGATATTAAGCGTGTTGGTTGGGTTGCTTGTTGCAACAACACGTTTTCGCTGCATCTTTCCGCGTTTTCCGGCACTACACACGTCTTAGTGTATAGCTGTACTACACACATTCTCACTGAACACACTTGGTAAGAACACACTTACTTATACATGCGTTGAAACTAATCGCAAAATGGAGGAGTCGAATGACAGTTGACAAAACAATGGACCGATTCCCAACCACTGAGCAACGGTTATAAAGTGAAAGTCGTGATTTTGTGATTCTGTTGAAGTGCATAGTCGATGGACTCCTCCTGATCAGAGAAATCGCGGATATAGACACTGTTTTGATGTTGATTTACATATCGCATTTGTAAGTGTATGACCCCCGCTCCCACCACACCCTTAACCATGGCAAAAACGCTGTATGAAGCTCGCTCAGGTTTTGATTATTTCACTTACTATGAGCCCTCTTTGCTTCTATCAATCCTTCTAGGTGTCAGTGATAAGTGCAGAATGACGCATATTCGAAACAAGTTTGTGTAATGGTGCGCAGCGTTAGCGCCATTATGTCTTCCGCAGACCAATATTTTTTTAATTTTTATGTTTCATCACTAAAGGCAAGGACGTAAAATAGTTGGAATAAAGAGGGCAGTGATAATAAAAGGGCAAAATACGGATGATGGGTTATGAGAATAATGTTGGCTTAGAAATAGAATCAGTAAATGCTGAAGGAAGGGAGTCCTGCCCTAGGAGGACAATTCTTCCAAAAGAAAACGCCTGTGTGGAGGTGTTGATATTCAGTATAAGGGGAGAATGAGAATTTGGATTGTGTGAAAAAGAGTGGAAAGTGGAATACGGGAGGTGAAACTGAACAATTGCTCAGCTATACCCCAGATGAAAATGAAGATAGGAATTGTAATAGGGATATAAAGTACCAGCAAGAGAAAATTTAAAGAGAGCAATGGGATTGAGAATCAAGCTATTCCTCGTAGTAGTAAAAAGCGTAACAGTTGAAAATCAGAGGGTGGACGGTATAAAAGGAGATAAAGCTTTTGCATAAAAAGAAGCTACGTTCGATGATTGCAATGCATTGCACAAGGCCAGTTTATACAATTAGGGAGAAGTTAAAAAGCGAAAAACTGCGGGTTGGCTCTAGAAGAAGGGCAATCACGTATAAAGAGGGGATAAGAAAAGGGGAAAAAGTTGAATCCAAAGTTAAAGTAGCAAAGGGAAGAAGGAGAAAACTATCAAGATGAGGGCAAGGACTATATTCTTGAAAGTAGAGATACGGCATCGAGGGAAGCGAGACACGGAGAAGAAAGAGCGAGGAAAGTAACTAAGCGAGGAATTAGGGAATGAGAACATCGAAGTTCAGGATCAGCAAAGTATGGACAGAATTTCCAGCTCGCGGTATTCGCGATGAAAGAGGGAAATAAAGTTGGCCGGACTGCCAAAAATATTGGACACAAAGAAGAGTAAGTAAAGAAGGGAAAATGAAGGTCATTTTTAGGATAAGATGTGGGTTCCAGAAGGAAGCAAACAGCTTTTAGACAATGGGAGTATTGCGTCGGCTTTACAAAGAACTGCACTAAACGAAAACATTTGAAGAGCTGTGCCAAAATGGAAATGCGGGAAGTTAGCTGAACGCAGAGTTGGGTGAAGTAGGACTATTACAAAAATCAGGTATTAAGGGGTAGAACGGAAGAATGATTGCGGAAAAATAGAGGCAGTACGAATAAGGATCAGGAATGGAGATAAATCGAAAGTAGGAGTGGAACTCAACAAATTGATATCCATGTACTAGGGTTTTTTACGGCTTGGGCATTGCGTCTGGCAATTCGGTAACCTTCATGAGATACTCCAACTTTATGCGTTCTGGACCTTGGTGCCCAAGAGGGCTATGAAAAGATCAGTCCTCGTGAGGCTACAAATATCGATTTCTCCAAATACCCCTGATCTGGTCTACTTGACATGGGACTTCAAATAATTTGGTCGGGGGGGGGGGGGGGGGCATAGCAATAGGGGGACTTATAATGTCTTTAATATAAATAATCACAATTGGAGTGGCTCATGAGACGTTCAGAATAACTAGTATCGTGTTGAGGGGAGGGGGGAGAGGGGGGAATCCGTTATCGTTCCCACACCATTATGAAATAGCAAACACGGCGCGTTTTTTAAACACCCGATTCTTCAGATTTAATTCAAGTTCATCATTTTAAACAATCATTCCAGAAATATGTAATAACAATCTATTTGAAGTGGCAACTAGAATATGCGGTAAAGTTACATTTTTTAATAATCGGATGCAAGTGTCACCCTAGTGGGCCTAAGGTAATCCAGGATAGAGTGTCCCCTGAGGGACTTGGAATAATCCGGGCTTGAGACCCATGAAATATTTAAAATCATTCGGGCTTGAGGGGGGCCCAGGAGAGCCTCACAATACTCCGAACTAACAAAATAATCCGGACTTGAAGGCTCACGAGGAACTTAGAATCCGGGCCCTTTAATCGAGCTTAAAGAGCACATGATAATTCTCGAATAAGTCGACTTGGCATCGCGACGCTACCGCGTCTCTTGATTCAATATTGAGACGGCAGTACATGCGGTAGCGGCAGCGAGTGGCTTTATAAAATCTTTCATTCGAATTATTCATAGTTACTTAAACGACACTTGAAATAAGGATGCAAAGTGGAGCTTTGCACATTGCTTCCTCATTAATTTTCATCAAAGTTGCCTTTATGAGCAAGTTTATTCCTTTTATTTTTGGATTCTTTGTAGAGAAAGCTTTCCGAAAAATGAAAATTATTGGTGAAGCAACTTCCTGATGTTTCAAACGACTTAGTGCTATACCAATAAAATTATAAGAAATTCAGAATCACGTCAAATCCCTTGTCAAATTCGCACCCCTGTACCGATCATCACCAAGTTTAAAACGTAGCTGGGCTGCATGTTTTTTTTTTTTAATTTTTTTTAATTTTTTTTTTAAATAGTGCAACGTTCTAGTCAACTAGATTAATTTTGACCTGAATTAGAACAAAACGAAAAATTTTTATACGCTCGAAAATTTGGCCTAAATTCAAACCCAAAGGTCCCATCATCCCGAATAAAAAAAGATTTTGTTGATTCACGGCAGTCGTCGCCAATAAAAACGCTATTACAACGTTTCATCAAATGATTTTGAAGTCATTGATAACTAGTGACATTTAATCAAAGAAATCGTCTCTGTTCTTTTCATCGATTTCATTAAGGTAGTTCTAGCGCTAAGGTATTTAATAGATAAATGCATGAATTTTTAATATGTCGTTCCAGAAGCCCTATTTATCGCATCTGTAAAGTTTCAACGTATGTTAACGACTTTTTTTTCGAGAAATAGGAAGTTAAAAAATCGCATTTTAATATAGCTAGTATAGGGAATTTCTAGTAATTGGAACGTGTCCATGTCAGTATTTTTCGATAATACATTACGAAAATAGTACTTCAATACACAATTAAGCGGTCATTTTTCTCACTAGATTGCAGACTTTCAGATGATAAGTAAAAAATATAGGGTAAACGAATGTCAGAAAAAGATTTCTTGGATTATCGCAAGCGAAATGATATGAAAACATCTGGTTGCCTTAACATGGCCGACGCAACTGCGACGTGGCAACACCGCGCTCGGGAGACACGTGACCACTTCATTCAGTAGGTAGGCTGAAGAACGTTGCGTTTTTGTGTATGCACATCATAAACGTGAGAACACTTGTGGCACTCTACACGCAGAATACTCGCCAAACCTCTTATTATTTCGCTCTCCGTATATTGTAACGAAAGTGGAATCTTGCACCATGGTTTACCACAAATCTGGCGCGAGTGTTTCAAATTCTACGATGCGTCGCCCGTCATGCGGCGGGGGTTCAGCCGCCCTAACCGCCTTTTTCAAACTCTCTCGCTTATCGATCGAATCTAGCAAATTCTGCCGAGCTTTTTCAATCTTTGCCGACACGAACTTCCCTTTTTGTTTCCCATGAGTGACATGAATATTATGCCTCGCCATTATTAAAAAACATGAGTCGGAAAAAACTCTTTACCCATTATGTCGGTTAGGATCCGTCAAACTATTGTATTTCCGGTCCCCACGATGCGACGTTGCCAAGTTTACAACGGTGATCTTCGCGTAGTGAGTCAAATTCAAAACCGAAAACAAAAAGAAAATGTATAAAAAGGAAATACGCACTACAACGGGACCCTAAATTTATTACCGGATAATATACAAATATTTTCAATATGAATGTATATTAATGCAATGCCTTTCAATAGTGACATCAGAATAGAGCTTTGCATGACTAGTCTGATGCTAGAACTACCCTAAAGAGGCAGCAGCACTTCCACCACAGCTCAGAATTTCGAGATCCTTTTTTTATAAAGTACTCAACAGATAAAGCTAAAATTTGAAGAGAACGTGCTTATGTACCGTAGAAATGGGCTAAATTACGGGCTCTTAAAAAATCGAAGCCGTTTGTTCGAGTAGACGGCAAAACAAATGAGTGAGATTAGGTGCGCGAGAGACAGGTCTATATCACTTGTTGCCATTAAGAATATCTTTCCAATGAATCAAGGAGACCGTCTCATCATCAATGAAAACTTTTCTTCAGAAAAAAAAAAAAACCGTTCCTTTATTATATTCTCACTAGCTAAATGTTTCATTACAGACAATGGAATGTTCTGTTTTAATTTTAAATGCACTATTTAATTTAAATCGCGATAAGCTAGAGCGTTTACGTACTTTTTTCAAAATTTCAAAATCCTCATGAAAATTAAATGCGGTAAGCCTTTTTTATAAAATTTAGAGCAATTAAAGAATGGCGAGTACTGTACATGTTTTTGAAATTTGAGGTGATTCGGTCGAATAGTTTAGAAGTTACAGTTGTCTGCATTTTTGTGCCTTTCATCGCACACATCCGGACGATTTTTTAAACCACTTTTCTCAACATTTCAGATTATTCCTCCATGAGAAAGCAAAAAAAAGAAAACAATTTTTTACCTAGTCAAATGAGTATTCAATTAGTAATGAATGGAATTATAAAAACAACCTGCCGAATTATAATATGATGTAAAAATGTTGATGTCCTACAAATTTTTATGTGAATGTCGTAAACCATTTTCGTTTTATCTTTGTGTTACAGGTGGTGTTGGTCTTCATCCTCAGTATAGCATCGCTTATAATATACTTCATCGACGCCTCCAAGTAAGGGACCTAGAACATTCTTAGTAATCGCGGCCTGACGAAAATTTCGATTATCATGCTGAGCCCGGCGTGAAACGGAATTGGCCCGTAATGCGATACCCCCCGATAAGCTTAAGAGAATTGACAGAGTGTCCGTGATTTCGTGTTTCGTTATGTTGCAGCGAAAAAGTCGAGCGTTGCCAGAAGTGGAGCAACAACATTACTCAGCAGATAGACTTAGCTTTCAATATATTTTTTATGGTCTACTTTTTTATACGCGTAAGTATTATTGATGGCCTCACGTCTACAGTGAGCGAAGCAGGCGAAGCTTTTCTATGTACCTGATACTCGTAGTGTGTTCATACACACGAGTCGGTGACCTTTGGGCCAAGTTTCGGTCGTAGTAGAGAGTCTATTGACCGGGGAAACTGAAGTGGGAGGAAAATGGGGCTCAGTTCTGTCGGGAAGGAGTTGGTATGAAAGCCAGTATCGATTCGGTAAAATAAACCAAACAGAGCCTGCGCATGATTGATCGCTATGGAAATTTTTCCCAAAGGTCTTCCAATTGAATCATGAAATCCTCTAAACCTAAGCAAAAGGAAATATTTCACAAAATAGTTCGGAAATAGTTGGGTACTTTACTATAGAATTTTCAAATACGTACTAAGGCAGGAATTGCATCTTTTGTCTTGCAAATTAACAAATTTTATTGTATTATCTTATATCGCATCGATCATCTATTATATTTTAGATATTGTGTACCCACGCTCTTATATATGTGTTTTATACATTAACTGGTAAATTTTTAATGTTTCCAATATACATTTTCTATTAAAAGTTTGATCCGATTAAAATTTCCAGTGCCTTGTAGTTATAAAGTTTCATTTTATTTTCGATTGAAAATTATTATAGTTTTAAAAAAATTTCATATCTCCATTTTCCAAAATCTATTAAAGCCGGTTTGGGAAAACGGGCATTTAATTGTTTTTATTTTGGTTTCTCATTGTGATATCATAGTGTAATGTTTTTTTAAACATTTAAATAATGAAAAAATTCTTTCATAAATGACATGTATTGTGAAAAATTAGTGAATAATTTTTTTTTTTTTTCTAAAATGTTGTTCAGTATTGTTTTGTTATGAATCAATGAATTCTAATTCTTGGGCTCTATCGTTGGTCAGTGGATTCAATAGTTTATTTCAGGTTTGTTTCCTATCGCGAGGTACTCAATTATTTATTGAACCAAATCTTTGCTTTGGGTTATATGACTGAACCTCAAATATTGCATAATAATGAGTTTTCTACACGAAAGAATACAAAAATAACGTAGTTGGGCCTTTTGTAGGCTATACAATAATTCTTGCGTTCAGAGAAATTATAACAGGTCTGATAACTATTATTCATTCATTCGACCATTTTAATATTCATAAAAGGATGTTTTATTGTCGCATGAACTAATAATTAAAAGTTACGAGACCTGCGCCTATGAGATTTTTCTTCATGTCCAGCTCAGTCATTATATGAATGTACATCTTCAAAGCAAAGGAGGCCGCAATGTAGAACCATGCTCATTGCTTCTTCATTATTCTTCACTTTTCACAAAGTTACTACCATGAAGCAGTATGCTCAATGATGATCTGCCTTATATAGAAAGCTTTGAATAAAGTGAAAAATAATGAGATGTGTGCAAGGTTCTACTTTGCATCTTCGTCTCAAACGAATTTTCACAACTAAAACATCCACGGGATGTTAGTCACAAAGAAACAATAAAGAAAAATGATAATTCGTATAGAATCCACACTCCTCTGTCAATGTGTACTAGATTATATATATATCTATGAACACTGAATATTAATTCGGTGGATGTCAGAATAAATAATAAACAACATTAGTGTGTTTGCATTTATGAATAACGTTTTTGCACGATAGCTCTAATTTTGCAAAGATGAAAACGACCACGATGTTCAGAAAAAAGTATATTACAACCATGCATTGCGGAGCTTTGAGGTGAGATCTTTCGATAGTCGCGTATAATACCGAAATTTCCGCATAAAATA
The DNA here is from genome assembly GCA_949699805.1 of Tromatobia lineatoria. Classification (NCBI taxonomy): domain Eukaryota; kingdom Metazoa; phylum Arthropoda; class Insecta; order Hymenoptera; family Ichneumonidae; genus Tromatobia; species Tromatobia lineatoria. Next base: position 17,525,868 of record OX453035.1, read on the forward strand.
TATCAACAATTAATATAAGGACGTAACACAGTCCTTTAAACATCAGCTTAAAGGATTTCATTTGAATCATCACGAATATTTGCATCGCATAGCTTTTCATTAAATTGAAATACATATAGTATTCAATTTGAATACGCTCATTAGATTTCCTCATTACATGTCTTCTTCGGGCGTACTACTATTTCTCAGAACGTTTGAACTAACTATTTCTCTGGATGTGTGAAAAAAATAATATTTACTTTACTTCGGATGATTGGATAGTCCAAAAGGAATAGATTGGAAAAATAATGAGACATATCTTGGCCTTGAACAGTTTATCGCCGCCAGTGACAAGCTGTGGTTCATGCTGGAGATGTATTCGTTCGTGGACTACTTTACGATACCACCGTCTTTCGTATCGATCTATCTCGATCGAACGTGGATCGGACTGAGATTCCTCCGAGCCTTACGACTGATGACGGTTCCCGACATCCTCCAGTACCTCAACATTCTAAAGACATCGAGCTCCATTCGTCTCGCCCAACTCGTATCCATATTCATCTCCGTCTGGCTCACTGCTGCTGGCATCATTCATTTGGTAAGCAAATCTTCGACGCAACTTCGCGGTCCATTACCTTCATTAAGCTCTATTTCCACAATTCGACGGATGGCCAATTTTCCGCTGTTAATCGTTAACTTTCACCGAGAAAAAGATCGTGTACACCAAACTGGATTCTAATCAGCGTCAATCAATGTTATCATTCGCATCTCGGTTTAATAGAACTGTCTTAAGGAGGCCCAGTTACCTAAAAAAAGTCATAAGGAAAAAATCTTCAAACGATAGACTTTTATTGAAAAGTCTTACATTAAAAGCTCATTGAATACACATCAAGCATTATAATTCTCCAATTTTTAAACGATATACAGTGTATCAAAATGATGTGAGGTAAAAAGTAAAATGTTCAACTTCTCGCAACTTTCAACTAGAAGGCACTCTTTGACAGATGAAATAAAAGAATAAAAATTCCTACACTCATGTTGGAATTTTTATTTAAGATCTTTTTGACAAGGCTATGATTTTGAATGTGTCAATAAATCTTTCTCTTCAAGAGAAATCACTAAGCAATTGGTTGCGGTAAATTGAATTTTTACTGCATCCAGAATTGCTATATTCAATTTAAAATACACTCAACAGATAAAATAAGACATGGAACAGTACAATTCGTTTATTGGTTTGGTCTGAAAGGTAAGATAAGTGGAAAATTATACTTTTGATCTCACGCTTTTCATGCACTGTACGTCTTTACAAAATTTCAGAATTGTTGTGCTTGTTATGTCCTTGATAAGATGCAAATGAAACCTAAAAAAAAGCGGTTCATTTAGAGAATTTTTATCCTCATGACTTTTTTTAGGCGATCAGGTCAAGGGGGTATCGACAGTACAGTCGGATGAATTGCAAATAAAAAATACATCGTTCGTAGGTTTTCGGAAGCCAAATTTTTATTCTAGTTCGATCTAGACGAGTTATTGCTCATTTTACTCTCCGTTAAAATGTAAATAAATTTACTATTAAACTTTTGCGATGATATTAATCGTTGAGAAATAATTGCTATTTGTCTAAAAGAAACAATAATGACATTATGAAATTAACTACGTTTTGTTCGTCTCATTGGGAAGTAAAACGACAACAATTGCTCGATGAATTTGAGTAATGTGTTTCAACAAGTAAAATGGGTAACTACTTGTCAAGACATCGAATTTTAATTACTAATTTGACTTCCAAAAAAATGCAAATAATATGTCCCATTAATAGTTGGAGTGGACTGAGATTCATCTTTGTAAGTTTTTTGATACAATTTTCTACATTAAGGAGGATTGTTTAAATCCAGATTCACCCTTATTCTTTCTAATTTCCATTAAGAAACGTGTTAAAATTATTATTGACATCCTAGGACTCGATTGACCTGTACTTGATTGATTAGAGAGGCCCAAATTTTTTAATTCGCATACAACAAAACCGTCGTTTATATCATACTATTGACAACGGCAGAAAGAAAACATCGTGCGATCTTTTTTAAATTTCGCGCAATGGGTTTTAGTATTTCCCATTCAATTAACACGTAAGCAGTCGTTGTCTGGAGCTTCCGAGGGATTGCCCATTTTCATACGAAATAAACGGGTATAAGGATAGTGACATCAAAAAGCTTCTTCAATTCTTTTTAATTTGGAGTATCATAGAGCATTGACTGCCACATACTCTCAAAGATATTCAACTTTGACTACAATAAATGCGTATAATTTTGATTGTTTTGCGAATAACTCGGGCACAGTGGATCTTTCGACTATAATTATTACTATTAAACTTGAAGAGAATACGTTCACCTCCAAAACTACATAAGAATCATTCTCGTAAGATCAGACTCAATGGACTTATGATTTATTAAAGTTTAACTTCAAAGTATAACTCGTCGCGAAATGATTATTTTTCGCCATAGAATACGTTTTTGGTTACTTCAATTAAACAAATTAGTTGCATGTACCTGTATTAGTCAATTGATTAATCAGGTATTTTTAACTTTAATTAGGTTTTAAAACTTAAAAATGATGGGTGTCGAAAATAAACATAATACATTGTATTTCGTTTATTTTCGTCACGCATCATTTTTAAGTTATGTTCAAGTTTATATAGGAACCTCATCCATCTAATAAACCATCTGATACCTAATTAACATAACATAACAAATTAACAAACACTTAATTACCTAATTGAGAATTTTTTTTGTTTGGGCCTCTCTACTGTCTATGCTTCCTCACTTTTAAGTTAATTATTTTCTTTGGGTTAAGCAATTAACATTAAATAAGTATCTAGTAGATTGAAAAAATGGACCATACTCGGTATAAGCAATAGGGAAATTATTTATTAATTTAAGAAATTATCCTGTGCAATCGGACATCATTCAATAACACCGATAACATTATAATATTAATATTGAAAAAAAAAATCGTCCACATGTTTCTTCCATGTCACTCCCTGGAACAGTTTGTTTCTGGAAGTCGAAGTTAAGACCTATACGTACCTAACTACCTAACTGAAGAGGCCTCAGTCACATAAACGCGGCATAATAACAAAATTCTATAAATGATATCCTCATTTAAAAAAAAATTTACAGTTTAACCTCGTCAAGTATGTACCAAGCCAACGTACAAGTACGTACAAGCGAAGCGATTATAATTCTGCATTTTTGCAAAAACATACAAATGTTTTATTTAATCTGTCGAAGAGTGCATTCTAGGATAAACCTAAGAATTTTTATTAATGGCCTTTTCGACAAAGCTATGATTTTAAATATGTGAATCAATCTTCCTTTATTAAAAACTTAGTAAACAATTGGCGACAGTAAATCCAATTTTCACGGCATCCAGGACTGCCACACTGGAAATTTGAAAAGTTTTCAGCAGATAGTGTCACACGGAACCCCACTCTTCTCTGCAGTTTCGAAAAGCAGGCGTTTCTGTGCTCAAGTTAAAAATAAGTATATTAATATGAAACTCATATATTCAAGTCGTACATCTCATATCGTGGTGTAAATTAAAGTTACTTGCATTTTTAACAATGTAATACTAACTAACTATACTAACAATTATTGAATATCTGATTCCAGTGGCGTTAGCTAGAGTTTTTCATGACTGTTAAAAATTCTTATTGCAGCTTGAAAACTCAGGGGACCCTTTCGAGTTCACGAATCCGCAACCGCTTTCGTATTGGACATGCGTTTACTTCCTGATCGTGACGATGTCTACGGTAGGATACGGCGACGTTTACTGCCAGACGGTTCTTGGCCGCACATTCCTAGTATTTTTTCTACTCGTCGGTTTGGTAAGCTCACCATTCTCACAGCATAGTAACAACTTAAGATAATATTAAAATTATACCAAAAATGATACGCGTTCATATACAGATATATATATACTGTTGTCCGTTTCTCTACTATATCTGTACCTACCTCGCTATCTATCCATCTATCTATCTCGCTCACTCTCTTTCTGTACCACAAAAAGGAAACTCTATCTCTCTTCCGCTTTCTACCTCTACCCTAGCGAAAATTCCCACCATCTGACCCGTTATGTATTCCACGAGGTGTGTACCTGCTATTCGGCCACCACCGACTTGGCGTGTTCCACCGTGTATTCCACCATGAATCGAGGCTCCGATGACGGTGGGATTCTAGTGTATCCCACCGTTATTTCACCGTGTTTGCCACTATTTTTAAGCGGATCCAAAAATGGGCCCTAGGTGGGATATATGGTTAAGCTACGGCGAATGCCACCAAGTATTCCACGGCGTGTTTTTTTTCCGTGCTCCTACCGTAGCTAGACGGTATCGGAATATCAAGTTTTAATTTTATTGATTATTTGAAATCCGATATTCAGCGTTGGGTCAGCCTGCCGACGTATCCCTTTTCATCAATGGAATACCAAACTTAACTCTAAGGCATATACTTTAGACAATAGCTACCTGAAGTACTGTCGAATTCGAAATATCTTTGCAGTCTTATAATCACTTTAGCTTCGAATCACTTGTGAGGAACGATTTAGCGATTCGCCATCTCTAGGGGCATTATGCAAAACACCGATGCGCTGTCCCTTGCATCGTGCATCGATGTTTCGCATAATGCCGCTAGATGGCAAACGGCTAAAGCGTTTCTCGCAAGTGATTTCAAGCCAAAACGTTTATCAAACTGCGAATATATACAGGATTCGACCATACTAGAGGAAGCTAACCTTTGAACGCGTTGTTCCTTGATGTTAGTTTTTGTATTCCTTCGATGGGAAGAGGAACGTCGTCAAACTCTCTTTCTCCTGAACTTGGAATTGGGATGTCAAAGAATGAATAAAAACAAATATGATATTCCCATACCGTCTAGCTACGGTAGAAGCACGAAAAAAAAACACGCCGTGGAATACTTGGTGGTAATCCCCGTAGCTTAACCGTATGTCCCACCTAGGGCCTATTTTTGGGTCCGCTCAAAAATAGTGGCAAACACGGAGAAATAACGGTCGGATACATCAGAATCCCACCATTATCGAAGCCTCAATCCGTGGTGCAAAACACGGCGGAACACACCAAGTCGGTGGTGGCTGAGTAGCAAGTACGAACCTCGTGGGACGCAGCTGGCTACGACGTGGTTCCACGGTGGCTACATTAGTAGGTGTTTTCGCCAGGGTATATATCATTCTTTCTCGGAACCTGTCATCATGATTTCTGGACGTGACGTCAAACAATCCCGCGCGATGCGTTGGACCGATGCGACCTCCTTCCATGGAAAGCTTCGAGCCCTAGTGCTTTTCTGTTTTCTCCGCAAAAGCATTGAATAAATAGTTTGTTTGAATCGGAATTTTCGTTAATTCTCTGAAGAAATCGCAATGTTAACTTGAACTCATGTTTTAGCGTGTGAATGCCGACGGAGCTTTCCCGCGGAAAATTTGGCAGGCTTGCGAAACGAACTTCTCTCTCTCTCTCTCTCTCTCTCTCACACACACACTCTCTCTCTCGCTCTCTCTCACACTCTCTCTCACACTCTCTCTCACACTCTCTCTCACACTCTCTCTCACACTCTCTCTCACACTCTCTCTCACACTCTATCTCACACTCTCTCTCTCGCTCTCTCTCTCGCTCTCTCTCACACTCTCTCTCACACTCTCTCTCACACACTCTCTCACACTCTCTCTCACACTCTCTCTCACACTCTCTCTCACACTCTCTCTCACACACACACACACACACACACACACACACACACACACACACACACACACACACACACACACACACACACACACACACACACACACACACACACACACACACACACACACACACACACACACACACACACACACACACACACACACACACACACACACACACACACACACACACACACACACACACACGCACACGCACACGCACACGCACACGCACACGCACACGCACACGCACACGCACACGCACACGCACACACACACACACACACACACACACACACACACACACACACACACACACACACACACACACACACCACATCCCGTGTTCGTTTCGCATGCCTTGCTATACGCGTGTTCGTGCAATAGCCAGTTTCACGACATGCCAGGGATTTCATTTTCAAAAGGTTGGAGCGCTTCACATTTAAATATGAACTTGAATTTAAATTTAAATAAAAACTTGAATATCATGTAGAAAATCGTTTTTGAAAAACTTTGTGGATATAAAGACAGTGTCTAAGCGTTATTTGTATTACAGCATGCGTGATTGACCGACTCAAATGCAAAGAGTGTAGGTTTGCATAAAAATTAAATGATGAACATCACCTAATACGTAATTCTTCACTTCTTGTCAAGAAGACGCCGTTTGAATCAATCGTCCAATGTTTGGTAACCTTGTCCATCCAGAAAAAGAAGTGCGCCTTAAATAATGGCTTAACACACCCTTTGTGTTTTAAAAGAATCTTTTATGTCATCGAATAAGTTGCATTGAAATATAATTAGTAAAACTTACAATTTGTTATTGGCAATAATTTAACATTATATTTATCGTTTCGAAAATTGTTCGTAGAAAAAATTTATCATTTTTTACTGATTTATATGCGTGGAAGTTTATGTCTTTTTTTAAGGTGGCTGTACATATTAACCTTCATATATTTGATAGCGTTCATATGTCGCATTGGAGTTGCTAAGGTGCTAACAACTTTTTTTTAAATACGAAATAAAAATATATCTTCCCGGAAATTGCATTTTTCTAATTTGAGATACAACGTACAAAGTTAAATTTTATCCGTCCGACTGCTAGTGCGATTTTACAAAATATGTGCTATTGACACCTCAAAGAAAGAATTGTTTGCTCCGTGCCTAAAGCATTTGACTATTATGAGTCACTTACAATAGTTTTTACTTCGTTTTTACACTTCAAACTTTTATCAGGAGACCGCTATGTCAGATATTCTGAAATAATAGTCAGGAAGATTCCTTTAGCACAAGTTGAGCAATTTTACATAGAGTTAACATTTACAAAAGTCTGTGTCATTCCAATAAAAAATTGTGCCAGAAGGATACACTTAATACTCGAACGAGAATTATTTGGATATTCTTGGCCTGTCGGTTCTCTAGGGAAAGGAAAAAAAATCTAAGTGACATTTGGTGAAACCTAAAATTGATTTTTCGTGTAATTCTACTAACTAAACAAATGAGACGTTTATTGATGAATATTACTGATTTTTATTTGACACTCTCCTTAATATTTATGCAAATCTACCGTTGCGAACATTTTTATGAGCTTTGAATGCAATGAAATCCGGAAATCCATTATACTGAATTAATTCTTGAAACGATAGAAGTATTAATAAAAACGACAAAAAAATCTTTAGCAGTAGTGTAAAACGCGCCGACCTCCTCAATCTTATCCATGATGACTAAACTC
>OX453035.1:17538323-17550227 GCA_949699805.1 Tromatobia lineatoria
GTATACATGTGTACATGAGATACAATTTTTGTAGAGAATATTGAATTATCAAAATTTTGTATAGCTGATTATAGATTCTAGAGGCAGGGCCGCGACGCTATAGACGACAAACTCAACGCGGTCTACCGCCTTGCGCAAATTTCTCTTCAACGTTCCTCATCCTCTCTACTTTCACTCACTTTCACTTATCACTGTACTCGTTGATTTATTTTTCTTTCACTTTACTTTCCATATACGGCATACGAAAGTTTCGAGTTGGTACGACTACAGTGGAGTAGGGAGGAGCACCACTCGAGAGTCCATTAAAATTAGTATTTTCGGAGGGTAATTATAAGAGATGTGGAGAAAAAAACAGAAAAACAACTGGAGGATTAAAACATTCTATAAGCAAACTCAATAAAATATAAAGATAAATTACAGTTTGTTGTTTCATAATAATTTCGTGCATTTTACCGTTTTAGAATCACCATTATTATTATGATTTTTTGAAACTCTTGGGATTATTCTCTCGGGACAAAAGTAATTCTCATAATTTTACTCATAATTTTGATCCTTGGGTCAATATTGGTAATACGTTGGAGAAAAAAAATGTTTTCGTTTCTCTGGGCATCGTGTGCCGCGTGGCACGTCGCGGCGTCACCGAGTCCGCGGAGCCTCGAAACTCGATTTGGCTTCTGAACGATGAATTCGAATGAATGAGCGAGAATGAATTTTGAGCTCAAAGGCAACTTTAATTCGCGATATCCCGCAAACTTTATAGAAACAACTCCGAGTTTCGAAGCTTCCCGTCTCGCTGTCTCACTCTCTCTTCCCTCTTTCACTCTCGGTCGGAAAGTCGATATACTCATTCCGTCTACACATTGGATGACGCATATAGTCTTTATTATTATTATTATTATTATTATTATCTTAATTGGGCAGAAGCTCGCGAGCCGGCTAGTCCGAAGGTGAGGATCCTCCGCGCGAGCTTTATCTTGATCGTTCGTCCTGTCCGTATGTCTGTCTGTGTCCTGCGTATGCTCATACTGCTGAAGTCACTGCCAAGTTAATATTCTATAAGCGATTAATATTAATTTAAAAGAATATCAAAGGAAAGACGTCAGAAAAATTAATGAATCTGACCGCTTCTGCGATACATTATTCCTTATACATATACTATACATAGATTAATTAATCACTGTGTCTATCACATCGCATTATCTTTATCTATCGATTTATCTACCTATCGATTTATCTATCTATCTATCTATCTATCTATCTATCTATCTATCTATCGATTTATCCATCTATCTATATATATATATATATATACCACCTTCTACTATACTACTGTGATATATCGCCGCCTGAATCTTTGCCGTATAAAGCTCTAATGGCTGCGGTGCCTCAATTAGAGACCTCCCGGAATCATTGGAAAAAAATTAACTCGTGACTCACGTTCTTCGTCTAGTCTCGCTGATCTACGTCTAACAAAAATCCACGATTTTTGTATTAATATTGAGTCGTATCCTCATCGATCTTCCCGACAGTAATCAAGAGTCACGCTCGCTCCTCGGCATTGATGGTTTGTGTCTGTAACTGCTAAAAAATGATGAAACAATTTCAACTGTGAAGCAACTTTTAAAGTGTTCTCATATGATTTGTCAAGTTTCAAATGTCATTATTACCGCCGGGTCTCTTGAGGAAATTTCTACAGCAATGTAGCTTGAAATCGTCAGGGCTGTGTCAAAGTTCTGCAATGAGTTGTTTATGTCTTTATTCGGCATAAACTGGAGACCGTTTTATTGATTGTAACTATGTTAATGCATTGAAATAAAGCTACAAATAATTGTTATCAAGCCAACTGAAGAACGAAGATTTTAACTTCGTTTTCAAGTGTCAAAAAATTATTCAATTGTTTCACGACCAGGCGTCTGTAGGGCTAAAGAGAAGAAAAAAAATCTTAAACATTAGACTTTCTTGTTTATAACATGAGAATAAAATTAAAATAAATATTGTAAGCAGATTTTTTCCCTATCATAGCGAATATGCTGTTGGAGAATGAACAAAATTATCGACAAACAACTCGTTTCCATGCATCAAAAAATTCTCGTTGAGTTATCAACAAGAAATTAATCCATCGAAAAGCGCACTGCAAACGCGTTGAAGCCTAAACTTCTTCAAATGACACAGCCATTAGAAAAATGACCAAAATAACGGCAATAATTGTAGAAAAACTGATGCAAGTAAATACCCTAATATTAGAGTAGCACGGTGACACAAAAATATCTCTCTGCAATTAAAAATTCGAAACACTCGTAACCCAGAGTAGTGCCGTCACTTTCCCGCATTCAATATTAGCAACGAAAAGAAATGATCAATTACTACGAGAATTTGAAATGTTTTTGAAAACACGAGTCTACAAAACAGTGATGGTAAATAATAAAGTTGAGTGCACAAACAACTCGAAAATCTTTGTAATCGACGAATAACGTTTTAATTCACAGACAGCTTTTCTGTATTTGAATGGCGCTGAAGTACTCGTATTTTCCTCGAAATTTTCCAAACTTTCGTTAAGGACGAATATGCTCCAAGTTAATTTTCGACGAGCGCCAGTTCACAAGCTCCTTCTACTCGCTTTACCTTTAGCCATGGCTTTACACCCATTCACCTAAAAAATCTATAATCTACCTATTTTCACTCGGTTTCACTTCCATATACCCTCACACCAGCTTCTAGTGCTAAGTAAATATGGTCTATCGCTAATAGCGTACTCAACGCGTGGCTCAGAAAATTATGACGTACGCTTCGATGAACATAAGATCCTATGTAAATATAGTCAGGAAATAGCTGTGGCTGTGAAAAAAATTGCGGCATTTAATTTTTCTCTTTAAAACTTCTCAAATAACAGCAGTAAAGAAAAAAAAAGTAGGAAACGGTATTGCACTTTTTTCACTTTTATCGACGTTTTGCCAAGAATGGCCCGCGCGTTTGTCTCGAAATTTGCTCGATTATCGGAAACGATAGTCGAAAATTATCCGAACATCAATTTTGATAGCAACGGATGTAGGTGACGCTGTCGTGTGCCTGACACTGACAAATCGCGCTCCGGATTGCGAAGGCCTTGGAAAATCATCAAGTCGCGAGTTTCACGCGCTATAATTAATTATCAAAGCAGAAGCCACATGCTGTTTCATTGAATCTTTGTTCCGATTTCGTCGTTCTCTCGAAGATCCATTACGACAGCCATTCTACGCGATACCGGAAACAAATTATTTATCTTGCCTATGATAATATTATCGTTGATTCTGCTGTAGATCCTAGCGCCCTTCCTTGTACATATCGTTTCCAGTACCTTTTCATTTTTTTTTCGCCCAAAATGTTGACAGCTATAGTTGAGATAATTCTTATTTGTTGGTTTTTTGGTCCGATTCTGAATCGCACACGTTGAAGGCAGCTATTTAGCATTAATTTGTATCTATCATTTAACCGGAATAACAAAATTGTTTTAAAGTTGTGTTACAAAAAAAAAAAAAAAAAATTGGTGTGAAACAAAAAGGAAATATTTGAATACGAAGGAATTGCATTTTTTTTTTGTGAATTAATTCATACGTCTAATTATGATGCAGAAATGAAAAATTGAATAAATATGTGTATTTTTCGCTATAATTATAATGAATATCAAGTAAGTAATAGTATACAATAAATTATAATTACTGAATTAAATCAGTATTTAGCATACTTTTTCATTCGGATGGAAGTTCCAGCTGTTTGATTTTAGAATAGTCGTTGCTGAATCCAATTTCAATGGCTTAACAATTGGGTATCGCAAATGTGGAATAGATTAAATAATTATTTAAACTTCATTTCACAAGCGCAACAATGCTGTCAACTTTGCAAGCTAGAATCAACTCCCTGCATTATAGATCCTGTCGTCGCAATGGCGTCACGCTCCACTTATAATTTCTATTTACAGGCGATATTTGCTAGTAGCATACCCGAGATAATAGAGCTCGTAGGCAGTAGATCCAAGTACAGCGGCGAATACAAGCGGGAACACGGAAAGAGGTATAAACATGTTACATTCATTAATCAATTCATATATATTGTCAATTATTTATTTATTTATTTATTTATTTATTTATTTATTCATTTATTTATTTATACTCTAGTTACACGTCGTTGCCCGAATGGTGGCGAACATATAAACACACACACATACACGCACGCCAATATGTACATGAACATTATACACAAACACTAAACCATAACACGTATACTCATTGCTCTTTTCTATGCTACGAAGATTTTTTGCATAATTCAGAATCGCGGTAGCGACTCGACGCTAAGTGTAAGGTTCTTTTTCACAAGAATCTTGATTCTTGTCGATAAAGTATTTATTGTTTGAGCCTTATTTATTTTTCATCAACCTGTGATCTTCAGTTCACGTTCGAAATCGAAACAGGATAGTAACGATTTAAATAGTCGCTGAGTCAGTAACCACAGATCGGAAATTTACTGGGAATCATGACATAATACTTGTTTATTTTGTAACTCGGCGCTTGAATATTTATTCAGTAGAGATGCAATTGAAAACCAGAAAAAAAGTACACTACGCATCGTGATTTTTGTTCCTCGAATTTAAGACCTTGAGGAAACTCGATAATTCAAGTTTTTCGTATCGGTTTGGTAAAAAAAAAGGAAACAATGTATGTATGAACGATATCTTGTTAAAAGTAAACTGAAATTAAAATCTTGAACCGAAAAAAATTAGAACACGAATTTTGATATGTTTTCTTGTTTTCGTATGTGATTTTTGTTTTCAAAGATACTCAAACCAGATAAGTGTCTACTTTTTTCCATAGTGAAATACCGGACTTTCGTGATTTCAGTTGCGTCTTCCCATAATATTGGCATTTTTCTTCAGTAACGCAATTGTACAGAATTACAATGATTTGTATTTACTAGTCAGTGACTGCGGCTCACATTGCGATTTCATGGAAGGGTCATTTCAGAATCTTCAGATCAAGGAATTAATGTACATAAATACATTTTTTATACTAGATCAAAAGTAATCGGAAGCGATAAAATGTTGGAGATATTGTGGTTTTGGATTTCTTAACAAATACCGTATATAACGGCACATTTGGTCTAAAATTTATATTCAATTGGGAATAAACATAAAATCTGAAAAAATTGACTATTCATTTTGAACATTATAATGTATAGTATACATTTGTAATACGGGGCAACAATTTTTAATTGCTATAGCTCATTTGATCGTTCAACAACTGATTATAGTTGATCGACAAATCGTTAGGGCCTAAAAACCAATTGATTCGGCGAATCATCGTTAATATTAAGATCCAAAAAAAAATTTAGTAAGATACTACTTTTATTTCAGAATTAAATTAATTATCAAATCAAGCATTCGATGATTTTGTATTATATTGTGTTTTTGCAGACAAATCGCTATTGATAACTGACCTCCACGTTGAATTAACACATACTATGGGGTTCAGGCTTTATGAATTTATAATAATTTCACTTGATTCATGATAGTCAATGATTATGACTTAGAAGATTTCTGCATCTTCGAAATTTCAACCTCAACCAGCTATAACTATTTAACGCAGAGGTCGTGCGATTCATTTGTTTCAGGGCAGATATTTTTCTATATATTTTTATAATATTCAAACACTGGCCGATGTTAACTGTATTTTTCGACATTGGACAGTTGTAACGTTTCACCTGGTCGTGCGATTGATTTTTTCTTGAGGCAGATGTTTGCCTTTTGCGATTATCTCGAGGCACTGTTCTTAGGTTGTGTTTTCAAGTATATTCGAGCACTGGCCGACGTTATCTGCATTTTTTTTGCCGTTGCCCAGTTGTACCGTTCTACCAAATGGTGCAATTCTTTTTTTCCAAAGCAGATTTATTCATTTTGCGAATATCTTCAGCCACTTTTCTCAATTTTTTCCTTTTCGATGTTTTTCAAAAATTGGCATTTTATTTTGTCATTTTTTTATGGCTGGCCAGTTGTACCGTTTCACCTGGTCGTGCGATTTATTTTTATCCAAGGCAGGTGTTTGCGTTCTGCGATTATCTTGTGGCACTTTTCTTAGTTTTTTTTTATAAACCTGACAATTACATACATTTTAATCCAGAAAAAAAATTGGTTCTCGTTGTAATGTCGGACACATCTGTGCACATTTAATTCATGATAAGAGTAAAGAACCAGATGGAATTTAATTATCTTTGTTGACTAGTTTGGCCGGTTAACGATAAGAAAAACCTTACATTTATTCTCCACACAGCAATATTTGTCCATGTCGCAGATCGTTGGGAGCATAATAATTATTACCTTGTGCTAGTATTCCTGAACCATATAACGGTGAATGTCATGTTCACCCTCGAAACCGAGTTACAGATGTTCATAGGATAACCCCTCAATTTTCTGATATGATTGGTGATTGCAATTAGGTAGATTCTGTTTATTGCACGTTACAAGCAATTCATGACTTTTTACTTATTTTTCTGAAGATGCATATCAATGATATACCCGAAGGAAGTGACGCGAAAGTCAGAGTTACAGGCGAAAACGTTGATAGTATAGTTAGAGATATTAGCAAAATGAATAAATCTGCTTTGGAAAAAGAAAAATGGCACCAATAGGTAAAACGTCACAGCTGGCCAACGGAAAAAAAATGCAGATAACATCGGCCAATACTTAAATATAATTGAATGAAAAATACTAGGAGTGTCTCGAGATAATCGCAAAACCTAAATATCTTCCTTTGATATAAATGAATCGCCCTCACAGAAATGGTGCAACTGAGTAATCACCGAAAAATCACAAAACTGATTGCCCATGTTTGAACAAAAAAGTATATATATATATATATATATATATATATATATATATATATATATATATATATATATATAAACCGAAGCAAATTCCTGAAGATATGCGGAAAATGAATCAATCTACCTTAGGAATGGATTAATCGCCCGAAATGGTAAAATGGTTTAAATGGCCATTGCAATAGAAATTGAGAAAATGTCGGTCAATTTTTAGAATAAAAAGATAAAAATATGTGCCTAGAGTTATTCGCAAAACTAATAAATCCGCCTTGGAAAAACAATATTGCATTAACCGTTGAGATGGTACAACTGGCCAAGCGCAAAAGGGAAAGAATCGATTGCCAATTTTTGAAAAAAAAAGTGCCTGGAGATATTCGCAAGACAAATATATCTGCCTTGTAAAAATCAATATTTCTTCAACCGTTGAGCCTGTGGAACTGGCCAACCAAAAAAATTAAACAATTGAATGCCAATTTTGAAAAAAAAAAAAGAAAAAAGTTCCTGGAGATATTCACAAGACAAATTAATCTGCCTTCGAAAAAAAAAATTGCACCAACTGGTGAACCGGTACAACTGACTAACCGAAAAAAAGTGCGAAATTTCGTTCGAAAATGGCCACCGGTTCTGAAATAAGTGTAGAAACAATATATAAAAAATTGAGCTTGAAGATAATGGTGGTCCGCAAAAACCTGACAAGAGATTTTTTTTGTCCTCTACGTTATACAGTTATGGCTGGTTAAAGTTGAAATTTTGCAGATGCAGAAATCTTCTAGGTCATCAATGATTTGCAAGGTTGGTGATAATCAATAAATTTTATAAAAATGGTTGGATGCAAAAAGGTCAATTCCTTGTGGTGTAAGTATGGAAAAGACAATTAAAGAATAGCACTTCTACATTTTGCTATACTTATTGTGACCGTTATTTTAAAAAATTTCAATTTGAAACCTGCGGTTACCTTACAACACGTCAGTTTAATCTGAAGAATATCCAGTGCGATCCATGATAGTACTTTATTAAAATAACGAAAATGCAGACCGGGGAATTTGCTTAGATTCTTCCACCTAAGCGAAAAAAAAAACATGAATTAAGGGGCCCGAGGCACTTAAAACAAGTCATAAGAAAAAAAAATTCTGTAACCGATACCCTTCTTCAAAAAAAAATTAACATTAAAATATCATTAAGTGCAAACCAAACCCTATAATTCTGCAATTTTGTAAAGTCATGGAGTGCACCAAAATGGTGTGAAAAGAAAGTAAAATTGTTAACATGTCGTACATAGCTTTCAGATAAAACCGGTAAAAATATTTTTCACCATACCTGCGCGGGAAGTTCGACTTTTCGGCCTACAGGCTTTACGTAATTCGAACTTTCTGCTGCGAATATGGTGAAAAATAGTATTCTCCACTTGGGAGCGGAAGTAGACTATCTCCAACCGGGTAGTCCATTTTCCTTTTAGTATCTGCCTTGCTTGTAATTCGAATTCTTCTGCCTTGCTTGTAATTCGAATCTTAATCGAGTTTTTGAAATACCGAAGAGATTTGAGGGTCGATTTCAAGCCAGGAAGACCCCAGTGTTTACTGTTGTGGTAACCGTTTATTCGATTCCGGCTGTTACTCCAGCAGTCGTGCAAAGAGGAATGAAGTCAGGCATTATTATGTCGCATTCACGATCCAGCATTCCGCGAAAGTTTGTGGTATATGCAATATCGATCTCGAATCAAAGACTTCGTACTTACTAGACAGTTTTTACAGAAGGCTTGTCATCGAACTAGTGTCAATGTTCTCAATATTGCGATTATTAAAAATTGATTCCCAAGAAAAAAATCAAAATATGGATTATGAAAAAACAGCTTAAAACAGAGTTATGAGTCTATAATATCAGTTCATGAACACTTGTCGTATTGTGTATTTAAGAGTAATTTTTTCCAAGCAACAGTTTTTCGAAGCTTTTATAACGAGATTTGTGATTTTTTTACTAATTACTGAAAAACAAAAATTCCGTTACATGTCACATTAATCTTTAAAAATAGAGATATGCACTTCGTAAATTGAAAAATAAGTAGATTCAAGATCAATAGATAAGTATCGATACATTTTTACTTAGGGGAGTACCGGTGTGATTGAATCAGTTGCACCAATGAACTTAGAACTCATCATTATATTACTGAGAACCCAGTTCTCATAATAAATCACGGTGACACTGATTAGACTTTGTTTCGGATACTACAATATAATAAACAATTGCTAAGTGGAAGTCTAAATGGTCCGTCCTAAACTAAAACTCCGTTCCAACTAAAGGCGAGTGTATGACAGTATCATACCGACTCCCCAAACAAATAGGTGATCATACAAACGAAGGGCCAATTTTCCAGGTGCTAAATTTTCGAGACCAAGCGGTAAAACTTCCAGGGCCAATTTTTGAGGGGGTCAATTTCCGAAGCCAATTTCTAAGGGACTAAATATTCGGGACCAATTTTCCAATAACTCAATTTCTGCAACCAATTTTCCAGAGGCTTTATTTTCCCGGTCAATTTTCCTGTGGCTGAGTTTTCAAGACGAACTTTTTCGCGCCTCAATTTTTTGGACGCGAAAGTATTGGGGCCAACTTTTCAGAGGCTTATTTATGGGGCCAATTTTACAGGGCCGATTCTCTAGGGGTCAAGTTCTCCGGGTCAATTTTTCCAGGGACTAATTTCCCTTGACCCGGGGACGATAGGACCCTCAACACATATCCCGCACGGAAATTTATATATCGAAAATATATCTACTCAATATATTTCATATATAAAATGTCGCATAAAATATCTATTCTAGATATATGTGCCGATGTATCATTATTGCCGCTTTTTGTATATAAAAAATATGAAACATATGTTTTTTTATATATCAAATATATACGTTTCATATTTTCTATATATATTTACTGCATCTAAAGTATATACTTAATATGTATATAGCATATGTACTTTTTATGTAGCGTATATATATATTTCCTAATGTAGTTTATTCACATTTTCTTCATTTCATTTCATATTCATATGAAATTCAATAAAATAGAATTAGAATTAGATAATAGAATTTCATATAAATATGAAATTAAATGCACTATTAAATGTACTGAGGCAGGTGTGAAACCTGCCAGCAAAAAAAAATTAATTTAATACACATAAATCCGTTTCATTGAAATAAAAATATTAAAGAAAGAAAATACAAAACTTGAAAAAAAAAGTAATGACCCCATCATCAGTCATCGCCGACATCCACTTTTTAGTTAGGTCTGTTACGCAGATTGGTCAATTTTACGTTCATAGCTTGGAACAGTTGAAAATGTATGACTGTGAACACAAAACAAGCACCTGGATCCTTCATATATAATCTTCCGTTCTGCTTATACTTATACTTTTACACAGTGTTGCAGATTTTGTCCCAGTTAGACGTGAAACACTGAAATTTGCTGATATTATGTTGAATTTATAAATAACAGTGTCGACTCTATATATAAAACATGGATTTAATTTGTATACGCGGGTTTAAGTGATATACATGACAAGTATATTTACTATTTGCCCATTAAGTCCGATCATGTTTTAGATTTATATATACGTATGTATATTCGTAAATATAAAAAATGTATAATAAATGTATTTGCGCGTATATTGTATGTGCATAGAAACGTTTATATTTTGAATATATATTTTATATATATTAAAAATATAATTATTATCGAATATATATCGGAAAATGTGCGATACATATATAATGAATGTACATCATATATATGTACAGATATATGCATTATGTATATAATATATAGTGATAGTTTTTGTACATTGTATATATAGGTATAATATATTAAATATGTATACATAACGTATACATTCTATCACCATATATATATTAGGATACTTGAGTCGATATATATTTTTCTATGTGGGATTATTGTTGTAAAAAAGGATCCTTCATTGGATTTCTCAAGACTTCCTTATCTGGACGAGTATTAAGCGCACGTTAATAGATCTTTACACAACGTACGTGACGACTTGCCATTAACAAGTGGCCATTGATTGCTTGTCATAAATCTTACATTTTTCAAAATTTGCTGTGGTTTTGTCAGTATGCCATTGGTCGCCATGAAAAGATCAGTAATTTATAAGTGTACAATTGTTTGAATTTTTGTGCTATATCGTCGACAACATAAAATCAAACATCAGGTGTGATCACCGTAGCTAACCTGACAAATCTGTTGGGTCTAAAGACGCAGCGAATCCGCCAAACATTGCGACTATTACGTCGCGAACCCTAGCGAGGGCAAAAAACAATGTAGGTATATCCCATTCCTTACGGTAAAAAATGCTTGGTAATCTATACGCTAGCCGATTAAGTGGTTAGGCCAATCAATTGGTCAGCGCCACCAACCTCGTTGCAATACAACCAATAACTTGGTTGGCATAACGACAAACTTGATTGGTCTAACTAGCAAATTTGCTGGCGCGTATTTAACCAAGGCTTTTTTTACGGTCGTAAAGATGTGTAGAGATAGAAAGCTTAACATTCTTAATGTACTTAATGAGACGGTACACTCATGGAGTTCGTGTATTGACATCAATGGACCTTGGATCTGATGTGTTTGAGAATTTTTCTTACCCAAGTTCGAGCATTTTTCGTTAAGTGGTCAAACATTTTTCATTATATCTTATTGAAAATGAATTTTTGTTACAGTTATGAAAAACTGTGAATGTACGTGGTCAGGTCTTTAGGTTATTGTTATGAAATAATAATTATAACAATATTAGCCCCGTCATGCATTTTTATATTATTTTTATTGTTTTAAGTTATAATTAGAGGTTATAACTCTTTGTCAGTATCCAGAGAATGTTATTATTAATAATAGTAGATGTTGTAGTAATTATCGTAATTTAATCCCAGATGTGAGTATTAAGTACAGTTATTTTTTTTCTCATGTGGATTATTAATGGTGGACTACGCAGAGAAAAACGAGCAAGTTAATTGCAACCATCAATAATCAGTTGGATCAATCTATGAGTTTGTGTTTACAAAA